>OZ024706.1:11979363-12005348 GCA_964016945.1 Microplitis deprimator | reverse complement strand
TACAAAATTGCTCATTACACTTATATTTCTAAAGTGCACTATTCACGAGATACATGCATTTTAATATTTTACAGTAAAAAAAATCGTAAGCTTACTATAGTACTAATCTTTTTTACTGTAAAATGATAAAATCCATGTATCTCGTGAACAGTGCACTTTAGCAATATAAGTGTAATTAGCAATTTTGTAGAAGACAAAATTTCCTAAAAGATTGGTCCTATGCATATTTGTGGCAAGACGAGCCGTTTCTTCACTATTAACAAAAATAAATGAAAAAAGTGAAAAATTGACTTTCGGAGCTGATACAATCGACATGGATCGAGTTAGACCAAAACCGTTTTATACACATTTAAAAAGCAACAATTTCTCTACAAATAAAAACTGGTTTCAAAACGATAGCTCAAAACCGGGCTTAGTTATAGTAATTTAAAAGAAAAGTTATTCGATTTCCATGCTTTTTAAACGGGAAAACTTTGATGCTCGAGAGGAAATACTTAAAATTAAAATTAAGAGCTGAAATTTTCAGGGAATGTTTCTCTCAACATAAATAACAAAATTTTCTTGTGTCCGCTAAAAAAAAAAAAGGTTCGTTTCAAATGGAGCACCCTTATATATATACTTTAAGAATTGTATAATGAATTCTGAATATTTTCACGAATTATGATTTTATTTTCAGATATGCAAGATTTTGGACTTCTCAGTAGTAAAACTGTTGCTGAAGTACTTATGTTAGAAATGAAAATGTCACCAAACGCAAAAACTTTTCTTATTAGTGGATATCCAAGGAATATGCGTGATGTAGTTGAATATTCAGAAAAGGTAAATTCAAATTGAATATTGTGTGGTAAGGGAGAAAGCAAAGCGATTTTAGACCAAGATAAGGGTTGATTGACTGACTGACATAACATGACGTTTGAAATCATATTGTATCCGATGCCACATACTGTATTTGTGTTGAAATTTAGGGCTTCAACGTCTAGAGCTAATTGAAACGAGACAATTAGCGCGAAAAGACTAATAGCGCAAATACGAATTCAATTATCAACTTGTTGTATTAGAACTAAACGATTTGTGGCCACTGCTCCATTTTTGGACATATTGAACTTTATTTTAATTAATGAAAAAGTATAAAATAAAATTTCCATTACAACAGTGTGATAAAAGTATCTTTGTACATATTTGAAGAATTAGTTGTTATTATATCTTTTACAAATTACTTTATTTCAATTTTTCAAGCGTCCAAAACTGGCCCTAAGGTGGTCAAAAACAGTACCTCTACTCTATGATTATTTAGAGGTTTTCAAAAAATCAATGCGATTCTGTTATGGCTCAAATGAAGTCAGAAACTAATACAGTATTCAGAAATTAGACGTTTTTTGCCCTCGGGAAATAGATGATTATTTTTAACCCGCTCAATTAAATCGGTTAGTGGTTGTTTAGTTTCGAATGTTTACACAGGCATTAAAATTCTGAGTTTCAATATATTATAAATTTTTTTTTTTTCGAACATTTAAAACAACAATATAAAGTTTATTTTAGAACAATGTTAATCACAAAATGTGTTTTCAATCATTTTTATTCTTGTTCTTCACGTTCTATTTTATGCTGACATTAATTAATAATAAGAAAAAAATATCTGTTAAATAAATAGAAACATTTTGACCTAATCTACTTTTTACCATTCAATAATCCAGAAGGCGATGACTATACTCAATCGAACTGCTATATTCTACTTTAGCATGTTTATATTCACTGTTTTAATATTCTCAAAAACATTTATTCATACCATTCTATATTAAATGTTATAGATTCAAGTAATAAATGGTGTGGTTCTTGTATCTTGGAGACAGGAAGTTCTAGAGCGACAAATCGATTACGGTGCTCAACTTGGTCACGTAATTTTGAGTTTAGCACGAATGGAACTAAAGAATTTTTTCAGAAATGTTATGCCTGTTGCTGAATATTTTGATAGAAGTGGAATGCTCATAGAGGTAAATTTGTATTTTTATTTAAAAATATTTATGCATATTCGATATCGAAGTATAAAAAATGTTCAGTTAAAATCTTTAATTGTGTTAATAATTAATGAATTCATGGAATAATCAATGTTGTGGAGCATAACGCTCAGGGTTGAGTCAGCTTAATATGAACTTTGTACAACGCTATTATTGTTGTTGATTGACCCCTTGAAAAGTTCTTTAATATTCTATGAATTAGTTGTCTATGTCCTACTTTGAATTAGGGGTACCCTGTTGACATTAATCGACATATTTGCTTACTGTCAAGAATAAAACACGTCAGATTTTTATTATAATTGTATTAAATAATAAAATACTCTATAGGTCAACGGTGAAAGAAATCCGAGTGAAGTTTATGTTGATTTCCGTGAAGCAATAATACAAATTCTTGGCTCTCCAGAATCAGTGTTAAGAGATAGAACCCATCAACCATTAGAAGCTGAGGTAAACTTTAATTGTTTTTAAAATTTTATCAAATTCTTATAAATATTATTTAATATTAGGTGAAAGTAGAGCACACTTACCCAACTTCCGGAAGTTCAAATCATATCGCGCCTCCATCGCCTACAACAAGAATCAATCCTGCCAAGACAGCAAATAGAGCTAGAAAAGGACTTCCTAGTTTTATTTGGGTTATCGGTAATTTATTTTATTGAGTAAATAAAGTTTTAGTCAGGAATTTTGAAATTAAAATAAGAAAATTATTATTATACAGGTGGACCTGGAAGCAATAAATCGAATTTGTGTACCCAAGCGATTCGTAATATGCCCAATTGGGCACACATAAGTATAGGAAATTTGTTCCGAGCAATGGCATCATCCAATGCAGTGGTGAATGATTCCATTGTTGCAGGTGAAATGGTTGCACAAGATATTGTGATGCAATTAGTCGAACAACAGGTTCTTCTAAATCGCGATAATGATGGAATCGTTATTGATGGATTTCCTCGAGATCTTAATCAAGTTCAAGAATTCGAAAGCAAAGTCAGTGCACTTTTCTCATTTAACCCGTTGCGGTCACACCTCCAAATAATAACGTTATGCTCACATGGGGTCCAACAGACCCCACGCAGAAAAACAGTTTCTATTTGCGTCCTATTTGAGTTATTGATTTAAATCTTATGCCAAACTTTAATTTATCATACTCTGTAAGTAATCCGATAGTTATATTTTTTTTTTAATATTAAAATAGTTGAAAAAATAATAGGAAAAAAAACTCAAAATTCAATTTTTTTTTATAAAAAAATTCGTGTAAATTTCAATTTTAGCAATAAGTAAGAAAAAACACCATTTTATTCAGAAAACAATATATTTTTAAGAAAAAATTTGAGCTGTAATGAATTTCGAAAAAAGTATATTTATTTTTAAATGTAAACTTACGCATTTTGCTCAATCTTGCAAATGATTACATGTAAAATTAGAATGATTTGTTTATTCATAAAAAACAATCTAAAAAGTCGGTGTTTTTAATAGAAAAAATTGTTTACTTTATTAACTATATTTCGAAAAAGAGTGACATTGAATCGGACTCTATAGAAATTTGATCTTCTGTTTTCGAACCATCTTCATTGACAGGCTCATTAGTATCCTCCTCCACAAGACGGCTGACGATACTTTGAAACTGAAGATTATAAGGCATCTACATATATGTATATATAAGGGTAGAGGGGGGGGGGGGCAAAATGGGCTCCTTAAGAAAAAAGGGTTCATATCCTCAGTGGTTCTCACTTGTTTTACTTCTTTCAAGCCTTAAAATATATTATGGTAACCATTACCATAATTCTTTCACATGCGATATGGGAACTGTTACCATAATGATGGAAATTGTTTCCGTACTTATGGAAACTTTTCCCAGAAAGTATGGGCCTATATCTCATAATGCCAAGTAATCACTACCATAACGGTTTGGGATGATATTTCATAAACCTACTAGGAACGGTTACCATAAATTTCTCTCCGTGTACTTATTAAGAAATTTTAAGTTAAAAAAAATACATGTTGGACTTAGCGGTTTAAAACAGTACCTCATAGTAAATCGATTCTATTTTGGACTAGAGGGATGAATGTAGCCTTTAAATTTTGACTCGAGACCCCACAAGAAAAAACGTCCGCACAAATCCGGGTCTGCAGGTTGACTGACGTAGTCGAGACCTTCAAGACATGCAGAAACTTGTGATATTAGGCTCAAGAAACAATAGATATCACAAGTCTAATTTTAAAAGGACGTTCTAAACGTAAAATAGCCCCGAAGTTTAGCTCAGGTCCATTAAACCCCATGTGACCGCAACGGGTTAATATAACAGAAATATTTTTCTTTTATTATTTAAAAGTAAATGCAACGTTTGATTTTATAATTACAGTTTGGACAAAAACCATCTTTAGTTCTTTTAGACTGTTCCAAGCTTCAACTGGGACGAGGAAAACTTGATGATAGTGTTCCAGCATTTAGAAAACGGCTTGAAGTTTTTCGTGAAATTACGTTACCAATGTTAAAAACTCTCGACAATGATAATCGTTTGATAACTGTAAGTATTTATCGATGATTCCTGCATCAAAAAAAAGAGATTGTTAGGAAAAAGAAAACGATTTATAATAAAGTTTTAAATTAATTAGTAAAATAATTTATTTTTTAAAAATTTACATTTCAAAATAATTATGGGGTCTAATCTTAACATTGCGACATACATTAATGACTGTTGATAGTTTTGATAAATTATATTAACGATATTTAGTCGCATCTGTTTTATTTTTATTACCAACCCGAGTCAAAAAATTTCAGTTCAAACCTTAAAATACTAAGTGAGGTATTTGAGGGACAAATTGGACTTTGGAGATTGAGAAAATAATTAACCTGAAGAAAATTTGGATACATTTTTTCAATCAAAATACAAAAATTTATTGAGAACAAAATGTTCGATATTGCATTCTATATTATTTAGGAAGTTCAAAAAAAAAAATTTTTTTGAGACCTAATAAAAGTTTGTTCAGGAATATATAAAAACGAATAATAATAATAATAAATAAATTATTTTATTTTATTTAACATAAGAAATTTTTGAGTTGAAAAAAATATCTGAGTACTCACAAAAATTTATATGTCCAAAAAACGATAATTTTTTTTTAAGGTTTTGAGAGCTTCGTTAGGATTTTAAATCGATGATGATTTTATATTTAGTCATAATTTTCACTGAGGATTTAGAGTGCCAATATCGTATCATTTTTCGAGCGGTAAATAAATAAGATCAAAGGATGAATTAAATTTTTTGCGGCCCAAACTAGAATTTGTTTTTTGACTCGGGAACTCTAATAAAAATTTGCATAATTGTAAAAGTTATGTTGAGATGCTCAATTTGAAATTAGTTTAAAAATAAAAATATAACTATAATACAGATTGATGGAGACACTGACGTACCTTCAGTTCAACAAGAATTCGAAGCGAGTCTTTATCAGTTAATGCGGCAAGTGCGTCGCAAAGAAGAAGATAATATACAAAGGTTTGCAACATCAACACCAGTTGATAATGATGACGATAATAATCCGAGTTTAGTAACATCTGATAATACAAATTCAAACCATGTTAAAACAGAAATGACTAATGGTCGACCAAAAAATGTCATTGAAAATGGCATTCACACAATAAGCAACCATGTGAATAAACAAAAAACAAATAATTCCACTCAAGGTAAATTTGATTATTTATTCAACAATTAGTAAATCTTTTAGTTAATTAAAATAACTAACATTTGATTGCTGTTCAAAATCATTGCTCTACATTTCCATTTTATTAATTATATTATTTTCATTATATTGAAATGAGAACAATCCATTAGAATTAAATTTTTAAATGGCTTTGAATAGCATCGCTCGTTGATAATGAAGAAAAATTGAATTTTCTTGTCCAATAATTAGCACAATCTTCTTTCAGTTAATAAAATAACGAATGGTATTAATCATCGTGGAGTTAAAAAAGAAATGGGTACAAAAATTCGTGACGCTGTAGATGAAAGTGCTCGAATTACTAACGACGTACTCAAATCTTCTCGTAAAAATGGTAATCACGGTCATTTAAATGGTGCTGCCAATGGAGCATCGCGATTATTCCAAAATGGCATTGGTCATTTAGCAAATGGGATCCCTCCAGGAGTCAATCGTATAGCACCAGCACCTACAAATTCTGTTAATCACAAAAATTTAATTAAAAAAAAGCATAATGGAATCAATGGTTTTCACGAAAATCTTCACATATAATATAAAACAAAATATGTTTTATAAATATGTTCGAAGTATTTTTAATAAACGTTTTTATTGCCATATGTAAATTAAAAAATTATTAAGAATATTTAAATAACATAAAAATTAATTGTAGTTTTACTATATGATTCCACAGTTAAATTTATTCACCACCTGGATTGAAAAATTAGATCTGTTTCAAAATAAATGATAAATTAAAATATTTCTTATTTAATTTAGGTTTTTAAATCGTATTTATTTCATATGGGAATTTGATTGGTTTATGTCCGAACTATTCCCTATCCACGCCAGTATCAGACTTATTTTCGTATTATACTTAGTCTGTTTTTAATCGCCTTTAGATCATAAATTGGACTTTTTACAAGTATAAATTATAACAATAATCTAGATTTATAAATTTATTTTAATTTTCTTGATATTGGAAACATGCTTATGCGCTTTCGTAATAAGATGTCACAAGAAATTCGGTGGTTTCTAATGCTAAAATATTTTTCAATTTTATCCAATAAATAAGAAAAACTTCTTGACATTTTAAGAGTAATCTTATTACTTTTATTCAATATTATAAATATTCAGTCTAGACAACGAAAAAATAAAGTTGTCAAGCTATCATTAACTGTCGAGACTTTTAAACAAAAAACATTAAGTAAATGGTAAACAAAACACAATGAATTCTACAACTGAATATTTTTTATAAATATTGTTCATAAACAAAAATATTACAACTCCATGATTTAACGTAGTTTTGTTCCTGCAAATTTTTGGAACTAAAATTGTTCTAAGTTCAAAAATTAATCTAGATTTGTATGTCGGTAACGAAATTGTTTTTTAAAACAACAAATTAAAAACAGCTTGAAATTTTTATAAAAGATCAAAAACAGATCAACTAATTCAAATACAGACCAATTGGTCCAAATGCAGTCCAGTTATAGATTGAAATCAGATTTAATTTTTCGACCCAGGCATAAAATGCAATACTTAAAAGTTAGCATTTTGGATCTTATTCAACTATCCTCTCAATACAACAACTAATTATAAATATTTCTAAATTTTGTAAGAAAAAAAATTATACTATTTTGTATGTTACGATACTTACACTGTGAGTACTATCAATAGTAGGTTTTTATTTAAAATGATAAATAACGAATCACTGGCTGAGTATTCACAATGTATATAGATAAGTATCCTAAAACAACTTGTAAATATAGAAAATTAATATCAGAAAATTTTATCTTTCATAAAAATAGAAAATATCGAATACTTTTTGATTTAGAAATTTTATTATCTATTTATTCAAATTATATCTTCTTTATTATGTATGTTATTATTTTTAAATGACAAACTAATTAATTCATCGATTAAGGAACATATTTATAAAAATTCGTAATAATATGATAATACTATCATCAATAGAAGTGATGAAAAATTTAGGTGATGTAAACAACTCAAGTACAAAATGTGTTAGTACTGTTTCAGTATTAACTGTAATATAAGGTATACAAAGTTGAACAGGTTTCAAAAATTATTTTTTTTTAAATAATTGTTATATCTCCCATACTTCATTTTATAAACTGGTACGTTATACTAAATTTTGCAATCAATAAAGAATTATTAAAAATAATGCTTATCATTTAAATTAAAAGATATTTTTGATAAGGATAAATTAATAAATGTTGACTATAAGAGTAATTTAATATGAGATTAATGAGTATATTTTAAGAAATTTCAATACAATATTTAAAAAAAAAGCACATTAATTATTTTTTCACAAAAAATGTAATAAAAAATTATCAACAAATATTTTCAAATAGTTAAAAACTTTATAAACAATGAAAATAAATCCAACAAAAAATCAATTTCTCCACAGGCGAATTTTTTATAATATATCAATAAATGATAACCACGATTATATTTTGTAGTAAGCATATAGTATCGAAGGGTAATTAAAATAGAAAGTTATAATTTAACAGAATCTCTTCTCTGGCGGACCCGAATTACGGTAAAATGGAGTATTTTAGAACACATTACAGTATTTCGTGGTAAATTGCGCTATTTTATAGTAAAAGTGCAGTATTTTATCGTGTATTTGCGATAACATTGCTGTATTTCACCGTAAACGTGCAGATTTACTGCAAGATTACGTCATTTTACCGTAAAGTGAAATATTTCACTGTGTTGCCGTAAATTGTCGTATTTTGCTGTAATTTGCCGCAAATTACCGTAAACCGGAGAGTATGCAGTAATATACGATATTTTGCGGTAAAATACGGTAATTTCCCGTAATTCAGATCCGCTAGGGATAAATCAATATTATTTTCGTAAAAATTAGTGTTAATTTTATGTTAAATCACATAAAAATTTAATCAAAATTACACTTGTAGTTAGAAATTTTTTACACCAGTGAGTTCTAAATTACACGGTTGTTTCGAATTTTAATATTTTCATTTATTCATTATATACTTTGTCAAAGAATCTAAAATTTTTGTTAGTGTTTATGTGGATCTTTTTCAGCAACCTTACTTCAAGTGCCAAACGAAAGTTCCAAAAATGTTTTTTTTTTTCATCAAATCGTAATTTCTACATACATTTTTTATGAGAATCACTAATCATGATTCAAAGATTTTGACATAATTGTAGACAAGCAAATGATTTTTTTCATTTTCAACGAATCGTTTTTCAAAATTATAATTCATTTTTTGAATTAGTGTGAAAAATTTTCAATTGCACGTGTAATTTTAAGGCAAATCTAATATACAACATGTAACTCTGATCATGTAATGTCATTCATGTTACGATATATTTAAATACAAATATTTGAAGTATAACAATTATTGTTAACTTAACTTTTAATAATTATAATCAATTTATGTTTAACAATTTGTAAAAAAACTTATACCTCATTTTATTATTTACGAGCAACCTGCAGTCACTATTTGACTGCCCAAATATCACTACTAAATTTATGAAATACACAAAAAAAATCGGTCTGTCAGTTGACCCTGTGGGCCAGACTCAAAACATCCCGCAGTTTTCGAGCTCCTTGAGCTCGAAAACATTGTCAGGAATACATTTTCGAGCTCGAAAATACCTTTGAATGCCTTTGTTTTTGAAAAATAACGTTTTTTACCATTTTTTCTCCAACGATATCTCTCGAACGAATTCACCGATTGCAACGGTTGAGGTGGCAATCGACGCGTTTTATTGAGTTCTAGAGCTGATCAAATTTTAAAATTGATTTATCAGTCGTTTTTGAGAAATTTCAAAAAAACTAAAAAAAAAATTTTTTTTAATTCTTTCGTTCACGGTTTCTCTTGAACGAATGAACTGATTTTGATGGTTGAGGTGGCATTCAACGCGGCTTATAAAGCTTCAGAGCCCACTTGATTTTGGAATCGATCCATCAAGAACATAAAAAGTTATCTGAAAAAAACATTTTTAAAAAAAGTTTATTTTTGGAATATCTCTGAACGAACCCTACCGATCAAGCTCAATTTTTTTTCAGCTTCAAGATATTTGCAAGCCGCGTCGAATGACACCTTGATGATCAAAATCGGTTCATCCGTTCAAGAGTTATAGATATTTACATACGTACATACATACATACATACACTCGGACATCATCGTGAAATTAGTCAGAATAGCTTCCTAGAACTTCAAAACGTCAATATCTCTTAGAAATTCGATTTTCGAAAATCGGACTGAAACCAATAACTTCCCGAATTTTTGAAAATTTGCAATTTTCTTAGCGGGAAGTTAAAAAGGATTTCTTGCCGCAAAAAAGTTTTACTTGCACCCAAAAATTTTATGCATTATGAATTGAATGCAAAAATTCTCTTGGGGCGGAAAAAGTTTTTTTTGGGCAAGAAATAATTTTTTGCGCCAAGTTATTTTTTTCTAGTTTTAAATAAATTTTTGTTTTCAATTCAAAATGCTGAAAATTTCTTGGGGTAAATAAAAATTTTCTGTAAGCGAGTAAATATTTTGTGCATCAATGAATCCATTTTTTTCTGTGTACGCTCTTTTGGCTTTGAGAAGATCCCTAAAACCAAAAGAGAGTATGAAAATATGTCATTTTGGAATTAGTAACACGATATAAATAATATCATCTTTTTTCTCGCGTAGTTTGAATGTGATTCGAATGATACAGATAAATCTATTTATCTCAATACTTGGCAGAAAAAAAAAGTTTATACTATGAAAAGGCACAAATTCAAGTCAAGACCTTTCTAACGATACCAAATTTAATAACATTAACCAATTCTATCATATAGATATGGCGGGAACAAAATTTTCCTTATTCTCTTAATAATATAGATAATGTCCCGGGTCTGGTACTGCGTTTGGAACGAAAAATATTAATTTACATAGAAAAAAAGTAGACAATATCTGTAATCGGCAGTATTCGGCTATCACTAATATGCAAGTTGTAGATTAACAAAATTTAAATAAAAGCGCGAGCTGTCAAAATCACATTGAAACTACCGTTTTATCGAGTAATGTTCGCTTTATACAGCCAATTATTCATATTTTTTAAAAAATTTTCTGGTGATAAAACAATTTTTAAAAAATTAATACAAGTAATTTTTTTTCCGGAAATTCTCAATTTGAAAGTAATCTCAGAAGTAATTAAAAAAAAAAAAAAATTAATTAATACTTATTTGAAAATTATTATTATTATCATTAGAATAACAATCATGAGTTGTATAGAGTGACCTAGGTTCATGGCAACGTGAGAAATCCTCACAATTATTTGAAGAAAAATGGCTTTGGATATAAAGCGCTGAATTTAATGTTGATGAATAATTTTAATACATATCGTTGTTTTTATATTCTTTCTCACCATCGATTAAAGATGACGTCTATGTCGTTTTAGTCTTCATATTATTTTATTTAAAAGTAATTACACTAAATACTTCCCTGATTAAAAGAAACGATTCGAAACGATTTGCAATGTTAAATGTCCATAAGAAGGACGATTCAAAAGTATTCAAAGTATTCAAAAGCATTAAAAAGTATTAAAAAAATTTTTTTTCTAATCGTTTTAAATCGTTTCTTTTAATAAGGGTTGTTACACTGTGAAAAATTCCCAACAAATTTTACTATGGGTGCATAGTAACACCTGACTATAAAAAAACTGATACAAAATTTACAAGTGTTCCATAGTAAACGTATGCGCATAGGCCACAATCGTGTAGTCTGCGTACTAAAACTGGTATCATGAAAAAATCATAAACTTGAAATTTAACTTATCCAACCATTGATTTAGTGATTCTGCATTATATTTACCGAAGAATTTTATAAAATTACGTATTAAAATAATTAAAATTATCATTAAAAACATACAATAGACTTTTTAGGATATAATCATTGTAAAACCTTTTAATGAACCAACTTAAACTTATAAACCCGAGTAGAAATCTGAAGTGTTATTCCAACGTCTCGAGCGTCTCAAGTATTACTCCAACGTCTTGAGCATTACTAACTTAACTCCAATGTATCAGACAAAGAAAATGTAAAATCCATGTTTTAAAAACATTACAAACATGAATTGGTTCAGACTGGAGTAGCAAGGGCACTAGCTGTCAGTTTGTAAGACGATGAAAGCGTTCAGATCTTTCTGTAAGTCGGAGGGAGGGGCAGAAAAATAATGATTGAAAATTACAACTGGTTCAGGCTATGAAGTACCAAAGGTACAAGCTGTCAAGTTATAAGATGATGAGAGGGCTAGGATTATTTCGTGAGGGTAGGGAGAGAGAAGAAAAATTATGATTAAAAATTCCAACTGGTTCAGGCTAGAGTATGAAGGGCACTAGCTGTCAGGTTGTAAGATGATGAAAGGGCTCAGATCTTTCTGTAAGTCGGGGAGGAGTGGGGGAGGGGGGGGGGAGGAGCAGAAAAGTAATGATTAAGAATACCAACTGGTTCAAGCTGGAGTACTACGGGCACTAGCTCTCAGATTGTTTAATGATGGAAGGGCTCAGATCATTTCGTGGGGGGGGAGAGCAGAAAGATAATGACTAAAAAATCGAACAGGTACAGGCCGAAGTACCAAGGGCACTAGCTCTCAGATTCTTTGATAGTGGAAGGGCTCAGATCATTTCGTGGAGGTGGCGGGGGGGGGACTGAGTAAAAAATCCAACTAGTCCAGGATGGAGTACCGAGGGATCTAGCTGTAAGATTGTTCTATGATGGGAGCACTCAGATAATTTTCTGCTCTACCCCCCCCCCCCCGACTTACAGAAAGATATGAGCCCTTTCATCATCTTACAACCTGACAACTTGTACCCTTGGTACTCCAGCCTGAACTAGTTGGAATTTTTAATCATAATTTTTCTTCTCCCTCCCTACCCTCACGAAATAATCCCAGCCCTCTCATCATCTTATAACTTGACAGCTTGTACCTTTGGTACTTCAGCCTGAATCAGTTGTAATTTTCAATCGTTATTTTTCTGCCCCCCCCCCCTCACAAAATGATCTGAGCCCTTTCACGATCGATCAATCTGAGAACTAGTACTCTTGGTACTCCAGCCTAAGCCAGTTGGAATTTTTAATCATTATTTTTCTGCTCCCCCCCCCCCTTACCCTTACAAAATAATCCTAGCCCTCTCATTATCTTACAACCTGACAGCTAGTACCCTTGGTACTTCAGCCTGAACCAGTTCATGTTTTTTATGCTTTTGAAACATGGATTTTACATTTGCATTGTCTGAGACGTTGGAGTTACGTTTGTAACGCTCGAGACGTTGGAATCACACTTGAGACGCTCGAGACGTTGGAATCACACTTGAGACGCTCGAGACGTTGGAATAACACTTGAGATGCTCGAGACGTTGGAATAACACTTGAGACGCTCGAGACGTTGGAATAACACTTGAGACGCTCGGGACGTTGGAATAACACTTCAGATTCTGACTCGGGAAGGCATGAATGAGACCTACAAAGAATAAATAGTGAAACGATCAAACTCAGAATTTTTAGAATTGACTCTCCGATGGTCCCAGGCTATTTCTAGGTCCTATTCCACTCCTATAGATGTCATTAATCTACTAATAGAATCGCTGGATCACTAACAGCAATTTTTTACTAGCATTAGAATTTTTAAAATCGACCCTCTGTTAGTCCTAGCCCGTGAAAAATGAAACATATATGGCCATGCATGACCGTGCATAGTTCATACATGGGCATATATGGATTATATATGGATTATAAATGGCCATGCATGGGCATACTAACTCTTTACTAAAGTCCATAATTAATGAATTATATATGGTCATATATGGCCGTATATAGTTCATACATGGGCATGTATAAACTATATACAAAAATTTCGTTTAAATTCGTTGCGTAAAACTAATGAATTCTGAAATTTAGGCGATTTTATGCCAATTATAATTAAGGCCAACTTTTCAAGCTCTATAAGTCAAGTATTACTGGCCGTACCCAGTTGGCTATCATAAACTTTTTTGTAGCAAATTTCATGCTCGACAAAAACTTTACACTGCTTCTTTTCAAAAAAAATTTTTTAACAAAAAAAATCAAGTTGAAACCGAAAAAAAAAAATTTCCCACGGTATATAAATGGGAAATCGAATTGCTAAAATTTAAAATCAAAATATCAATTGTTAAAGGTCGCTCAATATCTTTAAAAGATCACGAAAGAGGAATCAGCTGATCTACTTTTAAGTAAAATTTGGCAATTACTAATAATAATAATAATAATAATTTTAAAAAAATTTAGGGTGCACATAACATCTAAAAGTTTTAAATGATTTTCAAATATGAATAGCTTGATTCAATGCGAAATAAATCATTCGTAAGTTCGAACTATTCGCATACTCCTAATGTATAGTTATGTATTATTATATATGATAGCGCACTATCAGTTTTTATACCTTCTTATATATCATATATGGCCATATATAACAATATATGGTCATATGCAGACATACAGATTTTTTGAATAAATTTGAGCTGACTCCCACAATTACTTATATACAGAATGTTGTAGTGCAAAAAAAAATAAGAAATTTTTTTGATATTTCTACTAGCAGATTGATGATTACATTCTGCTTTTTGAAAAGTGAATAAATTCTTTTAATCTTACGTAGCTCAACTAAGCGTAGTTGTCACTGTCGGTTGCGTAACCTAGTCGTTAAAGCATCGGTCTTTCGTGCGTGAGGTCCCGGGTTCGAATCCTACTATAGCGGGTGCGGTCATTAAAAAGTCTAGCGATTTTTCTCTGAATTGAAAATTTCTAATTTGATTAGGAATACAATTATTCGCATATCTGATAATCTACGTCGCCAAAATAATTAAAAAAAAATCTTTTTAACTTTCCGCTAAGAAAATCGATGATTTTCAAAAAACTCGGGAAATTATTGTTTTCACCCCGATTTTCGAAAATCGAGTTTTCATCGGATGTTGACGTTTTGAGGTCCTAGGAAGCTATCCTAACTGTTTTCAGAATGATGTCTGAATGTCTGTATGTATGTATGTAAGTGTGTGTGTGTGTGTGTGTGTGTGTGTATGTGTGTGTGTGCATGTGTGTGTATGTGTATATGGGGCATTCCACGCCAAATCGACCACTTTTGACCCCGACCCCTTTCGATTTGGCTGAAAATTTTTTTTCCTTTTCTATCCCATTAAAATCATTTTTCAGGAAATTTTCAAATTTTTTTATCCAACCCAAAAAAAGTTATGAGTTTTTCAAAAATAAGGCTTTTATTTTTTTAAATAGCTATAACTTCTTCAAAAATTGATTAATTGGGACGTTTTTTTTTTCAAAATTGTTCTCGTGAAATGTAATTTTCAGAAAAAAATACAAGAAAATTTTAAGATGATAAACTCTATGGAACTTTTGGCGTTTTTTGAGAAAAACCGCCATTTTCTTAAAGTTTGCCATTTTTGATTTTTTTTTAATTCCCCCCCAAAAAAACTTCCCTTCATTCTCCAATTTTTTCCGCCAATCCCAGAGTGGGCGGACTTTTCCTTCTATTTTTTTTTATCAATTGACAAATAAATTTTTGCCCAGTTGGGCTTATTTTACAAAAAATCACTGGAAATTTATGAGAATTTCTCGACGACTTCAGAGTTTGAAAAATTGAGACGAAAAAATTAATTGAAACTGGTTATCCTCGAAAAAATTTGGATTTTTTTTAAGTCACAGGCTTTTGAAATAGCGATGTGCGTTAGATTTATTTTTCGAAAGCCTGTGACTTGGTCGAAAATAAACCAAAGGGCAATTTTTTTTTTTTTTTCATTTTCTTTGTTTTCAGGTGTAGTTTTCAAAGAAAAATTACAATAAAATTATTTATACGTATCTTCTATTTGTTTTTTTTTACTTTTTAAAAAAAAATCCATATTTTTTCGAGGATTACCAGTTTCAATTAATTTTTTCGTCTCAATTTTTCAAACTCTGAAGTCGTCGAGAAATTCTCAAAAATTTCCAGAGTGATCTTTTGTAAAATAAGCCCAACTGGGCAAAAATTTATTTGTCAACTGATAAAAAAAAATAGAAGGAAAAGTCCGCCCACTTTGGAATTGGCGAGAAAAATAGCAGAATTAAGGGAAGTTTTTTTGGGGGGAATTAAAAAAAAATCAAAAATGGCGAACTTTAAGAAAATGGCGGTTTTTCTTAAAGAAGCCAAAAATTTCTTAGAGTTTATCATCTTAAAATTTTCTTGTATTTGTTTCTGAAAAGTACATTCCAAGAGAAAAATTTTGAAAAAAAAAAAACGTCCCAATTAATCAATTTTTGAAGAAGTTATAGCTATTAAAATAAAAGCTTTACTTTTGAAAAACTCATAACTTTTTTTGGGTTGGATAAAAAATTTTGAAAATTTCCTGAAGAATGATTTTAATGGGATAGAAAAGGAAAAAAAATTTTCAGCCAAATCGAAAGGGGTCGGGGTCAAAAGTGGTCGATGTGGTGTGGAATGCCCCATATATATATATATATCTGTATGTGTGTGACCGGTCTGTAACTTTTTAACTAATGAACCGATTTGAATGGTTCTTGTGGCAATCGAAAAAGCTTGCTGACCATCAATTTTCCTGAAAATTTCAGATCATTTGATCAAGTAGACTCGAAAATATTTTCGAATTACGAAAAAAAAAAATTTTTTTTAGTTTTTTATTGATTTCTCAGAAACGAGTGAAATGATCGACTTCAAAATCTAATCAGTTCCAGAACTTAATAAAATGCGTCGATTGCCGCCTCAACCATCAAAATCGGTTGATTCGTTTGCGAGATATCAAGGGAGATAGAAATGCTAAAAACAGTTTTTTTCGAAAACAATAGCATACAAAAGTATTTTCGAGCTCGAAGAGCTCGATAATATATTCACAACAATGTTTTCGAGCTCCTTGAGCTCGAAAACAGCGGGAAGTTTTGGGGCTGGTCCGCAGGGTCAACCGATAGACCGATTTTTTTTTTAATTTAGTTAAAATTTCTATGCATAGTCATATCAAGTCATATATAACCATATCAAGCTATGTATGGTCATACATGGCCACAGATGGCCACGTATGGTCATATATGGAGTACTCATATATTGCCATGTATGATTAATTTTTCACGGGAGGCTACCTGTGGGACCCAATCCACCCTTGGGTGTCATTACCCTACTCGAGAGATGACTGGATCATGTTACGTCCAGACAGACGTAACATGTATTTCAGTCCCTTATTTTGAGTCAGGACACCGAAGTCCTTTACTCGGGTAACGGGGACCTCGTTATTCGGTGCCGAGCATGGATATGGATAGGAGGAGTGTGTATATTATTAAACTAGCAATAAAATGTCAGGACTTACTACTTTGCTGATTTATTCAAATAATTATTCTGCGGATACAATCGTGATGATTATCACGCTGAGCTGCTTGGCTGGAACGTACAATTGGACACCACCCGGTTTCTTTTGGCTGCGACTTCTTGGCGGCAGGTAGATTGGAGGTGGTTTAAGTTCTGCAGATTCTCATGGATTCATTTGGTAATTTCACTGATCACCTTCACTTTTGTTTAAATTACGATCTCGCTCGAATAAAAGATTATTAAAGATTTGTCGTGTTTTAGATGAGAATGAAGTGGAAATATTGAAGTTAAAGTTTAGGCCAATTGACCGAACTTGGCTAGTTCTCTTGAGCAATCCAATCTCGGGGTCACTGAATTTATGCCGAAAAATCACGTCGTGAATTTAATAAACACACGAAACGATCGAGAAAAACTCATGGAAGATGTTATAACAAGTTGGTTATGATGACGGAATAATTCTTTTAATTATTTAAATAGAAGGATAAATTATTTAAGAAAAATGAAAATTAACGGCACGTAGAAGTTGTAGAAAACCTAATCAAAAAAATATAAGAAATGCGGCGGCGGGCGGGCAGGCAGGCAGCCAGCGCGTGATAACCGGTGGGTCCTTATATACTCTCGAAACTGAGTAAGTGCAGGGAAGAATTGTTGGACTAGGGGCATTAGAGCTTTTTGAATTTTGATAGGGGACATAGGTGGCCCCATTTAATCTGGGGAACCAATATGCCTCAACTTGGTTGCGAGTGGGTAAAAAACCTGGCCCCTTGATAAGGGAGATAGATGCACAGTGTACTTAAAATTGAAGGAGATACAAGTTACAAAGAGGAGAGAAGTAGGTGGGCCCCGAATTTGTACTTGCTAGGAATTTGGAATAGGCGGGACAAAACATTACAAGATAGGGTAACAAGAAGGTGGAGGAAGTTATAGGTGAGGTTTTCTTTGTTACAGGCGGAATAGGGGAAGTGTACGTTAAATTCGTGAAGTAAGATATGTAACTAGGCCAGGGGGGTGAGGAGCTATCAATAAGCTCTTGGTTGAATTCTTATCGTGTGAAGACAAAGACTCACGGTTGCCAGAGCTGGTAAAATTTAAGATATAACAATGACTACTCTGGACATCGTAATTTTACAAGAGATTCTTTATTGTAATCTCAGTTTTATATTCGAGTTTACACAGCTGCTTTTTGTAAGTTAACGTCTTTCCTTGATTCAGAGAATCGGTACCGCGGTAGTATTATAATTTATAGATCTCGGCATTAGAACACGGAGTAGCTGTTATCTATAGCTAGAACAAAGCATTGTAGAGAAAAGAAAAAGAATAGTACATACTGAGTTTGAACTTTATAAAGAACCGGATGCTAGTAAACCTCGGTAAATATAGGGTAGTTAGGTGATGACTCACTGCGGGTAAAAGAACGCAGCTGAGGAATTCGGTTGCTGTAATAATCTAATTTATATTCAGATTCCGGAAATAATCGACGATCACCTCATGCAAATATACTCGTATAGCTGAATTGAATAATCTTTCATTGTGAGCGCTCGCGAGATAAGAAAAAAAACCGAGTTTACTGATAACAGAATGCTTGCAAGAAGAGCCCAAATTCCTTTGTTATAATAAGACTTTATATAAAAATTTTCTGATCACCTCAGAACGTAACAATTACTGACACCACTTATCCAGTAGCCCGCGAATTTTACAATTTTACCTTTTTGTAGTATTCCTTACGTTCTTTCTTCTGTTAAGTCTAGTTACGTTCATTTCATGATTTATTTCTAGGTTTAATTCATGCCTCCATAAGTCTTAGTAAATATAATTTAAGTCTTTGTAAGTTTAATATATAAGTAGGTCCGTTTCAAGCTTTAATGTTGATTATGCCCTAAAAAGTCTAATGTAGGTTATCAATGCTTATTTAGGTTCAAAGTATGCCTTAGATTTCGACCTGGGTATCAATACAAAGTATGCATGAAATAATAACAATTATCAAGAAATCGTTAACCTATTGCTTAATTAAATTTATTATTAATTAATTTAAGTTGCTAAAGAGATAAATTGATGAACCTTAAATTTATGTGCACTGCGTGGCTTGAGACGAAGTGACACAATCAGACTCGTTATTGGAAGACATTGAATGATCTTAAATTATCTGCGCTCAATGAATTTCTATTGTGTTGATTAGTTATGATATTTTTATGAAACTTTTATTAAATGTCACTTAAGATGGTGTTGTTTTTTTTTTTAGTCAATTAATTAGTGTATGAGGAATAAAATGTTTATTGACCGTTACCACGAGTAAGAGATTTGTTTTTATTTCAAGATGACGATTATTTTTATTTCTTTGTTTCTTTTTCTTTTTAAGTCAGAGAGACGTCAGGAGAAAAAATGCCGTGATTAATTATATTTATACGTATATAGCAGTCTACAGGACCATTGATATGAAACATAGGTTAGATGAATTACTCCTCTTAGTAATATAGAAATTACTGATAAATAGATACGGTTTATTTTTAAAATTTTTTAATTTGTCAATTTAAGAATAATTGACATTCATAATAATAAAGAAAAATTTCAACTTAATTACAAAATTAATAATTTCCAGATATTTTAAATAAAACTTTACGAATAACTATCGGTTCATGCATGATTATATATTTTTTCTTACCCGAGGGCTGGAGTTTACACAGAGAAAAAAAACAGTTAGATAATTTTCCTACGTTCGACTACTAATTTTTACTGTGCTAACATAGGAATAATTCCTTTGTGATATAGGAATTACTTCTATGTTAACAGAGTAAACGTTCTAATGTTACATAAGAATTATTTCTTTCTTAACCCTTAACGGCCACATGGGGTGACTAGTCATCCTAGGCTTAAAAAAAGTGGAATTATAGGTCTTATACCTTTCAAATAAGTTGGTCAAAAAACTTTCAAAAAAAGGGAGTTACTCCATGTGGCCGTTATGTAGCCTGCCATAATGCCACCTCAACCATCAAAATCGGTTCATTCGTTCAAGAGAAACCGTGAACGAAAGAATTAAAAAAAATTTTTTTTTTAGTTTTTTTGAAATTTCTCAAAAACGACTGATAAATCAATTTTAAAATTTGATCAGCTCTAGAACTCAATAAAACGCGTCGATTGCCACCTCAACCTACAGACCTATTTTTTTCTATATTTCCATAGGGAATTCCCCTACACTGTAAAAAATTTGATGGACCCGGTGTAGTGTAAATGCCTCGGTATGAAAATTTTGGTGTGAAAATTACACCGAATCTCGTGTGAAATTTAGGTGGTGTGAATTTTTATTTTTTGCACCGCCAAACGTGTAAATGTATAAATGTAAGGGAAGGGGGTGAAATGGGCCTCTTAAAATTTTGGATGGGGGGTGAATGGGCCGCTGAGGCAAAATGGTCCCACAAAATTCTTAACATAAATTGTCAAGAGGGGGCGGGGTAAAATGGGCCATTGAGGAAAAATGGTCCCCCTAAAATTTTTAACATGGTGTTGGGGGGGGGGGGGGGGGGGTAGAATGAGTTGCCTAGACTTTGAAAACCTGTGAATATCTTTTAGCCAACGGGTTCCTAAAATTTTTTTAAAAGAAATGATTGGAGAATTATGATAAGGGGCTCTATGAAAGGGGGGGGGGGGGTTTATTTGAAACATTTAAGGTTCAAATCTTCACTATCAACTCTTTTTTATACTAAATACATAGCAAAAAGTTGCAAAACATAAAACAAGCGAGAAACATACATTGAGTTTTGTTAGACGCCCGTTTTACCCAACCTTTCAGAATTTTTTAATCTTGATATATCACCCATTTTGGCTCAGTGACCCATTTTACCCCTCCCTCTCCCGCACTTTTCATGTTAAAAATTTTGGGGGGACCATTTTGCCTCAGTGACCCATTTTACCCCTCCCCCACACTTTTCATGTTAAAAATTGGGGGAGGGGGGAGGGGCATTTTGCCTCGGTGGCCAACTTTACCTCAGCGGCCCATTTTACCCCTCCCCCTCCTAACACTTTTCATGTTAAAAATTTTGGGGGACCATATTTCCCCAGTGGCCCATTTAGCCTCAGTGACCTATTCCCCCCCCCCCAACACCCACCCAACCAACACTATATGTTAAAAATGTTGGGGGGTCCAATTTGCTCCCAAATATTTAGAGGCATCCAAAATTTAAGGAGGCCCATTTTTCCCCCCATCCCTTACATTTATACATTTACACAATTGGCGGTGCAAAAAATAAAAATTCACACCACCTACATTTCACACGGGATTCGGTGTAATTTTTACACCGAGGAATTTACACTACACCGGGTCCATCAAATTTTTTACAGTGTATGTTTACATGGAAAAAATTCCTATGTTCACATAGTAACAGTTAACTATGCCAACATAGGAAAAATTACTGTTTTTTTTCTATCCGTGTAGAAGAGCGTGGGGTGGAAGTATGGCAGCAGGGAGGGGGGGGGCGATTTAATGAGCTAGAGGGAATCCAGAAAAAGTTCCAAAAATCCCGAAAGTCATTGGACTTAATCTCTAAAAATATTTTATGATGATAATATTTTATCTTGTATTCCGCAAGGTCTTGACTATAAGGAAAACTGTGTTAATAATTATACTCGTTTTTGTTATAATAAATTGTTTTCCTTAAAGCAATTTTGTATCGATAGCGGAATATTTATGATAATTCATTTTCTGTTCTAAAATATCGCACATTTGTTGATAACCTTCGATTTGCCTCAAAACCGTTATAAAAACGACGATTTTTAGTGCTATCATCTACAACAACGTTTTTCGCGTTCAACTATCACTTGGTTATAGGTCTGAGCTGTCTTGGTAAGAATATTATTGTTGTTATTTATTTATTTTATTGAAAATTTATGCAATGAAAATTATCAGCATGCAGAAATAATTAAATATCTCGAAAACTATTGATCGAAACTAGATCAAACATAGATTAGAATTGGTTTCTTGAACCCCGACCGTCACTTTATGCCTGATAATAACCTTTTATTTCAATGTTCCCAGAAGTTGCGAATGTCTAGTTCAAACTTTTAGATTTAAAAATTAAATTTTCCAAAAAATCGGCATCTATCGATATGGTGTATATAGATTAATATTTTAGAAACTATTGGTCGCAATCGGATCAAACATAAATATAAAATTTTCCTTAAAACCCCGAATTTAATTCACACCCATTCTTGAATCTTAATAAATTTCTCACTTATAAATTTTCAAAAATAATTTCAAAGTTTTTTCTTCACAGAAAAAAAGAATTTCTTGGCACAAGAAAAATTTTGCATTGTGAAATGGAAACAAAAATTTTCTTAGGACTAGAACAGATTTCTTGGCATAAGTAATTTTTTTGGCCACAAAAAATTTTCATTTTCAGTTCAAAATGTAATAAACTTCTTAAGGCTAGCAACAATTTTCTTAGGGCGAGTAAAACTTTTTTGCGTCAAGAAATCTTTCTTCTCCGTGAATACGCAGAATTTATATATAAAATTTTTTATTTTAATATCTTTTTATTTCAGTTTGCCATTAATTATATTTTTGAAAATGGACTTCAAATCGATATCCTATCTTATGTTATTCGCACTACTTTCAATAGTTAGTTGCGTCCAAGGATGTGGAACAGAGGGTGCACGCGTAAGTTAAAATATTTATATTAAATATAATTATTTAGCTATTTTTACTTTTGTTTTTCTATATTTATTTATTGTTGCAGTGTAAAAGCCAGCGAGATTGTTGTAGTGGCTTCTTTTGCTTTCAAGCTGCTAATGGAACATTTTGCAAACGAGAAAGTGGATAAATTATTGAATTTTGAACAGTAAAAAACAAAACAAATATTTAAAGTGTTTAAAACATGTTATTAAAACTCTGTGTATCCTTCGAGTTTCTTGAAGATTTTTTATTTTACGCTTCTATCCATCCTGCAACTTTTAAGATCGGACCGGTAGTGGGCCTTCCACAATACACTGAAAAAAAGATTTATTTGAGCCAAACATATCATATATTTGGATATGGCCAAATAAATATTTAATTGTGAGAAAGATATTGTATATTCGAGTAGTTTAATTGCGTGAAATAAGTGATTTATTTGTGGTAAAGAATTGATCTAATCGCTACAAATCAATAAGGGCTTCAAATATATGTATTATATCGCCAAATTTTAGATTATTTGTCACAAATTTAATATCTTCACAACAAATAAATCAATTATTTGACACAAATAAATGATATCTTTCCGTCAAATTATAAAATATTTGAATCAATGTTCATATTGAGTTGTACCAAATATATTTATTTATTATCAAGAAATATTCAAAAAAAAGTCACAAATAAATTGATTTATTTGGGATAAATATTTCTTTTTTTCAGTGTACACACAGTGTTAAAAACAAGATTGAAAACTTAAAATTAAAAAATCTCGATTAAGAACACTTCAAATTGTGTTTTCCATTATTTTCTGTAAAGGCCATCTAAAAACGAAAATTAAAAAAAAAAAACATTGAATTTCGACCAATATTACGAAAGTTATAATAAAAAAATCTCAAAATTTACCAGGAAGCCTCATTAAGTGAACACCACTAAATGCATTATACAAATGCTAAAACAGTATACAAATTTACATAAGACTTTTTTAAGAGCTCTAATAAGGCGTAACGAGCCAGGTGCTCGAACCTCTTCTTCTTGCATGAGCAGCTGCATATCGCGCGCGCTCTCTCTCCACCAAATCGCGACAGATGCTTGATTGGCCAGAATTTTTGTTGCATAAAAAGAGAAAGAAGAAAAAAATCGACGAAATTTCGATACCACTAATCGACAGTTTTATGTATTTGAAATGAATTTCTATCGCATCGTCCAGAGTCGTTTTTTTTTTTTTTTTTTTTTTGGTAGCTAATGTTATAAACAAATGGATTTTTTTAAGGTGGTATCGACATTTTTATCGATTTTTTCAATAAACTGCCCCAAGAAACCAATGGTTTGGAAGTTATTTTGATTTAAACAATTAAATTGGTGTTAACAATTGTTTGCACATTTTTTGAACAAAATGGACCCGATTTTCGTGATCCTTGGCCCAGTTTACGTAAGATACCGTTGAGTGTAGCTGGTGCCAAGAAAATGTATACGGGCTCTCCTCTTCAGCCAAAAGACTATAAAAAGTAAGCTGGTTTGATCTAAACATCTACGATGTAATCTCGAAGAACGAGACTCGTAATATAATAAAATATCAAACGAACTTACCTTAAGTGATAGTCGATTGTAATTATATAATAGTCTCATTCAAGATGATTACACCCCCCCCCCCCCCAAACTTTCTTTTCTTACTCCTAAAAAAATGTTAACCCATCGCTAAATTGAAGAGTTTAGGTTGGGCTTAATTCCATAATATTGGGATAAGCTATAAACTATATGACAATCAGCCGCTAGAGAGCGACGTAGGAACAGGCGGCGAGAAGCCAAAATATTTTTCATTTATACTCTAAAACGTGTGGTTAGAACTAGTCAAAGTAGTTGTACTACGATGTAATCATCTCGAACGAGACTCATATAAATACAATCGAACATCACTTAAGGTAGATTCGTTTGATTTGTCGTTTTTAAGCTGAATTCGAAACTAGTAAATATCATTTAAATTACTAAATATACAATATGAATTGTCGCATCTCCCAAGTATATGGTAAAATCTACAATTATTTTATGATAATAAAAAATTAAAACTTTAATTATCTTGACTAGATATAACTATTATCAACATCTTAGTTCTTAATAACGTGATGATAATAGATATCATCAGCCTAAATAATATAACTCTCTAAGCTAATAAATAATTTAAAGATCGGTGTTACAGTGGGAAGCTTGTCTACATGTAATTTTCAATTTCTGGTAAATTTCACACACACATTTACGCACACACACGCCCGGGCACACACACAAGAGCGCATATACTCGTATACGCACACACACACACACACACACACACACACGCGCGCGCGCGTGCATGATGAATATAAAAAAAGGATTGTAATTTATATGAATTTATCCTATTTCTTGTTTTAGAATTTTTATAACCTTCAATGGCAACAGTTACCATCTTCAACTGTAACTGCTATTATTTTCGGTCAGAAATTATTATTATTATCACTGAAAAATTTTACTACTATTTCAGATAGTTAAAATTAAAAATTTTGTATTGTAGATAATATAATTAAATTATCTTCGTGCACATACATACATTCGGACATCCTCTTGAAAATAGTCAGGATAGCTTCCGAGGACCCTAAAATGTTGAATCTGGTCAAAACTCGGTTTACGATAATCGGACCGAAACCTATAAATTTCATTTTTTTTTTTTTAAATCTTTAATTTTCTTAGCGGGAAATGAAAAATAAGAAACGGAACATGTAAACTGGTAAGTTTAATTTATTTATACTTTTAAGTTGCTTTGATAAAGAATTAAAGAAGTTTCAGATCAGATTAGACCGTTGAAATATGAAACATCAGAGAAAAATGTAAGAGCGGTAATTTCTCTTATGACATTTTTAAAATTAATGAATCGATTACAATAAATTATGTGTCTGTTGAAAGACGTTGTAGATACGCCTTATTAGAGCTCTTAAAAAAGTCTTATGTAAATTTGTATACTGTTTTAGCATTTGTATAATGCATTTAGTGGTGTTCACTTAATGAGGCTTCCTGGTAAATTTTGAGATTTTTTTATTATAACTTTCGTAATATTGGTCGAAATTCAATGTTTTTTTTTTTTAATTTTCGTTTTTAGATGGCCTTTACAGAAAATAATGGAAAACACAATTTGAAGTGTTCTTAATCGAGATTTTTTAATTTTAAGTTTTCAATCTTGTTTTTAACACTGTGTGTACACTGAAAAAAAGAAATATTTATC
>OZ024706.1:11932532-11979163 GCA_964016945.1 Microplitis deprimator | reverse complement strand
AGTGAGGGTAAAAACCCTGCTTGAAAAATCCGATAGATTCTTAAAGCTGTATGTATAAGGCCCTATACTTAATTGTAGCACTTCTTATAGAACTCATTCATTCTTATAAAATCTCTATAGGAATGTATGAGAATCTATTGGATTCTATGAGATTTTCTAAACAGGGAAAGGACAACAACTTACTTTCTTGGCGAACTGCAGATAGTTAATTTGACAAAACATTGTATAGATAATATACCAATATAAGCATTACGCAAATAAAGTATTGCTATATTCATAGTCTACAATGTTTATTTAATTTTTAGATGGTTACTATCACCTAACGGTATTACTATTAACAAAATATTATCTTTCAGTGCAAACAAATCAAAAGATTGATTTGTTAGTGACAAGAAAAATTTAACGGAAATAGATTTTAATGTGTAATGCATAAGTTATAAAAACTTAAACCATAAAAGATTCGCGTTTCTATAATGGAAAAAAATTTTCAATGCTTTGAAAGTACCATACAACAGTTAAAATGTCAATCATAGAGCGTACAGGTACATTTGAAACATCATTAGTGATAAAAGAAATATTTTTAAAGTATAAAATAGCTGTGAAATTTACAGGTTGCTTTGTTCATAATAAAATAAAACTGATGAAATTGGATTATAATGGGAAACGCTTAAGTTATGTGGAATGAAAACCATATTTTCAAAATTTTTTGATGTCATTAAAACTTTCAAGGCTATCAAATTATTAGGAGAAATGGTCAAAAGATAAAGCTCAAGGTCATAAATTAAAGATTATTAGACAAGCTTTCAGATACTTTTCACGGAAATTGTCTATGAATATTAGTTTTGAAGTTATATAAGCTTTAGCAGTGATTAAAAACTGATTTTTACGAAAAATCATTAAAATTTCAAACAGCCCTAATTTAAAAACTATTCGAACGATTCAGCTCATTTCCGAATTTGATTAAGGTAATCGCCTATAGAATAAGTGTAAAAAATTTCATTAAGATCCGATAAGAACTGTAGGTGCTATCATAATGAACACCAGTGATAATCATAGGGAGTAGAGGTACATTTGATACATCATAAGTAGTAAAAGAAATACTTAAAAAGTATAAAATAGCTGTGAAATTTACAGGTTATTTTGTGCACAACAAAATGCAACTGACGAAACTGGATTATAATGAGACAAGCATAAGTTATGTGGAATGAAGAGCATATTTTCAACATTTTTTGATTCCATTAAAATTTTCAAGGCTATTAAATTATTAGAAGAAATGGTCAAAACATAAAGTTTAAGGTCATAAATTAAAGCTTATTAGTCACGCTTTAAAATACTTCCTGTAGAAATTATCTATGAGTTGTAGTTTTTAAGTTAAATGGACTTGAAAGTGATTAAAAACTGATTTTTTCGAAAAATCGTTGAAATTTCAGACAGCCATAACTTCTAAACTAATCGACCGAATCAGCCCATCTTCGAACTTAACCGTGGTAATCACACATAGAATAAGCGTAGGAAATTTCATTAAGATCGGATAAGAATTGTAGACGCAATCGTGTCCTCAAAATTCGGTTCTATTACATAAATATATATATATATATATATATATATATATATATATATATATATATATATATATATATATATATAAATTTTTCAACGAGTGGTATTTTTGAACTCTACTCAACTAATTATGATAGTTTATGATGAAATTCCTTGAAAAATTGACCATGAGGACAAATACAAAAGATAGATTTTGAAATAAATGAAAAAGGCCATTCGGCAGCCAAAATGGAAGGTAGATTTTTCAATTAATTGATATAAAAAAATAGTTTTATACATACATATCTTGTTAGTGTATAGTCATGATATGAAAATAGACTCGTTTTCTAGGAGTGAGGGTAAAAAAAGACAACGATTATTATTGATAGAGAACTTCAGATAGTTGATTTGACATAACATTATACAGGTAATGTACCAAACTAACCGTCACATAAATAAAGTATTGAAAATTTAATTAGTATGAGATCATAATTGTAATCGCTGTTACCATGACAAGCCCAGTTAAAATAACAGTAATACTTTTATTTAAAATATAAAATAGCTGTGAAATTAACAGGTTATTTTGTTTACAATAAAATACACGTGACAAAATTGTATTATAATGGGAAATTCATAAGTTTTGTGGAATGAAAACCATATTTTCAACATTTTTGATTTCATTAAAAAGTTCAAGGGTATCAAATTATTGGAAGAAATAGTCAAAACATAAAGCTTAAGGTCATTAATGCGAGATTATTAGTCAAGCTTTTAGATACTTTTTACGGAATTTGTGGATAAATATTAGTTTTGAAGTTATATGAGCTTTAGCGTTGATTAAAAACTGATTTTTACGAAAAATCATGAAAATTTCAAACAGCCATAATTTCAAAACTATTCGAGGGATTCAGCCCATCTTCGAACCTGATCAAGGTAATCGCCTATAGAATAAGTGTAAATAATTTCATCAAGATCCGATAAGAACTGTGGGTGCTATCGTAATGACAAGACAAGTGATAATCATTGGTAGTAGAGGTACATTTGATACATTATAAGTAATAAAAGAAATACTTCTAAAATATAAAATAGCAGTGAAATTTACAGGTTAATTTGTGCACAATAAAATACAACTGACAAAACTGGATTATAATGGAACAAGCATAAGTTCTGTGGACTGAAAACCATATTTTCAACATTTTTTGATTCCATTAAAATTTTCAAGGCTATGAAATTATTGGAAGAAATGGTCAAAATATAAAGTTTGAGGTTATAAATTAAAGCTTATTAGTCACGCTTTAAAATACTTTTTGCTGAAATTATCTATGAGTTGTAGTTTTAAAGGTATATGGACTTGAAAGTGATTAAAAATTGATTTTTTCGAAAAATCGTCGAAATTTCAGACAGCCATAACTTCTAAACTAATCGACCGAATCAGCCCATCTTCGAACTAAACCGTGGTAATCACACATAGAATAAGTGTAGGAAATTTCATTAAGATCGGATGAGAATTGTAGACGCAATCGTGTCCTCAAAAGTCGGTTCTATTACATAAATATATATATATATATATATATATATATATATATATATGTATTTATATATATACATACATATATAAATTTTTCAACGAGTGGTATTTTTGAACTCTACTCAACTAATTATGATAGTTTATGACGAAATCCCTTGTAAAATCGACCATGAGGACAAATACAATAGTTAGATTTTAAAAAAATCTACCTAAAAATATAATTATTTAAAAATTCAAGTAATGCATTTTTTTGTAAACAAATGCTTATAAAAATTGAACCATAATAGATATCGAGCATGTAAAAAATTTATTATATAAATTAATAAATTGCCTAAAAGATCTTTGATGGGGCAAAGTATTTTAAAATTCAATAAAAAATAGAGAACAATTTTTTTTATAACTTTAATGCACATGGCTGTATTTGTAATTTTTTAAAGCTACGGAATAAAAATATAATGAAAATGGAAATTTGTTTATAACAAATTGTTTATAAAATAAACAATGAAAATTTAAATAAAAAAAAAAATTTTTTCATAATTATATTGAGAATTGTAAATAATGATTTAAAAAAAAAACAGTCTGTCAGTTGACCCTGCGGGCCAGCTCCAAAACTTCCCGCAGTTTTCGAGCTCCTTGAGCTCGAAAACATTGTTGAGAATACATTTTCGAGTTCTTCGTGCTCGAAAACACTTTTGTATGCCTTTGTTTTCGAAAAATAACATTTTTTACCATTTTTTCTCCAACGATATCTCTCGAACGAATGAACCGATTGAGACGTTTAAGATGGCAATCGGCGCGTTTTATTGAGTTCTACAAATGATCAGATTTTGAAATTTATTTATCGAGTTGTTTTTGAGAAATTTCAAAAAAACTAAAAAAAAAATTTTTTTTTAATTCTTTCGTTAACGGTTTCTCTTGAACGAATGAACCGATTTTGATGGTTGAGGTGGCATTCGACGCGGCTTACAACGTTTTAGAGCTGATTAGATTTTGGAATTGATCCATCGAGCGAATTAAAAGTTATTTAAAAAAAACATTTTTGAAAAAATTTTATTTTTGAAATATCTCCGAACGTACCCTACCGATTAAGCTCAAATTTTCAGTGCTTATAGTAAATAACAAGCCGCGTCGAATGACACCTTGACGATCAAAATCGGTTCATCCGTTCAAAAGTTACAGAATTTTTACATACGTACGTACGTACATACATAAATACATACACTGGACATCATCTTGAATTTAGTCAGAATAGCTTCCTAGAACCTCAAAACGTCGATATCTGTTGGAATTTCGATTTTCACAAATCGGGGTGAAACCAATAACTTCCCGAATTTTTGAAAATTTGCAATTTTTTTAGCGGGAAATTAAAAATGATTGCTTAATAAATAATTTAAATGGTGGATAAATGAAAAAAACAATCATAAGCAATTAAAAAATTTTTTTAAGAAAAAAATATTTTTTTGAAAATCATTATTTTACTAAGACAACAGAATGGCAAAAAAAATTTTTCAAAAATATTCAATTTGTCTATTTGTTGATAAAAAATTTTTAAACAATTAATGTTAAAAATTTTTTAGCCAAGCTACTAAACGCAATATATGAATACAGAAACAACCAAAATTAAAGATTTAGGAAAAAAAATTTTTTTTTATAACATTAGTTGGATATTTCAATTTTTGACAACTTTGAAAAATCATTATAAAAAAATGAAAAAACTTATAAACTTTTATGACGGAATCTTGTTCATTATTTATATAACAAGAACTCCCAAAAGAAAAAAAATCTATAGACACATTTTTTCAGATACTATAATTTATTCAGATTTTTAAATTAATATTTAATGTTATAAAAAAATTATTTTGTGTCGCATACTTTGCTTGGCGGCGACGCGTAGACACCGAAACGGCCGCGCGGAGCCCAACTTTCAACGTTAAATAAAAATTATAAATAATGGACCTACAACTCGGGGAGTTGAGACTTATTTTACTCAAATTTTCTCGTGTTTTAGGATCTTTTTTTTTTAATTTCAGATATCTTTAATATTTTTGAAGTTATAGCTACAAAACGGAGACTACCTTATTGTCTCTTCGTTTTTTGTTTATAACAAATGAAATTTTTCATGGCGGATAAAATAAAAAATACCCATTTCTCAGAATTAAATTCTGAATCCAATGCACCAATCGCATATTTTTAAGAGCGGTCTAACGATTTTTCGTAGAAAACTCACTTCTTGACTAGACTAATAAGTTTGCCATTGTGACATTAACTGCGTGAAGACTAAATTCAAGATCAATCAAGAATCTCAACAGCGTTTGAACCTATGAATAAAGATCGAAGTAGGATTTTTTAAAATCATCACTGAATAGATTGTAAACATTTTTTATTAATATTTATTTATTATTGGGTCGTTATTTATCTAGTGTCAAGATTTGACTGATGGAATTGTCGAAGCACATATTGATAAAACTGCTCCGATTCTTCAAATTAATATGGTAAATCACCATATGACCCTTCAGTAAAATGTGCTATGATTATTGAAAAGCTAATTTGCTGTGTGTCACGAAATGGTCTTGAAGGGATATACTACTGAATTTCATCTCTTATTACGTTTTTGGATTATTATCGGCGAGAGATCTTTAAATTACTTGAATTTATTCAAACGTAGAAATATAATTAGGATTTCTGATTATTAAAAGTTTCATATGAAATTTATATTTTTTTTTAATTAATCCAGTTTTTTAGAAAGTAACCCTATCAAAGGAAGTAAAGCTAAAAGAGGGTCCAAAAAGTAATCCTCAAGCTGCAGCTTCGCTGGACAAACGCTAGCCAGCACAAGCTGCAACCATTATTTCAACCATATTTTAACAACTCAAATTGATAGTAAAAGTAACAATCACCAGAATATTATTTACTTGTTTTACTCACTTATAAATTATAAAGGTATCATTTATAAATTGAATTATGATATGAAATAGTTACTTAAAAAAAATAATTTTACTGGTGTTTGTTACTTTTTAATATTATGTCAAAATTTATTTAATACTTAGCCGTTTGTATGATCTCAATTTAAATTAAGACTATCATTTTTTAAAAATTTTATAAATTTATATCATCATTAATAATTTATGTATGATTGTTTAATTTTATAAGATAAAGTTTTTTAAATATTAATAAAAAAATTTTAATTTATTTATTTGTTTGTAATATTTAAAACCCTACAAATTAGATTTAAAAATCAATAATAGTTTCTAAAATTTAAAGAAACTACCCATGCAGGAGCTGCCAGAGTTGAACGACGGGGCCCTTCTTGGCCCAGCACGGGGGAACCTAGTTTGGCACACCTATATTGGCCCATGCTTGGCTCAAGATTGGGCACTCAGACCTTGTCGTTACAATAATTACCCGGGCTTGGGCCAAGACTGGGTAACCTAGCATTGGCCATTCAATGGCAACCCAGGCTTGGGCTAAAACTGGGTAATCTAGCCTTGGCCGTTACAATGATTACCCGGGCTTGGGCAATGACTGGGTTCCCCTTTCTTGGCCATCCAATGGCAAGCCAGACTTGGGCCAAGGCTGGGTAACCTAGCCTTGGCCATCCAATGGCCAGCCAGACTTGGGCCAAGACTGGGTAACCAAGCCTTGGCCGTGACAATGATTACCCGAGCTTGGGCCAAGACTGGGTAACCAAGCCTTGGCCGTGACAATGATTACCCGAGCTTGGGCCAAGACTGGGTTTCCCTGCCTTGGCCGTCCAATGGCAACCCAGACTTGGGCCAAGGTAGGATTACCCAAGTTTGGCTATACCTATGGTTTAATAAGTAGATCATATTAATGTATCAATTCAACATTAGTAGGTTCATCCAGTAGCTATTGTTCGGTCCCAGCAATCAGAAGGACGGCAGTTCGCGCCCAGAGCCCAGCAGAATTTTCACCGAGTTTTTTTCACATCATTTACCTCCTTTAGATAGTTTAAACGTTAATGATAGTAAATTCTAAGAGGTTAATAATAATAAAATTTTTTTTTAATTAAATTTATCCGTTTCCTCGAAGCATGGGCAAGGTCTGGCAACAAAGTCTGGGCCACGACTGGCAACGAAGAATGGGCCAAGCCTAGCAACCAAGTCGGGCCCCCTGTTATCATTCCAGAGTCCTACCAAGGCTGGGCCAAGGCTGGCTTACAAGCTTGGGCCAAGGTTCTACATACTTGGGCCAAGCCTGGGCCCGTCGTACTTTCCTCTCTGGGTAATCTTTTAAAATTAAAGGTAATAATTTGAAATTTAAAAAACCATTTTGAATTTTACAGACAAATTTGTTTTAAATTTAAAAATTGTATATTAAAATTCAGTAGGTGGTTTTGAAATTTCATATGAAATTTCAAAAATTATAATTTTTCTCATTTTAAAATTCAAAATAAATATGTGAAAAATTATGTAGCTGATATTAAAATTCATGAATTAAACTTAAATTTTCATAACGGAGTTTTGAAAATTAAATGAAAATTATAACTGAAATTTCAGTGACAATTGTATTTGTTAATTGCTTTAAAGACATTCCATGAAAGTTCAAGGTGAAATTTCTAACAGTATGATAGATATTTTTGAATATTTTCTGACCGAAGCAAAAGTTGACCCAGCACAAACACGAATTGAATTAAAATTAATGAATGATTATGTCTGGAGTAAAATTAATGATATGAAGGGAATTCCTCGTAAAAACAATACACAGGCATTCAATCATATCCATGTAAATGAATAATAAGCCGTTTAATTTATTTTCATGATCGATGAATGTGATTTTTAACAATTTTATCAGGTAGATGAGCAGAAACAGCAGGTAAATATGTTAATAAGTAATGAATCAAGCCATGTGGAGGATATCGCGATAATCAGGATAAAAATCAAATAAAAAATAATAGAAATAACCTTGAAAATAATGAAAATGACCAAGTTCAATGAAGAAGCAAAGGACGAAACTGGTAATACGAATGAGGATGATGATAGTGGTCCAGAAAATAATATAGTTCCGAGCGATAATAAAAAATCGTCGTAAAAAGAGCTGATCGATTACTTTTAATGCATGTGTATTAGACTGATTCAAAAAAATCGATTATTTTTTGTTTTTTTCATTATATCGAAAATATTGTTGGAAATGATGAAAAAAAAATACTGTGAAAGTTTGAGCTCTTAATATTAATATCAACAGCTGCCGCATCGCAATTTTCTATTTCCCGTTTGAATAACATGGGAAAATCTGTTTTTTAAGCTTTGGAATTTTGTAGCTCACGGTGGGACCAATACTTTTAAATGTTCAAGACTTATTCTTATAGGAAATTTGACGCTCTATAGAAAAGGTCTCTTATACTTTTTCAATATTTTTATTTCTTCAAAAGTTATTCGAAGTTAAAGTTAGATTGACGATAAATTTTTTAATTTTTTTGACGCAACCATCAATTTTTTCGGAAAATTTTATAGGGCATTTTTTGTAAAACATTTGATTTCCTATAACTTATCTTGAAGAAAATTTTCGATATTTCTCACAAGTCGTTAGTTATTTGCAATTAACTGAAAATTTTAATATAATTAATTTTAAGCAACAAAATTTAGATTTTTTAAGAAGATTTCCAGTTAATTACAAATAACTTAGGACTTGTAAGAAATATCCAAAATTTTCTCAAAAATAAGTTATAGGCTATTAAAAAATAAATTTTCCCATGTTATTTAAACGGGAAATAGAAAATTGCGACGCGGCAGCTGTTAATATTAATATTAAGAGCTCAAACTTTCACAGTATTTTTTTTTCGTCATTTCCAACAATATTTTCGATATAATGAAGAAAACAAAAAATAGTCGATTTTTTTGAATCAGTTTAATGTGTATAATATTATTTAATGTATAATTTGTCGTATTTCAAAAATAAAAATAAAATCTTATTTCTATTTTCATAAATAGAATTATGTATCGTCTAAAAAAAGCACACGATTTTCTCAAAAATTTGGTGTGTAAATTTTATTTTTATTCTAAGAAAATAGCCTACCATATAAGGTTTTAAGTTTAAAAACAATGAGCAGGTGTGAAGATTCAGCTATAAATGTTATTAATTTATATTACAGATTAAATCTCTTAGAAATATAAAATACTACAGCTCAAATTTTCTTTGTTTACTATATTTCCGAAAAACCTTTTTAGTCTCACAGAGATCCATAGAAGCAGATAAAATAATCTACTGTGTAATTAAAAAAAAATCGCATAGATGTCATTTGAAAATGTGTTCTCGACCTCGAAAATATAATTACAGTAATGTTTCCGAGATTCTTGAGCTCGAAAACAGCGGGAGTATTGGGGCTAACCGGCAGGGCCAACCGATGCCAAGATTTTTTTTTCTTAATTTTATATGTTAGCTTGATTATTGAATTATGTGCATCAAATTCTAAGCTTTTTTAATTGAAAATAAAATTCAAATATTTAGTTATGAATATTTAATTCCTTTTTTATTGTAATTTTTAAATTTCTAACAGTGTAGAATAATGTGAAAATAACGAAAAAAATCAAAAAACAAAAAGAACTAGTTTCACACAGCCGAATACTGCCATGCATAAAAAAATTTTTCAAATTCTATAAAGGTAACAGTTTCGAATGAGAATTTCCTTACTTATAATTTTTAGTAGTAAATTTGAAATATACTTTCAGCTCAATATTGAGTAAAATCCTTGCATTATTATTAAAAAGTGTAACTGTGAGCTTTCTTGTTTTCTTTGGCATAACGGCCATGATTTTCGTTCTTAAAAATAAGAGTTTATGGTTTGATACTTTTTATGAATTCTGCTCAACAATTTGAATTTCTAAATGTATGTTCTAAAAATAACAAATAAAATTTATATGAAAATATAGTTTTTATTCCGTGTATCACTTTGCCCACATTCACAGAATCATAATGAAAAGCATGTAAAAATTTAGAAAATTAATGGATTTTACTTATTTCTTGCGCGTCACAAATTTGCATTATGACGTAAATTAATACTCCAAGCCGAAAACGAATCTTAATAGAAATTGGAGCTTGTTACAAGAATTGAACATAGATCTTTATTTCTAATCTACATATCAATAATTATACCAAGAAGTTATAAAGGTAGTATCGTCAATACTTTTGAGTTTACTTGGATTTTAAATACTTACATTCAAATCACCGACTGTAAGGTCATTACTTCAGGTATTAGTTTACTGAAGGGACAATAGAGACTACTGTCCATTGAGCTCGACCATTCATTTACCCTCCGGATTGGATTTACAAATTTAGGTAAAATGACAAAAATAAATCACACTTAAGTTTATCGTACTATTGAACTTTTATCTGAGTACTCATTTAAATCTATACGGTTATTAACCAAAAATTTTTAATTTAAGAGCCCCTGAGTCTTTCAATACAATATGTGTTGTCTATACTAAAATTTTGTCATTATAATTTAATGTATTCAGCTATTTACTATACGATAATTTTACCTACTCTATAATGAGTTTCTCATTAAATAGTGGGGATAGAAAACCCTAAAATATTTTCAAAAGTATCAGATATTTTATTTCATTTTGTGACATCAGTGAGTAAAGTTGTGGTGCAAAAATAGTGTGAAAAAATGAATCCTTCTATGAAAACAATCGATCAGCTCATCGAAGAAAACATCAAAAAAATATACTGCAATCAACAACTAGAATATACAGGTATGTGTTCAAAAATTTTTATATTAAATTAATGATTTTATTAAACGGTATAATCACCTTTTAGATAAAATTCATGTCCACCCAGAACCTATTATTTATTTAAAAATATACACCTCTATTAAAATAATATCATAATTTTTTTCACATTTCTTGCACAATTACAAATTTTCTGAATCGGAAAAATATCTTATCGTATAAGAAACATTTTTCAAAAAGTTAACGACATTGTTTATGAAAAAATAGTTAACAAATAATAAAAAATAAACGAGTGAGCCTCACACACATAAGGTCACAATAGAAGTGAAACTTTTTTAATATTTAAGTCGGTCTACATAAATAAATAAATTAATATAAATATAAATATATATATAATATTGGCCATTAGATCGTGTCGGATAGTATAGCATTGAAAGAAAAGAAACCTCTGAAAATAAAACTATGTATAACTAGTTTTCTACTAAATGTAAAAATTTAAAAAACAATAAATTGTAAGAAGAAAATTCAATATTTCAAATATATTTATGTTAATTAAATGTAAAATTATAAATATGAATTGTAAAATGACGGAATAAAAAAAAGCCCCAATAAAAAAAATTTCTAGATTTGTAAACCACTAAAAAAAAACATGGTCACTATCTGAAAATTTGTAAATAATTTTTGTGTATATTTTAAAATATTTATAATTAAAAAGAACTAAATTAAAAAGTTGTTAAAAAGTAATTACTATAAATAAAGATATACCTCCATAAAAATTACTGTATAAAATTTAATTTCAATGAATAAAAACATAAATAATTATGAAAAACTGTAATTATAAAAGTATAAAATCATTTAAATATATTTAAAATATTTTCTTTAATTGAATAAATGAATAAATGAAAGTATATAATTTTAAAGAGAACAAAAAAAAAATTACTATTTAAAAAAAAATTCTAAAAACAAACATTTGCATAACTAAACATAGATATAAAAAAATTATGTCAAATGAACATCTCTATCAATAAAATATCTATAAAAAATTAACTGTTTTTGAACATCTCTATAAAATATGATATCTATAATCAAATTTAATTTGATATTATTTTATATTTTAGATTATATTTTAGAGAGATGTTCAAAAACAATTAATTTTTTATAGATATTTTATTTATCGAAATGTTCATTGTTACTTAATTTTCTTATATACATGTTTAGTTATGCGAATGTTTGTTTTTAGAATTTGTTTTTTTAAAGTAATTTTTTTTTAGTTCTCTTTGAAATTGCATACTTTCGTTCATTCATTTATTCAATTAAAGAAAATATTTTAAATATATTTAAATGATTTTATACCTTTACAATTACAGTTATTTTTAATTTTTTATGTTTTTATTTATTGCAATTAAATTTTATACGGTAATTTATATGGAGGTGTACCTTTATTTATAGAAATTAAATTTTATTCAGTAATTTATATGGAGGTGTGTCTTTATTTATAGAAATTACTTTTTATTAACTTTTTAATTTAGTTCTTTTTAATTATAGATACTTTCAAGTACACACAAAAATTCTTTACAAATTTTTAAATACTGACCATATTTTTTTTAGTGACTTATTTTACAATACATATTTATAATTTTACATTCAATTAGTATACATATATTTTTACATTTAGTAGAAAACTAGTTATACATTTTGATTTTCAGAGATTTTTTTTTCCCGAAGCTATACTACCCGACAAGATCTAATGGCCAATATTATATATATATATATATATATATATATATATATTATTTATTTAAATGTATTTATATATGAATAACGTGGTTAAATTACGACGCATGCGCACTACACTTGTCCATTCTACTCGACTGTTCTCAACTCCCCCCACTCTTTAAAATATATAAGGCTTGCTATACAAGCAATTCCCCTTCTCGCCTATTCTAAACTTTCACTCAATGTTTCTCCTCTGGCGCTACCTCCCCTTTTCCGCCTCAAATCGTTTAATTTTAGCCTCCGTAAAGAAATTTCACTTCAAAAACCCGTTTTTCAGATGTACGAATCAAGCGGTTGTAAATTTTATGATTCAAATGAATAACTTATCGTGTCGAGAATTTTTTTAGAAAAGTCAACGCCATTGTTTATATAAAATTAGTTAACAAATTAAAAAAAAAACCGTTTTTAAGGTGTAGGAATCAAAAGATTGCTAATTTCATGATTTGAAAAAGTAATTTTAACACCGCACGGAGTTAAAATGAGTCCATTTTTAACACTGCTCTTTTTAGAGTGTACGCGCAATAGCTGTAGCTTTAAAAAAATTTTTAAGTTTCGATACGATAATTTTTCACGAAGATTCAGCCTTTCAAAATTTACTAAAAAATTTCTAAAATTTTCTGTTCTTTTATAGTCTAGTCAATAAGTGCCTTGTTGACGAAAACCTGTTCAAGAACATACTGAAAATAATGATTAAGGTCTCATTCGATTCGAAATGGCATCTATAAAAAATGTTAAAGCAGAAATTTGGGGCCGGCAAAAATTGTAAAAGTTATAAACAATTTAGTGCAAAAATAAAAACTGTTTTGGTATTTTGTAAATATTTCAAAAACTATTTGAGATATCCAAAATTTGAAAAAAGATCCTTAAAGAGCAGAAAATTTCCTACAAAAGAAATCCTGCCTCCCCGAACTGTACCTACAATATTTCTAATTTTAATTTAACGGTGAAAATGGAACAAGAAACGGGTAGTGGCGCGTGCACGCGCGTCGATCGGATCAGTAGCATAATCAAAAAAAATTATTGTAACCGATTAAATCTAAATATTAACGAATAAAAAAAATTTGGTCCTTTCTAAACACATGAATAAATGCCATGAATCTCCCAATAAAAAATTTTTATCCCAATTTATGAATTAACTATGCTTTTGTTAATTAGTTCATTTTTACTTGTTGAAAATTTACATAAAAACCCTGATTATTTCTAAACTAAAACCCAGGATTTTTTTTACACTTCTTGGAGCTATTCTTCAAAGGGTTCAGAAGAGATCGCCGTTGGAAAAATTGAAAAATTTGGATTTTTCACTTTTTTATTAACAATCTAAGGCATTGAAAAATAAAAAACGTAAATAAAGCAATCGAGAAATTTTAATTTTTCTGATTATTTATTTTTTATAGCTAAAACCAACATAACAATAATTTGAAAATAATTTTAACTTGCATTGTTTAAATAATTGTTATAATCAAATGCATTGTTAATAAGATTAAAAAAAAAATTTTTTTTGGGAATAAGATGCTTAATGAAAATAATGATTTTTATGAAAAAAAACGTTTCTTAAAAAATTTTTTTTATTGTTGAAAAGCGCATGTGCTAATTAACAATTTTTTTTTGTTGCATAAGTTTAAATTTTTACCATAGTCAGTCTAAAAAATATCATCCTGCCAATAAAAATATACAATTCAAGATAATAATTTTTACTATTGGAAATTTTAAAAACTATATGTTTATCCTGTATTCTTTATCTTTGACCATCGGTCTATTTTAACAGATCACTTATATATTTTAACATTGTACCTTATACAATACACAACAAAATCATACCCGGGCGCCGCAGTAATATTTGAAACAATAAAAAGTATTGAGAATTCGAGTAAATTTTGACATTTTTTTTTTCCGTGTCATTAACAAAAGCATACTCAATTGAAAAATTGGGGTAAGAATTTTTTTCGGTGGATTATTATGTACGTACGTATGTAAATATCTGTAACTTTTGAACGGATGAACTGATTTTGATCGTCAAGATGACATACGACTCGGCTTGTCAATATCTAAAAGCTGTAAAAAAAATTAAGCTTAATCGGTAGGGTGTGTTCGAAGATATTCCAAAATTAAAATTTTTTCAAAAATGTTTTTTTTTTTTGATAACTTTTAATGTGTTTGATGGATTGATTCCAAAATCGAATCAGCTCTAAAACTTCATCAGCTGCGTCGAATGCCACCTCAACCATCAAAATCGGTTTATTCGTTCAAGAGAAACCGTTAACGAAAGAATTAAAAAAAAATTTTTTTTTAGTTTTTTTGAAATTTCTCAAAAACGACAACATAAATCAATTTCGAAATCTGATCAGCTTTAAAACTCAATAAAACGCGTCGATTGTCACCTCAATCGGTCAATTCGTTGGAGAGTTATCGTTGGAATAAAAATGGTAAAAAACATTTTTAACTTCCCGCTAAGAAAATTGTAAATTTTCAAAAATTCGGGAAGTTATTGTTTTCACCCCGATTTTCGAAAATCGAGTTTTCATCAGATGTCGACTTTTTGAGGTCCTAGGAAGCTATTCTGACTATTTTCAGAAGGATGTCCGAGTGTCTGTATGTGTGTGTGTGCGTGTGCGTGTGTGTCTGTGCGTGTGCATGTGTGTGTGTGTGTGTGTGTGTGTGTGTATGTAAACTCTTTGTAACTTTTCAACTAATGAATCGATTCGGATGGTTGAGGCGGCAATCGAAAGAGTTGGCCTTCAACTTTCATGAAAATTTCAGATCATTTGATCAAGTAGACTCGAAAATATTTGCAAATTACGAAAAAAATTAATTTTTTTTTTTTAGTTTTTTAGTGATTTCTTAGTAACGACTCGAACGATCAACTTCAAAATCTAATCAGCTTTAGAACTCATTAAAACGCGTCGATTGCTACCTCAACCATCAAAATCGGTTCATTCGTTCGCGAGATATTGTTAGAGAAAGAAATGGTGAAAACCGCATTTTTCCAAATATCTTCGAAACAGCTAAACCGATCGACTTAAAATTATAATCAGCTCTCGAATTCAATGAAACGCGCCGATTGCTACGTCAAACGTCAAAATCGGTTAGTTAGTTCAAAAGATGTCAGCGTCGAAAAAATTAAAAAAATAACATTTTATGTTATTTTTTTCGGATAAATCATAATATAATGTGCTAAAATGTGTCTGACATCATACCAACTCTTCCTCATTATGATTTCTTTCGATTATCATATAATGTCATCTAACTTGTTAGGTAGATTTTTTTAAAAATCTAACTATTGTATTTGTCCTCATGGTCGATTTTACAAGGGATTTCGTCATAAACTATCATAATTAGTTGAGTAGAGTTCAAAAATACCACTCGTTGAAAAATTTATATATGTATATATATATTTATGTAATAGAACCGACTTTTGAGGACACGATTGCGTCTACAATTCTTATCCGATCTTAATGAAATTTCCTACGCTTATTCTATGTGTGATTACCACGGTTAAGTTCAAAGATGGGCTGATTCGGTCGATTAGTTTAGAAGTTATGGCTGTCTGAAATTTCAACGATTTTTCGAAAAAATCAATTTTTAATCACTTTCAAGACCATATAACTTTAAAACTACAAATCATAGATAATTTCTGCAAAAAGTATTTTAAAGCGTGACTAATTAGCTTTAATTTATGACCTCAAACTTTATATTTTGACCATTTCTTCCAATAATTTCATAGCCTTGAAAATTTTAATGGAATCAAAAAATGTTGAAAATATGGTTTTCAGTCCACAGAACTTATGCTTGTTCCATTATAATCTAGTTTTGTCAGTTGTATTTTATTGTGCACAAATGAACCTGTAAATTTCACTGCTATTTTATATTTTAGAAGTATTTCTTTTATTACTTATAATGTATCAAATGTACCTCTACTCCCAATGATTATCACTTGTCTTGTCATTACGATAGCACCCACAGTTCTTATCGGATCTTGATGAAATTTTTTACACTTATTCTATAGGCGATTACCTTGATCAGGTTCGAAGATGGGCTGAATCTCTCGAATAGTTTTGAAATTATGGCTGTTTGAAATTTTCATGATTTTTCGTAAAAATCAGTTTTTAATCAACGCTAAAGCTCATATAACTTCAAAACTAATATTTATAGACAAATTCCGTTAAAAGTATCTAAAAGCTTGACTAATAATCTCGCATTAATGACCTTAAGCTTTATGTTTTGACTATTTCTTCCAATAATTTGATACCCTTGAACTTTTTAATGAAATCAAAAACGTTAAAAATATGGTTTTCATTCCACATAACTTATGAATTTCCCATTATAATACAATTTTGTCACGTGTATTTTATTGTAAACAAAATAACCTGTTAATTTTACAGCTATTTTATATTTTGAAAGTATTATTGTTATTTTAACTGGGCTTGTCATGGTAACAGCGATTACAATTATGATCTCATACTAATTAAATTTTCAATACTTTATTTATGTGAAGGTTAGTTTGGTACATTACCTGTATAATGTTATGTCAAATCAATTATCTGAAGTTCTCTATCAATAATAATCGTTGTCTTTTTTTACCCTCACTCCTAGAAATCGAGTCTAATTTCATATCACGACTATACACTAACAAGATATGTATGTATAAAACTATTTTTTATATCAATTAATTGAAAAATCTATCTTCCATTTCGACTGCCGAATGGCCTTTTTTTTAGTTGAAATCATAGTATCAACAAAAAAATTGAAAAAACGCAGTTTTTAATATTTTTCTCGGATATTTCATATTTTATTGTTTCTGCCATGAGTCAAAACTTATTTAAATCTTGATTTTGATCCCTGACATTGACTTCTGCCTCAATACAATTATTTTATTGAACACAATCGGGAATTAAATTGTAAATCCCGCTTCTTCATTAGTGATTTTCGATTCTTAAATTTTCAAACTTCAGCTCACGGAGAAAAAAATAAAGAATTTTTACTAAATTTGAAAAAAAAATTACGATCCGAGAAAGTCATCTCAAAATGTTAAAAAAAATTATAACTTTTACATAACTCAAAGTAAAATTACAACATATTATTTAGAATAATAATATCTGTTGATTATAAAAATTACTGCATTCAAGATAAAATTTACTAACGACGAAATGAAAACTAATAATGTACCAATAATTTTTAGGTAGATTTTTTTAAAAATCTAACTTTTGTATTTGTCCTCATGGTCGATTTTTCAAGGAATTTCATCATAAACTATCATAATTAGTTGAGTAGAGTTCAAAAATACCATTCGTTGAAAATTTAATATATGTATGTATATATATATATATATTTATGTAATATAACCGACTTTTGAGGACACGATTGCGTCTACAGTTCTTATCCGATCTTAATAAAATTTCTTACACTTATTCTATGTATGATTACCACGGTTAAGTTCGAAGATAGGCTGATTCGGTCGATTAGTTTAGAAGTTATGGCTGTCTGAAATTTCAACGATTTTTCGAAAAAATCAGTTTTTAATCACTTTCAAGTCCATTCAACTTAAAAACTACAACTCATAGATAATTTCTACAGGAAGTATTTTAAAGCGTGACTAATAAGCTTTAATTTATGACCTCAAACTTTATATTTTGACCATTTCTTCCAATAATTTCATAGCCTTGAAAATTTTAATGGAATCAAAAAATGTTGAAAATATGGTTTTCAGTCCACAGAACTTATGCTTGTTCCAATATAATCTAGTTTTGTCAGTTGTATTTTATTGTGCACAAATTAACCTGTAAATTTCACTGCTATTTTCTATTTTAAAAGTATTTCTTTTATTACTTATGGTGTATCAAACGTACCTCTACTCCCTAAGATTATCACTGGTCTTGTCATTACGATAGCTTCCACAGTCCTTATCAGATCTTAATGAAATTTTTTACACTTATTCTATAGGCGATTACCTTGATCAGGTTCAAAGATGGGCTGAATCCCTCGAATAGTTTTGAAATTATGGCTGTTTGAAATTTTTATGATTTTTTGTAAAAATCAGTTTTTAATCAACGCTGAAGCTCATATAACCTCAAAACTAAGATTCATAGAGAATTTCTAATAATTTGATAGTCTTGACAGTTTAGACATTATTAATAAAATTAGAAAACCTGTTTTTTTTTTTGGCACCACCAGAAATTGATGAAATATGTCGAAATACAAATTCTGTCAGAAGATCAGCTCCTAAATTTAAGTTTTAGAGGTAGCCCATCGCATTTTTCGATTTCCGACTTAAATAACATAGGAAAAATTTTTTTTACAGTTTAGAATTTTATCACTCACCAGGGAATTAGTGTATCCGAAAAATCAGTGAATACTCGTGTTAAAAATTGAACGCTCTACAAAAGAGGTCTCTTATAATTGTTTGAAAGTTATTCAAGGTCACAGTTAAGTTCATAGTAAATTTTAGGATTATTTGACTTGACGAAACTATGAGACTTATCTTAAAATGTGATAGTCTTTTATGTAAATTATTTCCCTTCCTACATTTTATTTTTCATAGGTTGGATAGAGATTCACTTTTACGAGACGCACAAACACACGACACTCAAACACATACGTATACACAAACGCGGAATAATTTATAATGAAAACTTGAAAATAAATTATTTGCCTGACGTTGGGATCGAACCCGGTCCTCTGTTTCTTTACACCCTGACCAAGTACGTTGACAGCTCAGCCACAATGACGTTTAGAAATTCTGAGTTTATAGCAAGTATATGGGTAAGATACAACATCAATGGCATTATATACCCTGAACTAAAAATTACAATCTCAAATAGTAATTATATCTCCCAGAGTAGCAATTTGTTTTACCGACATTCTAAAATGTACACTACTTACATAAAATTTCGTTGGAAATAACTATTTGTGTAAGATTTTAAGTTTTCATTGTAAAACGCATTAGACTAACGTTTATTATCGTGTCAGTTAAAATATTTAGTGCATCTAATAAATTTTATTATGGATAAAAAAATTTGTTTGGGCTTGATAATAATTTTTATAAAGTGTAGTTTAATATTCAGTATTACTGTAGCAAATTTTAATATTTTAACTTCACAATAATTTCGACACAATGTTTTAATATTTATCAACTACGGAACAAAAATTCTGATTAATGTACTAAACTTTAATAAATCTAATAATAATTTCTACTTCTTGTAAGATTGAACTATTTTTATTCGAATAAGTATCCCATACAAAGTTTGGAAATTGGCCCTAGATCGGGCCATTACTGGGCAAAGAATGTCGATTAATGGCTTAGCAATGGCAATTTTTATTGGCCGATAAATGGCTTATAGCCGGGATGATAACGTCGGCCCATTAATGGCGCTTGACTATCGGCCGATTAATGGTAGCCAGCAATCAGCCAAGAAAGCTAATAAATTTAATTAAAAAAAAATTTTATTTTTATTATACATGTAGAATTCATGATCCTTAACGTTTAAACTATTTAAGTAAGGTAAATGATGTGAAAAAAACTCGGTGAAAATTTTGGTGGGTTCTGGGCGCGAACTGTCGTCCTTCTGATTGCTGGGTCTGAACACTGGCTACTGGACGAACCTACTCATGTTAAGCTGATAATTTTATATGATCTACTTATTCAGTCTACTTCAACCACTCGGTTTTATGAAATATAACGAGCAATTTGATTAATATTTTTGATTAAAAAAAAATATAATAATTTCGTATTATTTTCATTATAATTACATAATGTTTCAAAATAAAACTTATTAAATTTACTTGATCATTTATCAAGAACCCAGTTGAATTATCTTGCTCGACCACCATAATTAAAAAAGACATTTATTATAAAAATTTATGACTTATTTTTTAATTTAATAAATTTTTGTAAATAAAGTTATGAAATTGCGGTTGTTGATTGCAAATAATAACGAACTAAAAAATATATATAAATTGTTAGTTGTAAATAACTTTAATCGGAAAATTGAAATATTTATGAATTAAACCTTAGTTTACTTCAAAAATAAATAATTATTAATTACAGAAAACTATAATAACAAGTTATTTGAATAATTAATAATTAATTAGTAGATTCTTTCATTTAACAACAATTAATCATGGAACACTGATTCACCAACAGTAGCCCAACGTTGCGAACCGATAATCGGCCAGTCATAAGTAGCCGATAATCGGCCATTCATTGGCCAGCCATCGGCAGCGTTGTATGACTGGCGTTTCCTCTATGGAAAGACACATTCTGATATGAAACCAGTAATACCATAACATATACATTCAAAAATTAAATTAAACACTCATTTCGATATGAATACGCTTTCTTATAAAAAATTAAACGGCTGCTGGTAATTAACCAGGTTTGGGCCATTACTAATTGCCAATGCTTGGCCGAGCGACAGCAGCCAGATATCGGCTAACCTACGGTATTTTTTCCACTAACGGCGACTTTGTATGGGATAAATATTGTTTTTTTCCAAGTGAAAATTTAACAAAGCTTTAATGTAATTTTTACAATTAACTTGAATTTCCTACAAATAATAGTAATTTTTTATGTATAGTGGTAATTTTTAATTTTAGATAAAAATTTTCAATATCTAATGATAATTAATACAAATTAAAAAATTATATTTTTGTTTACATAATTGTACATACTTTTTATTTAGCGGGACAAAATCATTTTTAGATTCAAATTAAATAAAAATTACAGTTTTAAAATAAAAATTATCAAAGTCGTGAGAGATTTTGCAATTTTTTAAGTAATTAACTTTACGAAGGATTGTAATTATTATGATAAATGAAAATTACGATCTAGATAGTAATAATTGAAATCAATGGTTGTAATTATTATTTAATTTTCAGCGGCATTTTTCTCAGTGCATGAAACGTAACTTGTTAGAGCTTCAAAAGATCATAAAAAAACAATTGCATGTAATAGCATTTTCGAGCTCGAAAATATAGCCACACTAATGTTTTCGAGCTCCTTGAGCTCGATAACAGCGGAAAGTTTTGGGGCTGGCCCGCAGGGCCAACCGACGCCCAGATTTTTTTTCGAAAACAACGGCATACAAAAGTATTTTCGAACTCGAAGAGCTCGAAAACAGCGGGGAGTTTTGGGACTGGCCCGCAGGGTCAACGGATAGACCGAATTTTTTTTTTTTAATTTAAATTCGAAAAAATTTTTTCGGAAAGTAAAATTTTTTCTGGTATAAATGTATGATCTACTTGCAGAAAGAAACAAAAATTTTTTAATCAATTTGTTGCTGGATTACAGCCTGTGTTTATCCGTACGCGTGTAAAATGACACGCTTTTTCCGTTTTCGCGCTTCAATAATTTTTATCTCAGCAACTATTCGTTGTAGAGATATCCACCAGAGTTCATTTTGTTTGTTATTAAATCCTCAATACGAAGATACTTATTTGCCTTGGTCATTTCTTAATAGTTTCCAAGATATTTAATTTTACATCTAATTTTTTTATAAAAAACAGTTAAAGCAACCATTGAATTTAGGTCAAATTTTTGTTTTGTATATCTTGAGAATTTAAAAAAAAATTTTTTTTCAATTGGTTCATACCTACAGAAAGTATGATCTTGCACCATTTTTCATATTTTTTTACTAACTTTCAGAATATACTTCTCCACCTGATAATAGGCCATGGATGTCCAATTCAGTGCCAATAGAATCGGAGCCATCGTGTAAGTAAAAATGAACAAAATATTATTTCTTTAGAATAACAAAATGATTACTATTATATCAAATAAATATTGAATTTTTCTATCTGTTTCAGGTATATTTTCGGTGATGAGTTACAACGTTCTTAGTAGCTCATACGCGGCACCGGAGATGTATCCGTATTGCCCCAAAGAATACCTTGATTGGGAAACCCGTGGACAGAGCATCATAGATGAAATAAATTACTATGAATGCGATGTGATCTGCCTTCAGGAAGTCGAGCTCGAGGTATTTCTTCAATTCTTTTTACCGACGCTGGAAACTAAAGGGTATGACGGCGTTTTTGCCCCGAAATCTCGGGCAAATACAATGTCAGATACCAAACGGCGGCTTGTAGACGGTTGTGCGATTTTTTGGAAGACCGGAAAGTATGTTTTAAATTTATAATTTTAATTTACACAATTAATAATGTTGTGTGGGCTTATAGTTCTATTTTTTAATCATTTATGTTTTTTATTTTTTTTTTTCCAGGTTTACACTGGTATCCCAACAGTTGATTGAGTTCAACCAATTGGCAGTCAAGAACAACGCGGGTTGTAAAGACATGCTCAATCGGGTGATGCCTCGTGACAACATTGGGCTGTTTGCCGTGTTGAAAACCACAGCCGCAGCATGGCAAGACGGTAAGTTTTTGCGATTTTTGAAATTTGTAGCATTTTCAATTAATTCGCTATTATTATAACTTGATAAAACTCTAATTTATTCTTTAGGTCTTCCAAAAAACTCATCAGATGTGGATCAGCTGATCTTAGTGGCAAATACACATTTGCACTGGAATCCGGAGTTTTGCGACGTCAAAGTTTTGCAGTCAATGATGCTCGCCAGAGAAATAGCAAGAATGTTGGAAACAGTGAGTTCCTTATCCGAACAAGAAGATAATAAGAGATTCACTGTTTCTGACATAAAGCTATTGCTCTGTGGAGATTTCAACTCCAAAACAGATTCTGGTAAGTTCAATTTCAAAAATAGTAAGAATTTAATATTAATTAGGGTATCGAAAAGTATCCATATTTACGCTTTTGCTTTTTTCAGGTGTGTATGAGTTTTTAACCAAAGGTCAGCTCGCCATGGATCATCCGGATTTTCAAAATTTGGATTATAAAAAAGCCATTAATACAATTTTTGGAAATCCGGAATCTGCCGAAGTAGTCCACCATTCGCTAAATCTTTTATCGGCCTGTCCTGAAGAAAATATGCCGTATACAAATTATACGTGAGTAAATCAATCGAATTATCACTATGTTAATTATTTTAAATAAATAAAATAATTTTTTTTTTTTTTCAGGTATGACTTCAAGGCGATGATAGATTTTGTTTTTTATGGAAAATCAAATATGAAACCAATAGGATACTATGGTCCCATAGATGATCAATGGTTCCAAGAGAACAGGATAGTGGGCTGTCCTAATCAGTACATCCCATCGGGTAAGTTGAATAATTTTTTTTTGTTCAAAATAATATAGTTTTCCTATATTAATCATTTTCTGATAATTTGTAATTTTGATTCCAGATCACTTTCCACTGGTGGTATATTTCAAGATGGTAACTTGAAGAGTCAGTCATCGATTACATGGTTGTAAAAGGCACTTCATCTTACTCTTCTTTGTCGGCTACGCACATCGGTCTTAATACACTGAGAGACAAATTTATTCGCCACACAGAAAAAAAAATTATCCGGCTCAAAGAAATTGTTCTTGAGCCGAGAAACTTTTGAGGACATGGAATGAAAACTGAGATTTTCTTGACGGAAGTAAAAAAATTCCTTGGATTTTAAATCTTGAACGAAGAAAAAAAATTTTTGACTAAACATATCTTCAAAGATTGATTCAACAGTTGAGTTACTCAATTAAATAATTTAAATTTTTTGATTTAATAAATATTGTTCCTTACTGTAATATATTTGTTACTTTAACCAAAAAATATAAATGTTCAGTACAAGAAAGTTACAGTGTTGAATAAAGTAATGCGATGTTTTGAGTCAATAAACAGTGATAACTTGAATTAAAATACAAATCTCGAACCAAGAGTACTGCGAGCTTAAGCCAAGTAAGTTTTCTCTTGGATTCACGCAGAGGTTCTCCCACTCTTTTCTCACTACTCTATCTTTGTCGCTCCTGCACAAGAAATGAAAGATTTTTCCACGGTATAAGGTTACGTAAATAAAATTTAAAAAGCAAGATAATAATAATTATTTCATAAATGTTATAATTATTTGTAAGTTTAGTATATATTTGGGCACTTATGTATTTTATTTATTATAAATTCAGCTATTTAAGGAATTTCCGAGTGAAACTATATTTTTTTTTTTTTTAATTTGAAATAAAATATTCTTAAATTAAAAAAACTTGATGGTTTACAAATGAAACCCGAGTCAGAATTAAAACAGTAGTTTGAGCCTCCAAAGCCTCAGTTCTTTTGACGTTGGAGTTGCCGCTGAACGTAATAAGTAATTTAAGTCCTCGATGTCCTAAAAGTAACGTATGGAGGAGTAAATCACCTTTTTAAAATTGACATATTTTTTTTTGCGCACAAATCTGTTATATATATTTGACATATATGTTGGAAATAATTTTCACATATATATTTTTCCATGCGGGCTTCTTTGGTTTTTTGCTCATAACTTGCTGAAAAAACAAATTCATTGTGGGTACCATTTTTTCACAATAATCATTATTAGAAGTCGTTTCTGGTAACAAGTAGTAACTTCTGGAATTCGCTACCGACAAATAAAAACATCAGTTAAAAGCTTAAATATTCTTAAGAATCTATGTTACAAATATTTAATGCGAATAGAAAAAATGTAACTTTAACTGAATTTATATATGTAATTATGTTTATAATTATTAATTTTATTGATATATTGTATGAGCTGCTGGCGTACACTGATAGAAAGATTTATTTGAGAGTAATAAACCAGATTTATAAAAACTGAACGTAAGAAGCTTCTTTGAGACAAATAAATATTTATTAGAATCAAATCAATCGTTATTTTATCCCTAAAAAATGTTTGTAATATTAACAAAGCCTTCTTTAACTTGAATAAATATTTGTTCCCACCAAATAATATTTATTAATAGTTAATAAATATTTCTTTGGCAAATATTATCGAAAGATGGCTGCGTATAATCATATGTAGTTGTATATATATTAGCAAGAGAGCAACAGAGATAGTAGTAAGTGTTGTCACACGGCCATATTTAATTTAACCTATTTGGTTAAATTATTTATATTAAAGTGCGTTAAAGTCAATTCATCTCAAGTTTGTTGTTTAATTTATTATTTAATATTCTTGTGTTTGAATTAATATGAAAAAATGGAAGTACTATTAAAATCATGGGACTTAAGTGAATTGTATTCAACTTTTTGTGGTAAGTTTAACATCATTTAGTTTATGTTCTTTATGATAATAATTGCTAACCTATATAATTATTTTACATTTAATTATATTATTTATACTCCGTTGCTTAAATTCACTGTTATTTTTTCTATTTCCTTATACCCTTTCTCTTTAGTCAACCACATTACTGATCTTGAAATCCTCGGTGAATTCCTTACCCATAACTAAGAAGAAACCCCAAAAAAAATAATACCCAGTGTTGGTTTACGTCTCCGATTAGATAAAAAATATAAAGAATATGTAGGTTTTATTTCTTATTAATCAAATCTGAATAATTTTAGTAGAATTAACCCTGCTTAAAAAATTTCATAAAATCTAATAGATTCTCATAAATTTTCATAAAGGTTTTATGAGAATGAATGAATTCTATGAAAAGAGCTATGGGCCTTATACAATCAGTTATGAGATTCTATGGTTTTATTCAATCTTGCTTCCAGCAATGATAATTTCATTATATAATATTTACATCATTATTATTATTATTGTTCATATTATATCTAATTCAAATACTTGTTGTCAAACTTAGTAATTATTTTAATTTACAGCTGGCGAATTATAAAGATTATTAATTGGTTACCGTTTCTAATATTCCGGGATGTAGCAATTTAAAGTTTGAAGAAATAAACGTTGATCCTATTGCTGGGGAAGAATTTATAAATGAAGAAGAAAACATTGGAAATATTATAATTGAAAGTGGTGAAATTTAATCTGGAAGAAAAAAAGAAAAAAAGTCAAAATTTTGTGATGTCGAATTAAAAAAAAATTCTTGATGAGCATCTTGTTGGAGAAGCACTGGTGTTAATTTCGGGGAAAAATAATATTTCACTGGAAGCTCAATGGATATTTTATCTATATGAAATCATCGTTATTCTCTTTCTAAGGCAAAAAATGTAAGTCATTAACCGTTATCCGACATCTATATATATAAATATATATAAACTTTAGGTTAAGATTGCAATAATCACTGCCTAAGTCGCCAACTACCAAAGAGTGAAACGTTGTGAGAGATGATGAGAAAAGGAGAGATGGAAAAATGTATTTGTGGGGCGAGGGGCGTTTCGTCTAAGTATAGGATAGCTGAAACTACTCAGTTAGGTGTGTCTGTCGTATACCCCACCTAAGACGCCGTGTTGGAAGTTACATGTTAGAAATTGTTATATATTGAAACAGGCATAGGGACGAGGTACTGCGAGAGGCGTGAGTTGTAAATGCCATCTCGTGGAGTGAAGCCGAACCACCACATATATATATATATATAATATAATTAAAAGTAATTTTACTTTACAGAAAGCTCGTTAATGAAGATATAGAAGAATTGGCTGAAAAAATAATCCAGCTATTTCCATCTGAGTGTGTTCAAACTTTTTACGTACTCCCAGTGAAGAAAAAGGATTCTTTACGTAATGTTAGTGAAATTTCAAAAGGTAAATTAATCGACAAAAATCGTAACATTTTTACAATAATTCGAACTTTGCGAAAAGTCGCAGAAATTCCCGATGATATCGTCGACCTTGATAGACAAATTAAAAATACTGATAATCCTGCATTAGAAAGTAAACAATGGTTAAAGCATCATAGAGCGGAAGTAGATGTCTTACTTCATTGGAATACATCGTTTGACTTACGAAGAGCCGAAGTCAAATCTAATAAGTATTTGAGTGCAACTGAAATTTTTAATGACTGGCCGATATTACAAGAATCTATATGTTTTGAATTGATATGTTGAATTTTTGTAGTTTACTTTTTATATGAATGGTTATTTATATTTTGTTTAAATTTTTAGATAAATAGAGATTTCAAAAAAATCTATTCCAGTCAAGTGCACTCAGAGAATTTTATAGTATTTTTTACATCAAAAATTGATGTAAAAATTACTATGTTATAGTAACATGAGGACAGTATGGAATTTATTGAACAAATTACCAGTAACGTAGAAATCTTTAAAATACATCGAACAGGATTTACAAAGGTGCATTGTAATTTTGACAAAGTCGCAAATTAAATTTTATCCAAGTAAATTTGAATTTCTTAATCTGTTGCTTTGTCAAAATTACAATGCACCTTGTAAATTCTGCTCGATGTATTTTAAAAATTTCTACGTTACCGGTAATTTGTTCAATAAATTCCATACTGTCCTCTTGTTACTATAACGTAGTAATTTTTCTATAAATTTTTGATGTAAAAAATACCGTAAAATTCTCTGCGTGTGGATAATTTAAGTAAATATTGGGATGCAATTTTTACTCAAATTACAAATATTTTATATGATAAAATTAGTATCGATAATAAGACAAAATTGAAATTATTGGATGTAAGTGATGACAATATTTCGTTGATGAGTAAATGCATAATTCAACTAGAAATTTTAATAAATTTGTTAACATTCAAAGCTCGTAAAAAAACGAAAGCTCCTGGAAAAGGATATAAATTTGTGACGCAAACTAATCAAGACGTTATAGGCAGCATTTATATGCACGTTAAAATTCCTGGTGATATTGATAAAGCTCTTGAAAGAAAAATTTGTGACAAAGCTAACGCTAAGTGCACTATTCAACCGTTTTTAATTGTGGTTGGTCCAAATGAACTAGAATTAAATAAAGTTTATGTCCAAGTTGATAGTTTTCGCTTTGAAACGTCAACATTTTTAGAAGTATTAGATCTATTATTCAAGTTGTATTTAATGTTCAAACTAGCGTATCCTGCTGAAAGTCAAAACATTTGGTATTTCATACAGTGGGGTATTTATAAAATAAAAACTGAATCAGATGTTCAGATACCACTTGTTTATAATATTTTAAATAAGTTAAAAATTGACTTAAACACAATTATCAGAAGTCAAAGAAAATTAATATAATTATTACGCTTTAATATGACCTATTCTATATCGCTATTGATTTTATAATTTATGTTAATGTTACTCAATCATGTCAATACTATTAGATTCAGTAATATAGATAATAACCAGAGTGATATTGACACCAAAGTATTGAAATTTGTCAATAAAATTTATGGTGATCCTACAGTTACCCAAACATTGGTTCAATATACAATAAAAGAATTTCAACAATTGATGACTGAAATATCAGCAAACACTTTGAAAAAATTAAAGGAAGGTATACCATCACAGTACCATAAATTTATGGAGAACTGTTTTGAAAAAGACATTTATGGAGAATTTGACTCAAATTGGAGATGTATGCAGCAATTTAAAAGAACTCAACAATATATTGCCCCACGACAGTTCAAAATTGGTGAGATAAATGACAATAAAAATATAGAAAACACAGTAATTTGGACGAAAAAACTGTGTTATGGTCAAGTAATTCCGATTTATAATTCTGATTACAAAGAATTTTGTGCAGAAAGATGCTTTACAGAAATTACAACTGAATTTAATTATTTAGCGCAAAAAGGAATAGCGATTAATATTAATGTTGAAAATCATCATGTATATTTTGTCTTGATCGGTGTATTGGATGATAATTTGGCGCTTAACAATCTTCTTGGTTTCAATGAAAGTTTTGTCAGTGATTATTATTGTCGATACTGTCAAGCACCTAAAACTGAAACGCAAAGGCTAACTGTAGAAAATGAAACTTATCTTAGAAATATAAACAATTATAAGCTAGATTTATTGAATCATAGCAACGGCGTTAAAAAAAATTGTGTGTCGATACGACATGGCTAAAATTATAAAGCATTGTATTCACCATAAATATTTCACTATAGATCATTTGAACAACCGATTAAAATTTTTTAATCATTGTGAAGCCGATTGCGGTAATAAAATTTCAGCAATCAGCAAAACTCATTCAAAATGAGCATATGATTATTACTGCGGCAAAAATATCTTGTCTCGTGGCATATTTCGGAATGCTAGTTGGTGATTTAGTTCCACCTGATGATCCGGCATAGCAGTTACATACTTATTTATTTGATATAATTAGCATAGTTACAGCTACAACTATATCGGATAATGATATAATTTATCTTCAAGAGTTAATAAAATTACATCATGAATTATATTTGACTACATTCAAAGGACATCTAACTGCGAAATTTCATTATTTAACACACTATCCAACCGTAATAAACGTTTTAGGCCCACCAAAATTTTATTCATGCTCACGGTTCGAAGCTTTCCATAAAAAATCTAAAAACTATGCCCACGTTGTTAACTGCCGAATCAATATATTATATACACTTGCGAAAAAATTACAATTAGATTTGAGTAATAAATTTATTAATAATAAAGAATTTATAAATATCATAGAATTAGGAAAAGCAATAAAATCTGATAAGACTGATAAAATAGTGATGAATATGAATAATTTTGAAACCTTTGAACGAAACAAAAAAGTTTGTCTGCAAAGAATTAAAAAGTATTGAGAATTTCTAAATTTGAATTCTTCTTGATTCTATTCGATTCTCTATAGAGAATTCGGTAGTATTGAAAATCTTTCATTTTAAATCCTATTTAATACTATTTAATCCTTCAAGGAGGATGAATAGAATAAAAAGCTTATAATGTTGAATTCTTTTTAATTCTATTCAATTCTCTGCGGAGGATTAAAAAAGATGCAATTAATTTTTAATACTCTTTAATGCTCTTTTTTAACCAGGGTATCGCCTCGTTTTCATTTTTACTAGGGTCGTCTAATCCTAAATTTTTTACAAGTTCAGTAAGATCTTATGATGCGACGATTGATTGTAATTCAAATCTAGCGTATTTAACACTTTCACCAGTAACTGTAACAATCGAGTCCTCGCGCTCATTCAATGAAACTATATAAACCAGACGAAATATCATCTCGAATTGTTTGACAGTTTGACAATCAATCATGAGAGCGATACAATGCATGAAAAATGACCTTACAAGAGGATTTTTTGGATTTTTGAAACATTTACACGTACCTATCATAAGGATGAAATGGGCAACGTCCAAACAGATATATGTAGAAATCGCTCGTCTTGTGGAGTGAGAAAAGTCGTCGATTGCTCGTAAGAACATGGTATCTATATAAACCTTAATAAATTGATCATTTAATGTAAATGAAAGAGCATTAATTAAAGCTCTGGAGCTGTCGCAGTTGGCCTCTTTTAGTTTTGGTGCCCCCATAGAAACCACTGTTTTAGCCACCATATTAACATTTGCATATTTTGATTTTCTGTGAGCAATTGATGAACTGAGTGTGATTTGTTGTTGTAATTCATAACAATGGTATACAAAAATATATGACCAGATTTACGTCCGTTTGAATGAATTATCGGCTTTATGATACTGCCAGTACAATCAATTGCTATCTTAAAAGATGTATTAGTAAGCTGGCAGTAACATTTGTATGCAACTAATTGATTAGGAGTGCTGTAGATCACATAAAATTTATCTTTTTTCACATCCTGCATGAATCCTGCCCGGGAAAAAATCAGCATGCATGATTAAGCATGAACATATATGGGCATGCCTAATTTATCAGAGCCATACTCAATCATGCATGATAATAAATGATTATGATTAGCGGAAAAATAATGGTCATACATGATTGAGTACAGTTGTGCATGATCGTAAATTAGCATGTATGATTCATATAAAAGAATGCTTGATTACGCATGATTCATGCAAAGTCATCGTCAATCATGCATGGGCATACATGATTATGTTTGCCGGGGGAAAAACGGTCACGCATTGGTATGCATGATTGGGCATGGTTCTGCATGGATAGAGAAGATTATATTTCATGTTTTCTATAGTGCTAACAACATTACGTTCGTCTCCAAGTTTCACTCCAAATTTTTCATGGAGATATTCATTTTTACATTGTCGTGTGATGTTTTGTTTCAGCAATATTGGAGGAAGACGTTTATTGTCCTGATTGTACATTTGCACTTGATGTTTACTATAATTTCCGACTCCTTCACTCAACGCTTTCTCACCAATTATCATTCGTTGAAACTTTCATGTAAGTCTCAATACATTCTCATGAGGTTGTCCGAAAGTATCCTTTGTCCTTATTCGTAGTTGACATGGAAAAATACAAGGTTTTTTGTCTAAAATTGCCAAAATTGTATTTCCACACAATTTACTTAGGCATCGTCCTCGGATAAATAGATAGGGTAAAGCGAGGCCAGTTGATCATAGGAGCAAGATGCTCAGGCTAAGTAACAGAACTCTTTGTTTTTTTTTTTGTGTCAAAAAAAAAAACAGGTCTTCAGAATTTTTCTCCTATACTCGTATGAAAATACTTTTTCGTGATCACGTAAATATTCAAAGATAACTTAACTATTGCTTGTTCGACTAGACATGGTTATTTATTTTTAACTCTAATCATTTTTCTATAACTAAACTTTTACGTTGTTGCCTCGTTTGGGGCTAATTGAACAAGGCGTGCTGAATGCATTAAATGCGTGCCGAGCGTTAGTCTTCTAACCTATATGTTTGTAAACATGCAACTGTGTATTTATTTAATAATTATTCTTAAATATATAATTTTAGATACAAAAAGCTCCCACCCTACTCTAATGAATGCTACCTTCATCAGTATAAATTTTGGCATTCTTAAAAACAAATACATAGGGGTAGTAAGTAAAGGCATATAATCTTTCTGCTAGCATGCTAGTCCATTTAAAACGTTCTAAAGTGTTACATTTTCTTTTGTTACAAATACGACTGGTTCTTTCTCATGTAATGCCTCGAAGAGTTCATTTTCAATAGGAAGTAACATGGTTTCTGTTTCTAAAGCTTTCCATTCATTGCCACTTGAATTTTAATCATTTTTATTTTCTTATTTTCAAAAATTTCATCGAGTGAATAAAAAAAACGGCTGGTTGGATTAATCTGGCTCTTTGTATGGTTTTTGTGGTCACATTGAACTGTAAAATGCACTATTAACATTATCAATTTCCACAATATTTTCGTTTCAGCGCTTGATTTTTCAAAAAACCACCAATAGCCCTTTTTTGTTGCATTTTTAAATTCATGTGACGATAGGAAAAATTTTTTTTTTTTCAAATAAGCAATGGCTAATCGTTGAAGGAAATTTATTCAAGTTTTTGAAACCCACCATTAACTTTCTGTGCGATTCTTGGTTTCTGAGATATCGATAATCGAAGACAAAAGGATCCTTTTCCATTTGAAGACCGATATCTCAGCGAGAAGTGGAGGTATCAAGGTCCATAAAAAACAAAATTAAAGCTGAATAATGAAGGTAACCGATCCCCATAGTGGTTAAGCAAAAAAATTTTTCCCACGCTCGTAGACCAAAAAAAAAAAATTAAAAAAATTTGAAAATTCTTTTGTCGCTGGGTTTTCTAAGATTACTCAAAAATCGCTGACGCTTTAAGGTTCTAATTCAAAAAGTAGACACTTGGAGCTACGATTTCCTTTTTTTTATTTCTTGTATGACCATTTCTCTCGAAGTTACGGCCTGTTGAAAATCGCCCAAAAATTTGGAATTTTTTTTTGATCCTTTAATTTTTTCCAGTAGTGTATAAAAAATATTTGGAACAAATAAGAAAGGGATTTTTTGAGGACTAAAATACGCTGAATCTTTTTATTTTCAATGATATTCAAGGTAAATAGACAACATTTTTAGCTGCCTTTAAGAAATAAATTTTTTTTTTTTTGCGGGCAAAATGGGGAAGCCTTTAAAAATGCTGAAAAAAAAAATTTCTGAAAGTTCATTAAATTTCATTAAATTAAATTTTTTATATGTAATATACGTCAAGAAAAATTACATTTCACATCATTGGTGGATACGGAGGTAGAAAATTTTTTTTTTTTTTTGGACAAAGAGGACCCTTCTTCAAAAAATGATAAATTTTTTTTTTTTTTATTTTTAAATTGTTTTCATCATTAAGAATGTTTTCCTTCCTCTTGACAACTATTTTTGGTTTTAAAATACTCAAACAAAAATTTTTAGGTGTAATAAATCGTTCCCCCTCGATTAACTTAACTACAAATTATTATTTCATAAAGAAAAACAATTCTATACTTCTTATTTATCATTATTTTGAACCCAAAAAACGTATTTTGTGATTTTTCAGATTACAGATTATTTTCCATTTTTTAAAAAAATTTTATCAATTAAAAAATAAAATATCATTTTTGAATATTTTGAGTAGCCAAATTTGCCCCAGATATAGAAAATCAAAAGAAAAATGGATTAATATATTAATTTTTTTTTAATTTGACGATAAAAATATGCAAGAATCGTTTTTTCAGAATTTCCCGCTGGTCCATTTTGCCCTAGGTGTCATGCGTAGGGCTAAAATGCGCAAATATATCGGATTTATAGTAATTAGTCGAAAAAAAAAAAATTTTTTTTTAATAAAATTTTGGGAGTACCCCGTTTCGCCTGCCCCCCCTCCCCCAACCCTATATATATGTAGTGGTTCGGCTTCACTCCGCGAGATGGCATTTACAACTCGTGCTTCTCGCAGTACCTCGTCCCTATGCCTGTTTCAATACATAACAATTTCCAACATGTAACTTCCAACACGGTGTCTTAGGTGGGGTATTCGATAGACACACCTAACTGAGGACCCTTAGCTACCGTATACTTAGACGACACGCCTCTCACCCCACAAATACATTTTTCCATCTCTCCTTTTCTCATCATCTCTCACAACGTTTCACTCTTTGGTACTTTGGCGACGATACTTTAGGTTTAGATTGCAATAATCACTGCCTAAGTCACCAACTGTCACCAATTGTCTATGACAACACAAACTCGTTAAAAAAATGTTAATTAACAATTGAATAACTTTTTGAAAAATGGTGATACAACTTTTATTATCGTCGAATCATATTCTTTGAAGTGTCTAGATGACACCAGAATTTTTTCAAATTTTTTAATTAATATTTAATTGCATAAAAAAATTATTTAAAAACTACGCTCACTAGAGTGGCGGCGCGCGCATGTCGAACCTGCCGCGCAAAAGCCGAATTTCAACGTTAAATTAAAATTATAAATATTGGAGCTACAATTCGGGGAGTCGAGAACTTTTGTACTAAAATTTTCTGCTGTTTCAGAAACTTTTTTAATATTGGAGCTATCACTTATACTTTTTGAGATTTTGCCAAAAAGCTGGACGGCTAATTTTTTGGTAATCGTCTATATTCAGGCTGACCACATTTTTCAATGTTTCAAGTGCTTACACCTTAAAGATCCATAATTAAACTTTTCCCACGTGTTCAGCTACACGGCGGATTAAATTTTCTGTATGAGTTTTTGTCTCTAACACAAGATATCTATCTAAGCCTTGCAATTGAAGTGTACAAATTGATAAAAAATAACATAAAATCATGCTAAGTTCCAAAATTATCAAAAATAAATTTTTCTAATAAATATAAGTAATTTTATATAATACCGTAAGATGGACGGTGGCGATAGAAAGGTCTATCTAAGAGTTACAAATAATTTTTGAACTCTTGTAATACTGAAAATCAGCATATTTTTGTTATTTCAGTATTTTAATGTGTACAACAGCTCACAAAACATTTTGTTGCAAGTAGTTTGGATGGTATCTGCCTTCCTTTGCTAGTATAGTGCCTGGCTGAAATCCAAAACACTGTTTTACGCTGGTGCATATACTAGTAAGAGATGTAGTCTAAGGCAAGAGTGCGTTAACATAGCCTTACTGACGAGTCCGTTAACGTACTTAAGACGAAACTACAAACATTATGGCAAAAGGGCATATACCTTAAGTTTTGGTGGTTGACTTAAGAGTCATTACATTGAATAATAAGAAAATTATGTCATTTGGTGCAGTATAGCACAGAACATTGAAAAATATCAAAAAGAAATGAATATATCATGTTTATAACCGTATTACAAACACTCGAATATTGACGCTTATTTTATACTCAATTTAAGAAAATATATAGTCAATCCGCCGACAATTGCTTGATGATCAACCTGGTTTCATAGCTATTGCTTACAAAAAGGATTTATGCTGATTCAAACATGGGTCAGCCGCCCTTCTAAACAATTACCAATTTTTTTTAACGGGTTTTTGTTAATAACAATTGTAATTTTCTTTTCCAGAAAAAATCCAAAAAACGCCTTTTTATAGACGCCATTCCGGGTCATTTAAGCCATCAACCATATTTTTAGGAGACCCGTAACTATTTTTCGCAGGAAATCAACGTCTTGACTAGACTATAAGTCTGAAATGAAATCCTAAAACTTGAAATTTAAAATTTTGCAACATAATATTTTAGAGCTAAAAAATATACTTTTGATTACAATCTCAGGTTCTACAAAAATTGATTTTTAATAGTAGTGATTAAATAATTATAAAATAAAAAACTCATTTTATTTTTTTTTTAATTTTAATATATAATAGATTAAATATTATTATTATCATTCCATCGTTATTATGTCATTAAAATAAATTAACGATATTTCTTCTTTGGGCTATTAAAAAAATAGATAGTGAATCGATCAATTTGGTAAAACCATTCCCGAATCTACAAAAACATGTTTTTTCCCAGAATAAATGTTATCTACTACAAATTGAATAGCAAGATAAAATATTCCACGTCTGTTCTGCATCATCTTATATTTTTTCCACTATCTAATCAAAATTAGACGTAGAAATCCTGATCGAAACAATTTATTATTAGTTATTCATGTAAAAAGTAAAAAAAATTTTTTTGTCAATTAGAATTTCCTTGCTTGAGTTTTTATTGTTAAATATTTATTTTTTTATTTTTTTTTTTTTCAGCCTCTTAGAAAGTTGGAATCAGCGAATATTTTCAGATCAAGGGAGGCTCAGAGTCACAACCTCGGTGCTTAAAAATTGTTTTAAAAATTTCCTTCGATACGTTAAGAAATAAATTCATATTTACAGGTGTTTTTTTGTTTTTAAATTGAATTCATTTTGCAATTCGACATTAGTAAGTAATTAAATTAATTTTTAAAAAAATCCTCTTTATTATTCTCGAAAATCTCGTATTTTATTGATTACATTTTTTTTGTTCGTGGCAAATTATTATCATTATTATTCTTATTATTATGAATGTTATTCTTATTTTTCTTTGTCTTGAATTGACCGTGATTTTTTGTAGATCATTAGTACAATAGATATATAAAGCACGGATGATTTTTTTCAATCATAAACATTGAATTGAAGGATTGGTGAACATATCAACGTGGATTTCAAAGTATTCATTCAATTAAATATGGGTAAATATATTTTTTTATGCACTACATTGACGGGATATATACCTAGTTACATGAATTTTCTTATATTATATTTAATTAGATTTAATCCGGATTGAAATAAAATCTCCGTTCAATCCGGATTTACTCAAGATTTTTCAGCCTCTTATTTGAAATGAACAAAAAAAATTAATTAATTTTTTTTTCAATTAGATAATTTGAATATCAAAGTAACAATATCATGGGTATTATTGAGCACCATGCTTTTTGTTATCTCTAATTCGGTGAGTAATATAAATAAATTAATAGACTATTGTAATTAATAAACTGAATTAATCGATAGTTGGAGACTGAAGATCAATTTGAAAATATAGATCGACATGCTGATACTAAAGGTGATTATTAATAAATTACATGTAGTAATTAAATAAAAAATAAAAAAAAAATACTTGATTATTTTTATTTATACACTGTAAAAAATTAGCGGGGTAAACGCGGAGTAAGTCCTTATTTATTTAATCCCCTCGGAGTGAAATTTACTCCGAAAAGGAGTTTAATTTAATATTGCAAATCTGGTCTGGAGTGAAATTTATTCTTGAAAGTGTTTATTTCAATAATAAAGCTCCAAAGCGAAGTGAATGCAGAGTGTCATTAAATCCAGATCACTCCGAAAGCACTCCGCTGAAAGAACAAACTCCTCAATTACTCTGCATGCGAAGTGGTTTTTATTTAAAACTCCGGAACTCTGATTGATGGAGTGAATTCGGATTTCAATTTAATCCGTAATCACTTTGAGTTCGTTCCAAATTTTTTACAGTGTAAAAAAAGTAATAATTTTTTTGGTAAATTTGATTTCTTGATGAATAACTTTACTCATACGTTAATAAAAAACAATTCAATTCTTTAAAAGGGTATACGATAATATCATTTATCTGCTAAAAAAAATAATTAAAACTAAGCATGGAAAATCAAAATTAAAACTGTTTTAACATTTTTATGTATCTATGTAACTTATAAAAATTCATTCTGCCGTAGAAAAACGTGAAATCATCGAAATAAAAATTTCACAAAGACATAAACGATCAGCTGATTCTTCAATTCGTTTTCCACTTAAAGCGTTTGGTCGAGATATAAATTTAAATCTACGACAAACGACCGGCAATTTTTTCAGCTCCAAAACTCCAGTTTACTTTCTAAAAACCGGGCAATCGCAAACGTTAATTGAAACAAAATACAATGTGTGTATGAATTATTGTTTTTCTTAAATACCGCATGAAAAAAAAAAATACTCAAACAAAAATTATTTTTTAGATGTTCAATTCAAACTTACTATCAAAGCTTTATGTGGACGAAGAAAAAAAAGCGGCATTTACTCTAGTGACTGATCCCACAGACGGATCGACGAAAATTAAAGTAAAATTATCATTTATCAACATTTATAATCGATAGCTTAAAATAATTAATAATCATTTTACACACCATCTAGTACGGATTTATCGGCTCTGAGAATCTAATAATTGACCAATTAAACCCCGATGCATTGTTAGACAGACGTTCAGATATTTCTTACAATCAAGATCATTATGTGGCTACATCCATCGCTAATATAATATCTCATGCAGTAACGGACTGTCAGTATTTTTGTTCAAAACAAAAAAAAAGTCAAATAAAGTACTAAATGATGATACTAATTAGAATTTTTTTATTGATCAGTTATTGGGGTAGGATTAAATCGTCGAAACCCAGCGAAATCAGCTACAAGAATTCCCGAGACAATCTATCCTGAGATATTGATAATCGTCGATTATGCCCTTTACAGAAATTTCAATGAACGAGGATTAATTGAATTTTTGGTTCAATTTTGGATCGGAGTTAGTTTCTATTATCGTTCATTACAAAATCCACAGTACACATTGAGTGCCGCAGCAGTAGCAATAGCTCAGGTACATGAACAGAATTATACTTTTTTTTAATTATAAGTTATTAATTTTGAGTGTAGTTAACGTTAAACACAATAAAACTGTAGTGAAAAAGGGCCATTTGGCATCCGAAATAGAATTAGATTTCACGTTATTTCTTTATTTTAAAGTTTCAAGTTAAAATTGAATTAAAAATTCAATTTTTTGACATTTTTATGATTTTCGAACTCAAAAAATTTGATCAAGATAATGGTCTAAAAAATATATGGGTCATTCCATGCCAAATCACCTGATTTTAAGAATCATATTTTTTCATCCGGTTGAATTTTTTATATGTTTTTGTCCATATAAAAAGACACCTAATCCTAAATTTTGAGCCCTTAATTTTCAAAAACCTTGGAGGTATGAATTTTTGAAAATCGCGAAAAAATAACGATGAGGTAATTTTCAGAATTTCATGACTCCTGATTATATTATCGTAATTTCATTTCGGCAGTGGCTGTTTTGTTCACGTTAAAATGTAGTTTTCGAATTTTTTTCTTTTTCGCCGTTAAATATAAACAAATAATATTTTCCTACTGTGCCAATTATAGTTATGTAATTTATTATAATATTTATATAATTGGCACAATAGGAAAATATTATTTGTTTATATCTACATTGAAATTTAGGTGAAAAATTAAAAAATCTACAAAAAAACACCAATTTTTGATTAAAAAAATGCGAAAAAGTTGCTTAAAAAATCGATGATATTTGAATCCCACTTTGAAAAAGGGCTTAAAAAATTGGTTTTACAGTCTAGTAAAACATATATTTTCTTCAAGAAAATTAAAAATGTCCGTCTTCAAAAAAAGTCAAATTTGAGTTAAAATGTAAGAAAAAACGTCGAAAAAGAAAAAAATTAAAAAAAAATTTTTTTTTTCGAAAACTACATTTACACGTGAACAAAACAGCCACCGCCGAAATGAAATTACGATAATATAATCAAGAGTTATGAATTTCTGAAAATTACCTCATCGTTATTTTTTCGCGATTTTCAAAAATTCATACCTCCAAGGTTTTTGAAAATTAAGGGCTCAAAATTTAGGATTAGGTATCTTTTTATATGTACAAAAACATATAAAAAATTCAACCGGATCAAAAAATATGATTCTTAAAATCAGGTGATTTGGCATGGAATGACCCATATATACAAAATTTCATAATCTTCTGTTAAAAACTTTTGAAGGTATAATAATAATAATGACATTTTTACCATAACACAAAAATAAATCATGTAGCTTTGAACGTTTATTAAATTTCGAAAAATTATTGTACAACTAAAAATAAGTGCAATCGAATATACATTATTTTATTAGCTATGACGTCCTTTTTACCGAGGCTACATGTTCTCGTTAAAAATTTCAAAAAAAAAAAAGTGGCGGTAGTAGCATTTTTTGGTAATTTGAAAATTTCAATTCGCCTCCATATTTTAATTCATTGGTCGATTTTCCTTATCTTTGAGCGTAACTGAGCTAACCGTTCATAAAATAAGTTTGTCGAGTTTCATTAAGATCAGTTTGGGAATGTAGGTGTTATCGCCGCAGCACGATGCGTTACATACACTCAGAGAATTTTATAGTATTTTTTACATCAAAAATTGATGTAATATTTACTATCTGATAGTAACATGAGGACAGTATGGAATTTATTGAACAAATTACCGGTAACGTAGAAATTTTTAAAATACATAGAACAGAATTTACAAGGTGCATTGTAATTTTGACAAAGCCACAGATTAAATTTTATCCAAGTGAATTTGAATTTCTTAATCTGTTGCATTGTCAAAATTACTATGCACCTTGTAAGTTCTGCTCGATGTATCTTAAAAATTTCTACATTATTAGTAATTTGTTCAATACATTCCATACTGTCCTCTTGTTACTATAACATAGTAATTTTTCTTTAAATTTTTGTTGTAAAAAATACCGTAAAATTCTCTGCGTGTATATATATATATATATATATATATATATATATATATATATATATAACTTTTGGATCAATGGTATTTTTGGAACTTACTCGACGAATTAAGATAGATTATGATGAAATTCTTTGAAAATATCTCCATGAGGACAAATGCAATAGATAGATTTCTATAATATCTACTAAAATTTTATATTGAGTAACTAGCAATTAAAATAAATTATAAGAGAAAATGACAAGAACTTTTGATAACATTCAAATATTAGACTACTACACGGAAAAAAAAATGGCTATTTTCCCTATTTTTGCACAAGGATTTTTCCAATCGTGACACAGGAATTATTCCTATGGTAACATTGTGAAAATTTCCTATGTCAACATTGGGAAAATAGAACTAAAGTTTTGAAAAAATGAGAAAAAAAAAAATAATTTTTATGACTTCACAACATAGATTTAAGAATATTAATAACCATTTTTTTTTTTTAAATATAGGATCCAAATGTCTGGAGTGTATTATCTCCATCATCTTCGTGGGGGGGACAGAGTTTAATTAGATATAATTCGGTTTTATCTAGTATGAGTTCTTGGTTGCGAAATGCTGGAAATTCAATTCCCTTTAATAGCTACGATACTTATATAGTTATGACACCGTAAGTATGTTTTATAAATATATGAATTCCAAACTTTAAATTCTAAATATACAAATTGATGAATTAATTATATATTATTGAACTAATAAGTCATCGTGATGGCGTTGAGGTCCAAACTGGAACGGTTGGACTGGCATATGTATCCAGTGCTTGTACTAGTGTAAATGGATTAGAACCACGAGGAGGAGTTGTTTACGAATCCGGTAATTTACATGGTATCCTTACTGCTGTTCATGAGTTAGGTCACGTGTAAGCTTGTTTTTTATCATTATTTCTTCAAAATTTCTATTTCAACCAAACCATTACTGATAAAAAATACTCGTTTTATCCCTCATACTGAAAACATCAATTTTTTTTACAAATCATATCTGTAGCTTTGGTGCAGATCACGATCAAAGTGGGCCTTGTTCTCCTCGTTCGATAATGGCGCCCATTGCGTCTCCGTCAAATGAAATATGGTCACAATGTTCAATAAATGCTTTTCATAACAACCTTAGGTAGCAAAATAATTATTGTTTCCATAATCTATGAGAAAAATTACAGATAATCTATAGCTATTCATTATCTTGAATTACAGAAATCGAGATTTTTCATGTATGTACAATCAACCAGCTTTAGATAATGGTGCAGATAATGGTAACATCAATCCACCAACAATCGACACTCCGATACCTCATGATCCTAATCATAACGATAATCAAGCACCAGCAGTGTTCCACGTCGAAATCACCGACGATAGAGACCAGTTAACTGTCGGTTTGAAAGATTTTTCAGAAAACCGCAAAATAAAGATCTACTACAAAAATTATAAACTGGTAATAACCCAACGGGACACCGACTATTCGTCAACATCAACTGGCTACAAGCAAGACCTTCAAATTCGTGTAGCTGATAATATGATGATCACACTGGATCCATCAAATATAAATCCATCAAAATTGATATATATTTATCACGATAATGGATACATCTACGTTTTTCAAGGTAGTAAACCTGGAAGTGACACAAATGATGAATCTCAACCACCAGATAATGACAATTCAGGAGGATATGATCATTGGCCGTGGGGACATCAATATGCATTTTGTTTTGGCAGATCGTATTTCCAATTAAACAAATTGGTATCGATATATTTTAGCAACAATAGATTATATGTATCACAACGTAATGCTCCAAATAATCAGTATGAAAATAGCCCACCTCCACTTTCTGATTTGGAGTACACTGGATCTGATACGAAGGCAATATATATTATTCCTAGTAATATAAAATCTAATAAAGAAGTTTGTGCATGGCAAGCTAATGGTCTGATATATGTTAGAACTCGAAATATGAATTCTGCACACTAACAATATCGTAGGTCTGTCTTAAATTAGATGAACAAAATAAAGCGCAATAAAAAAAACTTGAAACTTATTTATAGTATTCGAACTTTATTATGGAGAACCTGCATCTAATTCTAGGTTATTTAAGCCTAAACATAGAAAACCAGATCAAATCCCCCTGATCCGGTATATGGTTTTAAATCCTGATTTATTATCAAATATCCTAATTAATAAATAGTATAGTTTTTTAAACACTAATTTTGATTTTTTAACTTCCCGCTAAGAAAATTGAAAATTTTCAAAAGTTCGGGAAGTTGTTGGTTCCGGTCCGATTTTCGAAAATCGAATTTCTATCAGATCTTGACGTTTTGAGATTCTTGAAAGCTATCCTAACTAATTTCAAAATGATGTCCGAGTGTATGTGTGTGTATGTACGTACTTACGTACATATGGTAGTATCTAGTAACTTTTTTACGGATGAACCGAATCGATGAAAGGTGTCATTCGATGCAGCTTGTTAATATCTAAAAGCTGTAAAAAATTGAGCTTGATCGATACTCTCTAAACATGAGTAAGTGAAAATAAGTGAAAATTCACTAATTCCAAGCGCAAACCGAACCACTAATTCCAAAAAGTAGTTCCGTTGGCACTCAGAATTAGTGAATATTCACGTATTTAACTTATTCATGTTTAGAGAGTAGGGTGCGTTCGGCGATGTTCCAAAAATAAAATTTTTTCAAAAATGTTTTTTTTTTGATAACTTTTAATCTGCTCGGTGGATTGATTCCAAAATCAAATCAGCTCTGAAACTTCACAAGCCACGTCAAATACCGCCTCAACCATCAAAATCGGCTTATTCATTCAAAAAAAACCGTTAACGAAAGAATTGAAAAAAAAAATTTTTTTTTATTTTTTTTGAAATTTCTCAAAAACGACTAGATAAATCGATTTCGAAATCTGATAAGCTCTAGAACTCAATAGAACGCGTCGATTGCTACCTCAGCCGTCTCAATCGGTCAATTCGTTTGAGAAATATCGTTGGAGAAGAAATAGTAAAAAACGATTTTTTTCGAAAACAACTGCATACAAAAGTATTTTCGAGCTCGAAGTGCATCTGAAGAAGATTGATTACAACTACAATTCATAGAATTAAAAAAAAAAATCTGGGCATCGGTTGGCCTTGCGGGCCAGCCTCAAAACTTTCCGCTGTTTTCAGCTCAAGAAGCTCGAAAACATTAGAGTGAATATATTTTCAAGCTCGAAAATGCTTATTACGTGCAATTTTTTTTTATAATCTTTTCAAGCTCTAACAATTTATGTTTTATGCTAAAGTTTGTAAATTTAAGAATTGGAAATCATTAATGAAGAAGCGGTTTTAAAATTTAATTCCCGATTATGTTCAATAAAATAAGTGTATTGAGGCAGTAATCAATGTCAGTGATCAAATTCACGATTTAAATACACGGAGAAAAAAATATAGTAAAAATTACAATCTTATAGTGAAATTTACTAACAGTTATGAAAAAATACATTTTGTATTGTAATTATTACAAAGCATTTAGTAAAATTTACTAGTTAGCAAATTTTACATAATGAGATATTAAAAATTAATATGCGTAATGTATTTTTTGCTAACACAAGTGTATTTTTTACTATCTGTATAGTAAATTTTACTATAAGTATTTTTAATAAATTCAAATATAAGAAAGTAATGTTTCTAATACAATATAGTATTTTTTAGATAAGAAGATATAACAAATTAATATGTGTAATGTATTTTTTGCTAACAATATTATATTTTTTACTATCTGTATAGTAAATTTTACTATGCATAGATAAAATTAAAAGTTGGTGGGGATAGCATACTCGACCATGTATTACAAGTTCAGAAACCTTTGTTCAAAGGAGACATCGGACCATCAGACATGAGAAAAGACTCGCACGCGAGAGATCAGGGTTCGAATCTCGGTTAAAACAATAGTCCTTCGGCTAGAGAGGAGAGCCCGTATACATTTTGTTGGCACCGGCTACACTCAACAGTATTTTACGTAAACTGGGCCAAGGATCATCAAAATCGGACCCACTTTGTTCAAAAGTGGTGCAAACGATTGTTAATAACAATTTAATTGTTTAAATCGAAATAACTCCCAAACCATTGGTTTCTTGGAGCAGTTTATTAGAAACAAAATATTCGAAATGAAAAAATACACAAAAAAGGTATCATAGTGTTTTTTCGTATCTCAAATATTTCGCGAAATATGACAAAAAAACGAGCCAGGTGCTCGAACTTCTCCCTTTCGCACGAGCAGCTGCATATCGCGCGCGCTCGCTCTCCACCAAATCGCGTCAGATGTTTAATAGGCTGGATTTTTTTTACATGAAAAAAGAAAGAAAAAAAAAATTGACAAAATTTCGATACCACCAATCGACAGTTTTGTGTATTTAAAAAGAATTTCTATCGCATCGTCCAGAGACGTTTTTTTTTTTTTTTTCTTAACTTATGTTATAAACAAATGGTTTTTTTTAAGGTGGTATCGACATTTCTATCGATTTTTTCAATCCAATCTGGACTATGAAAGAATGGATTTGTGACATCATTTTGAACATTTTGTTTCCGATGAACTGCCCCAAGAAACCAATGGTTCGGGAATTATTCCGATTTAAACAATTAAATTGTTATAAACAATTGTTTGCACCACTTTTGAACAAAGTGGACCCGATTTTCGTGATCCTTAGCACTGTTTATGTAAGATACCATTGAGTGTAGCCGGTGCCAACAAAATGTATACGGGTTCGTATACATTCTCTTCAGCCGAAGGACTAAAATTAATGAGGGGATAATATATCATAATTTTATAAAAATTAAACCATGAGTCTTAGGGTGCTTTGTTTGAAACGACTATTTTTTTTTTCTGGTCCATCGAGGGAATGTTCTAAACATGTGAAAAAAAATCTCACTAAAGATGATCTCTTAATTTTAATTTTAAATACTCGCTAAATGAATTTGAAATTTGGCCGTTTAATTAACATGTAAATTTTGATTTTCTTTTTTCAATTATCTATAGCTCCACGGCATTGCAATATATTAAGTCGCTATTGGGCTGGGCGGAAAGAACAGAGAAATCCTTCCTCTTTAAAAGTGCTTGTAGCTAATTTACGTTTTGTAATCGGCCTCACTGGTAAAAAATCTTAAAGCCAATTTTTTCACAAATTTCATGGTTTTTTTTTTATTTTACTTGCAAACCACTAATTTTAGAACAAAATTGTACAGGACTTTTTTTATATAAAATTTTATTCCCTATGAAAAAGGTTATCTAAACTATTACCGTAGAGCTAGTAGTTTCCGAGTTAAATCTATTTAAATATCTCGAAATCTGAGATATCGCTGTTTCATCCGAAATTTCACTACTTTTTATGAAATTATGGCTGTAGAAAGATATAATGTATCAGAGTAAAATATGAAAATACATATTACACATTTATATGTTATTATAATAAGTATGAAACAATTATCTTCGTACTGAGAGAGGTAGAAATTGAAAAAGCCTCCGACAATCAATCAAAGACATTTGGGTTAAGATAAGAAAAGATGGAGGTAAGTGCAATAGGAAACAGTTTCATATTACTGGACATATTTTTGATGATATATTAACCAGGATACATTATATCTTTCTACAGCCATAATTTCATAAAAATTAGTGAAATTTCGGATGAAACAGCGATATCTCAGATTTCGAGATATTTAAATAGATTTAACTCGGAAACTACTAGCTCTACGGTAATAGTTTAGATAACCTTTTTCATAGGGAATAAAATTTTATATAAAAAAAGTCCTGTACAATTTTGTTCTAAAATTAGTGGTTTGCAAATAAAATGAAAAAAAAACCATGAAATTTGTGAAAAAATTGGCTTTAAGATTTTTTACCAGTGAGGCCG
>OZ024706.1:11867922-11932332 GCA_964016945.1 Microplitis deprimator | reverse complement strand
GGACGGTGTGGCTCAATAAGTTATAGATTAAATTGAACGGAATATAGTATAGTGCCGGATAGCTCAACTGGTAGAGCACTCGGCGCGATACCGACATGGTCTGGGTTCGATTCCCAGTTCGGGCTATCTATATTTTTCTCAATTTATCTATAAATTGTCTTATTGAGAAGGTTTGCATGTTTAGGGTTTCCACTTATTAAATTGTCTTAATTTCTTACTTAATAATTAAAAATGTCTAGAGCGCTGCCGTGGCAATTAAACCAATTAAGTCAAGGTCACACGAAAGCGACCTTTTTCTAAAAACATAATTAGCTGATAAACTAAACGCTGCTGTAGCGATAGTTTAAAAACTAGTAAGCGCTGCTTAATAATTAAAGGACTAACATAACAAGCATATTTTATTATGTAAAATCATTAGACTGCCAAAAATGTATGTAAGGTAAGCTATCATTTTCGTTTAAATTAATGATTATTTTGATTTAATAATTAAAATACTATCAGTAATTTATGAAAGATAATGATTAATACATAAATATACAAAATATAAAAAATACCCTTAAATATTCATCCAAATTAGTTTAAGAACCCATTTAATTTCGAATTTATTCCTAAAATAGATTGTAAATACATAATTTTGAATATCTTACAAATTTTGATTTTTTTTTTGGTAAGTAATTAATAAAATCAGCCGAAAAACTACTAAAAATATAAATATTATTTAATTATAAAATAATTAATCTCGAAATTTTGCTAAAATTAAAAATTTTAATAACTTTAACTTCATATATTTTTTAAAATAATAGTTTTAGGAGATTACAAGTCATTAAACCTTTTTTTATAGAAAATTAAATTTTCTACAAAAAAGTCATTTACGTTTTTTCTCTAGACTCAACCGTTCATGAGTTAACAGCAAAAAACCATCGATTTGATACGAAATTTGACATTAAAGACTCACAGGAGAGCTAGAGTTGAACTCAGAGCTAAGCAGATACTGGCTTTTTTGAAGAGCATACAATTCTCTTTAAGAAAAACTTTGGACCCATACGATACATAAAAGTGGGGCTGAGTTTTATTAATTGAAAAGAAAAAAAACTAAATTTACGTGCTTTTAGCATGGGAAAACTTCAACGACGTTGTTCCAGTGGTTAATATTAATATTAAGAGCTCAAAATTGGACTGAATTTTTATTTCAACATATAGAACAAGATTTTCGATGGGGAGCGAAAAAAAAAAATGTTCGTTTCAAACGGAGCACCCTAGTGTATAGTCATGATATGAAATTAGACTCGTTTTCTAGGAGTAAGGGTAAAAAAAGACAACGATTATTATTGATAGAGAACTTCAGATAGTTGATTTGACATAACATTATACAGGTAATGTACTAAACTAATCTTCACATAAATAAAGTATTGAAAATTTAATTAGTATGAGATCATAATTGTAATCGCTGTTACCATGACAAGCCCAGTTAAAATAACAATAAAACTTTCAAAATATAAAATAGCTGTAAAATTAACAGGTTATTTTGTTTACAATAAAATACACGTGACAAAATTGTATTATAATGGAAAATTCATAAGTTATGTGGAATGAAAACCATATTTTCAACATTTTTGATTTCATTAAAAAGTTCAAGGGTATCAAATTATTGGAAGAAATAGTCAAAACATAAATCTTAAGGTCATTAATGCGAGATTATTAGTCAAGCTTTTAGATACTTTTTACGGAATTTGTGTATAAATATTAGTTTTGAAGTTATATGAGCTTTAGTGTTGATTAAAAACTGATTTTTACGAAAAATCATGAAAATTTCAAACAGCCATAATTTCAAAACTATTCGAGGGATTCAGCCCATCTTCGAACCTGATCAAGGTAATCGCCTATAGAATAAGTGTAAAAAATTTCATCAACATCCGATAAGAACTGTGGGTGCTATCGTAATGACAAGACAAGTGATAATCATTGGGAGTAGAGGTACATTTGATACATTATAAGTAATAAAAGAAATACTTCTAAAATATAAAATAGCAGTGAAATTTACAGGTTAATTTGTGCACAATAAAATACAACTGACAAAACTGGATTATAATGGAACAAGCACAAGTTCTGTGGACTGAAAACCATATTTTCAACATTTTTTGATTCCATTAAAATTTTCAAGGCTATGAAATTATTGGAAGAAATGGTCAAAATATAAAGTTTGAGGTCATAAATTAAAGCTTATTAGTCACGCTTTAAAATACTTTTTACAGAAATTATCTATGAGTTGTAGTTTTAAAGTTATATGGTCTTGAAAGTGATTAAAAATTGATTTTTTCGAAAAATCGTTGAAATTTCAGACAGCCATAACTTCTAAACTAATCGACCGAATCAGCCCATCTTCGAACTTAACCGTGGTAATCACACATAGAATAAGTGTAGGAAATTTCATTAAGATCGGATAAGAATTGTAGACGCAATCGTGTCCTCAAAAGTCGGTTCTATTACATAAATATATATATATATATATATATATATATATATATATATATATATATATATATATATATACATATATAAATTTTTCAACGAGTGGTATTTTTGAACTCTACTCAACTAATTATGATAGTTTATGACGAAATCCCTTGTAAAATCGACCATGAGGACAAATACAATAGTTAGATTTTTAAAAAAATCTACCTAATAACCATTGTAGACTATGAATTTAGCAATACTTTTCATGCTTGAAGGTTATACTTGTATATTATCTATACAATGTTTTGTCAAATTAACTATCTGAAGTTCTTCAAGAAAGTAAGTCGTTGTCTTTTTTTACCCTCACTCTTAGAAAATGAACCTAATTTCATACCATGACTACATACTAAGATGTATCACAAGATATTCATGCATGAAATTAACTTATTCGATCGATTGAGTAAAAAATCTACCTTCCATTTCGGCTGCCGAATGGCCTTTTTGAAATTTAACCCGTGATGGGTCTCGAACCCACGACCCTCGTATTATAGAGCACATCCGCAGTCCACTAGGCTGATCTGTCTCGTTCAGTTTAGGACGATTCTTAATACTCTTAAAAACTCCGGTTGTAAAAAATAAAATATCATTTGAGTTCAATCTTGATTTGGTTATTAAATATTTTTTCAATAATGAATGAAAATAATTCTAGTTATAAATTACAAGCAAATTTAACAACTAAATTAATCTTAATTATTCATTGAAAAAAAAAAAAAAAAAAAATATATATATATATATGCCATTGTATTATTGACTATCATTATCAATTTCGCAAGAATTTATTAATTCAATTCTTCAATCAATAAAAAAAAAATTCGTAATTAAATCTATTTTTATTATTTTTTGGAAAAAAAGATTAATTTTGATTATTAGTTAAGTCAAAAATTATAAATTAAATTTATTTTAATCGTCGATAAAAAAAAAATAAAATAACTTTAACTACTAACTTTAAAATAAAAATAAATGGTCAATTATTAAAATTTTTCCATCAAAAATATTTGATTATTTGTGATTAAAAACTTCAATTAAATCTGATTCAAGCTCGATTGTATTTTGTTGCATGATCAGACATGACTTTGCATGAATCATGCTTGATCGTGCATGATTCATACATAGCCATGCTTAGTCTTGTCTAAGCTTTAAGGCTTATAAAACAATAAAAACTAAACAGTTTTACAGTACAGATAACGTTGGCTGATAATGATTTGATTATTTATAGATCAATACAATTTTTCGTAGAGTTAAATAATCGTAGAGAAAATAATTTTTTTTTTCTTTAGAAGAATTTGTTATTGAACATACAAAATTTTTATGTAATGTTGGAAGTCAGGTGTATATAAAACATATGATGCCTATCCGTGAAAGTGGAAAACTATTATTTCTAACAATAAATCAAATTAAAACAATGCACCATGTATTGCATGTAGGAAATTATATTTGTAATAGTTTTATATTATTAAAAAATAAATTTTAAGCAACAAAATTTTGTAATTATAATTATGATTATTGATTCCGAATGATACATTTGCATCCGTGATCATACATGATTGAATATCACCTTGTATGAATCAGGCATAGTCATGTATGCTCACGCAAAGTCATACTCAGTCATACAATCTCATGCATGATTATTAATTTCCCGTTATATATAGTCATGCATGATTGGGCATGATTTTCCATGCTCATGCGTGACGTTGCATAATTTATGCAGTGTCATGAATGTTCATGACTGACCTTGGTCATGCATGACGCACGAATTATGTGTGACTATTCTTTCTCGTCATGTATGATCATGCGCGATTGAACATGATTTTACATGGTCATGCATGACGCTGCCTAATTCGTGCAGTGTCATGAATGACTATTTATGACTGAGATTGGTCATGTATCACGTTACATGGATCATGTATGGCTATTCCTTTCTTGTCATGCACGATTGAACATGATTGTACGTAGTCATGCATGGCGTTGCATGAATCTTGTATTACTATTCTTTCCTCGGCATGCATGACCATGCACAATTGAACATGGGTTTGCATGGGCATACACGCTTTTGGATGAATCGTGCAAATTCAGACATGATCATTCATGATTAAGCTTGGTCATGTATGATATTGCGCGGTGCATGCATGACTATTCTTGCCTTGTCATGTTTATGCATGATTGAGCATGTCTTTGCGTGGTCATACAAAGTCATGCCTGGGTCATGCACGATCATACCTGAATCATGTATGATCGACCATGATCAAGCCTGATGATTTTTTCGCAGAAGGTTATAGTCATTATGCAAAAATTGAATAAACATTGTAGACTATGAATATAGCAATACTTTATTTGCGTAAAGGTTATACTTGTATATTATTTTGTCATTCTTGTCTATACAATGTTTTGTCAAATAAACTATCTGAAGTTTTTCGAGAAAGTAAGACGTTGTTTTGTTTTAACCTCACTCTTAGAAAACGAGCCTAATTTCATACCAACTCTACATACTGACATGTATCACACGATATTCATGTATGAAATTATCTTATCCGATTGATTGAGAAAGAAAACTTCCTCCCATTTCGGCTGCCGAATGGCCTTTTTTTGTAGATAAGTTATACCTGATCATGTATAACTCATTTGTGATCAAGCATGAGCATGCATGACATTCTAGATCAGGCTTGCTCATGTCTTACGTTAGAAATAATTGTATCCAGAGATGTAATCCCTCGGGAAAGGCCATGGTTGAGCATGCTCTGTCATCTATGATCATGCATGGCGCAGACATGATCGTACAAGGCTACGGATGATCAACCTTAATCTTTCACGGTTATATGCAAATAGTGGAAAATATTCATGAATATTCAGACTTGATCATACATGACTAAACATACTCGTTCATATTCATAAATGAAAGTTAATCGTCAATAGTAACTGTTAGATTAATTATAATTATTGTTTCTTTCATTTTATTATTCATTTAATTTAGATTAATTGCCCGGGAAAAAATCAGCATGCATGATCAAACATGATCATGCATGGTCAAATATTATACAAATAAGTGTTTACATTAATATCTGTATAATAGCTTTAAGAGAACTTACCAGATTCACAGAAAACAGCTGATGAGTTTTTAACCTTTGTATAACTGTGTATTGTTTCTTTGTTTTAATTACCAGGGCCCACCGATTTTCTACGAGATTTTCTGCTAGTTAGAGACACAGAAAGGCTCATAATGAATGGAATGAGAGAGTGCCCAGAGGCAGTGATAAGTCAGATCGACGCTTTATGGGTCCGCGCACGCTAACTTATCCTCCCAGACAATCAGAGTGTCACTTGACGTGTCGTCCCGCACCTGATTGTCCAACAGAAGAGGTGCGTTGTCCCAAAGTAATTGATGTCGATAAAAGAACGAGAAAAAACTCCGTGAGATACCAACTCCGAATCCGGAAATTCCAAACGCTCCTAGAAGCAAACGATGGAAACATAAATCCGAAGCTAGTAAAACTGTGGCACCACGTGGTTACTCCACAAATAGTGGCACTGTCTCCAAAAATAGTAGCACTCAGATTGCTCCTGTGATCTGATCCGGAGGTATATTGCCGTCAAATTCGTCAGATTTGCCAGAAGAAACCAGGGAGATTAGCCGTCCTTCTGATGAACCTCAGCTCGAGATTCGAGTCTCTCCACCAGCTTTAATAGAGGAAGAGACAAGACCATCCTCGCCACCACCAGAACATCAGCCAGTTGTGGTGAGAATAGTTGACCCGTGGCGCGAATTCAGAGGAAAAAAGAACAGGAGAAAACGAAAGAAGACGTTTGCAAGGAAGATTAATTTTGCCAAAGCCAAGTTTGTAGATGGTGGATCACCAATGTCAGCGGAGTCAGGAATTGATGAGGTCCCAGTCTTTAACGACTTCTTAATTGATGGACCAATCAATTCTGATAATGAATTGATGTTGCATGATGAAGGAGTAGACCTCGACGACGCAGACTTCTAGCCCCGACTAGAAATTTCTGTGGGAACTCCCACTGTATATATCTGGACCTCATTGGGTTCCAATGGGGCATTCCCAATAGGGAAATCCCGATGAGGGTCCAATCAGAGCCCAATCGGGAAATCCCAAACAAAAATAAAATACTTTATAGTCAGTATTTCCCAACTGGGTTCTGTGTGGGGCCTAAGTGAGAAATCCCAACGTGAAAATAAAGAAAATATTGTCATTTTTCCCAATTTTGGGTTCTGTGTGGGACCTAAGTGGGAAATCCCAACGTGAAAATAAAAAGATTACTGTTATTTTTCCCAATTGGGTTCTGTGTGGGATCTAAGTGGGAAAACCCGACGTTAAAATAAAAAAAATTTCTTCACCGTTCTTAGGGGATATCCCATTTTAGCCGCAAAAAATAAAAATATTTTTTTTTAACGGCAGCTAAAAATTTTTCTATACACTCCAAATATCATTTTTTGTTTTTTCATCTGTTATTCTTTGGTATCATAATAAATATACTATTTACACTCGCACGATCACATACGTGGGTCAGCTCGGTGGACAACATCAAAGACTTTGAATCGGAAGGATGCGGGTTCGAGTCCAACCGTCACCGGGATTTTTTCATCAATTTAAATCATGTGCACTTGTTCTAAATAATATTCTTAGTACATTAGATTACAATTCCGATTTATTTTAAATTATTTTTTTTTTTTCGCATTTTAATATTTTTTCTAGCAGGGATGCCTTAGTGGGATCTCTTGGGGATTTCCCTATTGGGACCCAGCTGGGATTTCCCTATTGGGGACCAATAGGTCTTTGCGTGACATCCCTATGTGCGGCCCCAATAGGAAAACCCAATGGGGACCCACTTGGTCGCACATTCAAATTTCTAGTCGGGTACTTATAGCTGTAGAAATAGTGACTATCCACTGATTCGCGAGAATTTCACTTATTCATTTTGAGAGAGTAATACACGGAGTGAAAAGAATAGTAATGATTACTATGCTACATAGTAACCAGACTCATTTTTTGTAAAATGGTAATTTACAAAAATATTTAATTTCATATAACTGTAAGTCAATAATTAATAAATTAGATATAAAATTTTGTTGACCAAGAATCTATCACGTATAAGATTTTTATTACTTGAAGTTCATACGAAAATTACTTTTTAAGTCAATCTCTTAAGTCAACGGGTAGCGGGTTAAACTTTCGAGCGCGAGGTCCACGATTCAAATGCTGCACACGCCCGGATTTTTTTTTTTTAATTTTTATAGAAATAATTGTATATAATTGTATATAGTTATACATAATTATATATAATTATACAGGGCCATTTTTTATCTTTAATTTTTTTATCCAGATACGCATGAACAGATATGAACATACTTGATCATGCCTGGCTAGGCCTGGTCATTTTTCATGTCTGATCAGGCTCGAAGACTTATGTCTGATCAGGTCTGATCATTTTTTCCCGGGTGATTTTGAATTTTCCGAGGAAAGTAAAAAAACAAAAAATTACGTTTCAGATAAAAAAAAAAACGTATACATTTTTATCACTACTTAATCTAGATTGTTGAAAAGAATAAACACAAATGTTACTAACTGAAAATGTAAAATTTACAGTTTATAGTGGCAATATCGTTATTTTGAGACACAAGTTTTAAAAATTTTAACGTAAAGCAGCAATTATTCCTGTTTTCTTTTTTCCGTGTATAAATTAATGCAGGAAGGTAACGCTCTTATTTGCGTTTTCTTTTGGATGTCCTCACTGCAAGCAAGGTATGCTCCTTCGCAACTTGTTTTTTCACCGCATTATAGGATGGGAACGTTTCGTTGCATTCAGCGGTTGAGCAACCCAAACGTTGCTTCATCTCTTTTTTAAGTATTGCGGCGAAAAGAAGACAAAGTGGATGGTCCGAGACCCTGCGCTTTTTTGATCTTGTCAAAGGTAATGATGGTGAGTTGATCTAGGATTTCATAATCTGACCTTATGACTCTTTTATAATCCTTCTTCTTGATTTGTCGTTGGTCTGTAAAAATATATTTTTTCTTAAGACAAATGAACAATGAAGAAGGACAATGTTAACTTGTCGTCGGTCACACTACGGCATCATCCTCATATTCTGGTGCTTCCCTTCTACACATTCCATTAAAAAAAGAACTTGTTAACGTAGTCCGAACATTCTGTGGTATCAAGTTTCTGCCGGTAAATATACCGATTTAATTTACCGATTTTTATTATCTATTTCATCGATGTGAGACGTAAATGAAACACAATAGACAATGAATCGATGTATTTACAAATTACGGTTGGATACTACACGGAGAGAAATTTATGGTAACCGTTCCTAGTACGTTTATGGAATATCATCCCATACCGTGATGGTAATAATTACTTGGAATTATGGGAAAAGTTCCCATAAGTATGTGACCAATTCCCATCATTATGGTAACAGTTCCCATATTGCATGTGGAAGAACTATGGTAATAATTACCATAATGTTGTGGTAATGATTACCATATATTATGGTAATGGTTATACCATATACACTGGTCCCAAATATTAAGGGATAGAAAAAAAATTCTAAGTTTTTGGGTGATTTTCAACATGATGTAACTCGGTAAAAAATGGTCGCAGTAAAAAAAAAAAAAAAAAAGCTAATTGTAGCAATTTTAAACTTTTTTAATTTTTACTCGTTTTCCAACAAATCTATCGGCTTTGTTATGTCCAATAAATTTTTTTTTATTAATTTATTTTATTTCATAAATAAATTTACGAAACTCCTCTTTACTAAAGCACGCGAAAACGCAGCGTCAGTTTTACCACCATTTAAGCGTATAAAAGTAGTGCGACGATTTTTGCAATAACGATTGGCGATTAAATAAAAACTTGTCTTCATTTTCCACCAATGACAAAAATTTAATTACTCCCATCAAACATCAATCAAAAGTTTTTAAATATCCTGAGCACCATAGCTCAGGGCCTTAGTCGAATATCAGATCTCGTGATCTTGAGTCCTACGGACCGCGAATAACGAAACAGCGAAAATTTCGTGAATCTTCTTGCAGGAATCCGCGTTTGTGTTGAAAAGTCAATAAGAGAATATTAATCTTTTTAATAAGAACCCTATTGCAGGAATCAGCGTTTGCGTTGAAAAGTCAATAGGGAATATTTAAATAATAATTCTATATAAAATCAATCAATCTTACTGCAGGGATCCTTGTTTGCGTTGAAAACTCAGTAAGATATTTAAACTAAAAATCAACTAAATTTAGTTATTGCAGGAATCCACGTTTGCGTTGATAAGTCAATAACTAAATCTAAATTATCTATAAAAATTCTCAAACATCGATTAAAAATTCGATGCGATCGAATAGTGATACAAAATTAAATATAAATTGTAATCCAATCTCGAATCAATTCAGTTTTACGCATAATAGCCTTCGGGCGCAACAAAGACGCATAATACAATCAAATTGTATTCTTAAAAATTGTGAAAAGTTATAGTAAATAAGTGAAGTTCAATTGAAAAAGGTGTAATTGAAACGTTTAATAAAAAGACTAGAGATCCCAACTTCAACCTTGAGAGTTTCATTCGAAAGTAGCACATAAGACTTTATCCTACAACCCCAGCCGCCTCCATTCTACCAAATCCTTCAGGAGGAGGCCGAGTGAGCTGCAAAGTTCTGGAGGGATAAAAGCCTGCCGTGTTAGAAGAAAGCATCACCTAAAGGTAAGTGAGAGAAAATTTTATTATCCTTTCTCTCTGTTGATCGACTTATAAATGCAACGTTGACCAAGCTCGAAGGCGTTTGGGTTCGTACACTCTTCGAAAAACCGACAATAAATAATAAATATAGGAAGTGAAAACCTTCCTCGTATTCTTTATAGTTGTCCGCATCCTCCAAATCGCTCGTTAAATTTTACTATTGCTACCAAAGGGAAAAATCCCGAATAATTAATTTAAATTACAGCGGCGGACATAACAGCTTCAATAAATTTTTTTGGATAATCTGACCTTATGACTCTTTTAGGAAATTTTATGCCCTTTAATTTGCCGGCCTCAAAAAGTATCTACGACGATTTGGCGCCGAGTTAATCATTAATCAAAGCAAAAAAGTCCATTTTGGCTTTTATGATCAATAACTCGGACTTAATGGTCGTTCAGAGAATGGAAACAGGCTTTTGAAAACTGCAAAACATTCTCTGTAAGGCAAAATTAGTGGCTTTTGATGGAAAATTTTTTTTTGAAGCAATAATGTTAAGTAAAAAACAGGTAAAAATTCGCATATTTAAGGGTATTCGGAAATCTTGGTATAACTTTGGATATAACGGATGAACAAAGAATACCGTCGTTTTTTTTCAACCTCAAAGTGTCCTGAAAAAACCCTGAAAGTTGCAAAGCGCTGCGATTTTTCTTTCTTAGTGTTCCGAAGCTTTAAATTTATCGATTTTGCCAAAAATCGCATAATGAGAGATTCTTTGGTTTTCAATCATTTCTTCAATGTCAAAAAGTTTTTTTTAGCGACAAGCTTTATTTCTCCAATCAAAAACAGTAACTATTAAACAAAATTGGAAAAAAAAATTTTTTTCAAGAACATTGATTTTTTCGAATTTTTTTTTTTCGATATTTTTCTTCTTTATCATCTTCATAATTGATTTTCTTAACATCAAAATCATTTTGATCTCTCGTTTTTTTTTTTAATTTTTAAAATTTAGTTTAATAAATTGAATCGCTGGCAACTGCCGCCATAATAGAAATATTTATTATATTTTTTTGTTAGAAATAAATACTCAGGTATTGTTTAATTATTGTTTATTGATACAAAAGGAAAAATAAGTATATTAATTAATATCAAATTAGCTACACACTGAATTTAACTAAACAAACAATATTAAACGAGGTTAAATTGACAGAAATATAATGTTAAATTATTTGCAATATAATGACTCTAAATCTGAACAATCGACCCTTGATGGTGAAGAATTTCAGCTCGACTAACAGGTATACTGAATATAGGATTTTACAGTGAACTGTATACAATACAAATAAACATGTATACATGTATAGGTATACTAAATACAGTGACGTTGTACTGTACAACTTTTCTCTAAAATAAATCTAAATATTAATTTTAACATTTTTTCACTGCACAAACTGCTTATTATTTATTATTATTTTTTAGAATTTAAATTAAGTTCATTCTCCTTCAAGTAGGCTTCAGATTTATAATGATTATTATTCATTTTATCCATTGATTTCATGCACTAAAAGCATATTGATGATTATATTTTGCTTTTTCGAAAGTGATTACATTCTTTCAATCTTACGTAGCACAACTAAATTTCGTTGTAACTGTCGGTTGCATAGCCTAGACGTCAAAGCGTCGGTCTCTCGTACGGAAGGTCCCGGGTTCGAATCTTACTGAAGCGGGTGCGGTCATTAGTAAGTTTAGCGTTTTTTCTCTGAATTAAAAATTTCTAATTCGATTAGGAATTCAATTATTCGCATATCTGATAATCTCTGCGTCACCAAAATAATTAGAAAAAAAAAATTTTTTTTTCAATTTAGTTAAAATTTCTATACATAGTCATATCAAGTCATATATGGCCGTATCAAGCTATGTATGGTCATACATGGCCATACCTGGCCAATTTACATACATGGCCATGTATAATTTTAGTAAAATACTTTTAAGCTGGAATAAATAATGGGGAATTTGCAGCGTGCGAATTCTTAACCGGAAACTGAAATTTTTTTTTCAAGCTCACATCTGAGCTTTAAATATCTATCCTTGGGAATTTGCACAGTGCAAATTCCCTGCTATGAAATTAAATTAATTAAAGTAGTTTGATATGTATATTAACAAAATAGATAATTTAATCAATGGGTCATTCCATACCAATTCAACGACATTGCGACGGTGACCCTCTTCGATTTTTTTGAATTTTAAATATGTTTTTATACGTGTAGAAAGAAGTCTTCAGCTAAATTTTTAGCTCTTTATCTCCACCCATCCCGGAGTTATAACTTTTGCTTAAAAAGGGTATAACTTTGACTATAGTTATGATAATCTCACGTCATGGGGAGTCATTTTTTTTTATTTTCAACGCTCTTTCTGAAAAAAAATTCGAAATCAGAAACAAAAAATTTTTTAATACTTTCTCGGCCATTTTTAGTCTAAAAATTAGTTTTTCGTTCAATGGGACACTTGACTTTTTTCAAAAAAATTCACAAAATTCTATGTTGAGAAACAAAATTTTTGAGCCATATATGGTTATAACCCAAGGTGGGCTTCAAATAACTTCTAGTAAAATAGATTAGAAAACAATTTTTTTTTTTTTTTTTTGTGATTTTGATTAATTTTTCGTTTAAGTTCACGTAATTTCTTTAGATGTTCTCAAAATACATTACATTACTTTTTTCTAAGTATTTTCAGTGTAAAATATAATATTTTACACGAAAATGTATAAGTTATCCCAGATAGCAAAATGACGTCTTGATGAGTTCTGAATGAGTTCCTATTTATGATTTGGACGTTTCATCAACTTCTTAAAGAAGTCTTTAAGAAGTTCTCAAGATGTCGAATGAGCCATCTAGCGAGCTCAGTAAGACGTCTTGAAAAAGAGTTCTCAAAGAATTCTTTTTTCTGACTTCGCAAATAAGACTTCAGTATGAATTTATTGTATCTTTTTAAATTAAAATTAAAATATATATACCGTTAAATCGTAGTATTCAGATTTATTACTCTCAAATCTACGAGGATATTATCGGTAGTATGCGTAAGTACTTATCTGATATTACTTGGAGATAATATTTACAGACTACTTGGAGAAATTACGTGATTTTAGAAAGAAAATAAATTAAAATAGCGGAATAAAAATTGTTTTTTTAATTTTTTCTACTAGAAGTTATTTGAAGTCCATCTTGGGTTATGGCTCAAAAATTTTGTTTTTCAACATATAATTTTGTGAATTTTTTTGAAAAAAATCAAGTGTCCCATTAAACGAAAAACTAATTTTTTGACTAAAAATGGCCGAGAAAGTATTAAAAAATTTTTTGTTTCTGATTTCGAATTTTTTTTCAGAAAGAGCGTTGAAAATAAAAAAAAATGACCCCCTATGACGTGAGATTATCACAACTATAGTCAAAGTTATACCCTTTTTAAGCAAAAATGATAACTCTGGAATGGGTGGAGATAAAGAGCTAAAAATTTAGCTGAAGACTTCTTTCTACACGTATAAAAACATATTCAAAAATCAAAAAAATCGAAGAAGGTCACCGTCGCAATGTCATTGAATTGGTATGGAATGACCCATATCCAATATTATTTTTAAACAACACGGAAGTATCATTGGGAATTTGACCTAATCTATTATATTCCCCATTCCATTACGTGTAAAAACAATAGTCTATCGGTGAATAAAAATTAATAAGAAACAATTGCAAAATGATTTCTTTCTTGTCACATATTAACTTGGGTAACATGGGTCTTCCAAACAATAAAAGAAAAATTCACGCTTCCAATAATTAAAATTTTGATGGCTTTATAAAGTATACGTATACGTACTTACGTATACGTACAATCGCCATTCAAAATTAAAATCGGTTGAAAATACTTGGTAAGTAAGACAATCATTATTTTTTGTATTCAAAAGAAAACTAACTCAATACTAAAAAAAAAAAATTTACAATGAATATGAAGGACTTTTCGATAACTAAGTGTGCTTTTATGTAAGTATTATCTTTGAATAATATGTGAATAATTGATTTAAAAATGCAAAACTTTCGGGCTTCTGTTAATTTCAGTATCATAGTAATTTTATTTTTGCATTTAAATTATGAAAGCAAATAGTAATTAAAAAAATTTTTGACATTGAAGAAACAAATTATTGTATAAATGATGAGTAATTATGCCGAAAATATAATTGAGTATAATTTAAAAACATTAATTTGGCTTAAAATTAAGGGTGTGCGAATCTTGTTCGAATCGAATCGAATCGAATAGTTAGATTCGATTCGATATTCGAGTCGGATATTGAATAGTTCGAAAGATTCGAATAGTTCGGAAGATTCGAATAGTTCGAAATTTTTCCGAATCTTCGGTAAATAAAATTATTGCACCTGAGAAATTAAGTATTTATGGCTTTATTAAATTGAAAAGCTATTATATTATTATATCTGTACCTGAAAATAGTCCATATGATCATAAATGCAATGAACGTGAGATTTAAAAAAGTTCGAATCTTTCGAACTGTTCGAATCTTTCAAACTGTTCGAACCTTTCAAACTGTTCGAACCTTTCAAACTGTTCGAACCTTTCAAACTGTTCGAACCTTTCAAACTGTTCGAACCTTTCAAACTGTTCGAACCTTTTGAACTATTCGAACATTTCAAATCTTCGAGGCGAATCTCGAATCGAATTGTTCGATTCGATTCGCCTCGAATAATTCGAAGTTTCGAGTATTCGCACACCTCTACTTAAAATCAAATTAAAATCTATTGTTGCCTTTCCTGAACATCTTAAATGCTGGTAACAACGGAAATCGATAGCGATGATGTTGAATTCTCATAGTTGATTTATTCCTCTGCCATTTATGAAATGGCGTAAGTTTAAAGTCGATTTCAGTTTGTTTGTATTATTATTAATATACGACTGGCCTATCGTGGTCAATTAAAAGTGAACTTAAAGCAAGCTGCTAAAAATATGCCAATCGGAGGGCAATTAAATGTTGCGTATCAACATCTAGTTTTAAAGTAAGCACCCTAACATTTTTCTTGTCTGTTTAATACCAATTTTTTCATAATAGTGCGATAGCTTATCATCAATATTTTTCCCCTTTTAATTTCTCTATTGTTTTCTTTGTAAGGAACTTTGTAGGAGCTTCAAGAGCTCCATATATAGAAATACGAAGTCAGTTTGGATGAGATTTTCGTAAAAACATCCCAAAAAACCCAAAAAGTTTTATGGCCTACTGTGAGTTTCTTCAAACATCTCATGGCCAAAATCTGCTGTCCTACACGACTCAAGTGGAACATTCAGGACCAATAACTCGACATCAAATTCAATGTCGAGTGATTGGTAGTGACAAAAGTACTCGTTTAGGACTTTGGACCAATGACGTGGTTAATTTTATTGATCAAGAGTCAGCGATGCACATCGACGGGACTTTCCGATTTAGGCCTAACTTCCGTAGTCATTAATTAAACTAGGGGTGTACGAACAGTTTCGAATCGAAAAGTCCAACAAACTCAACCTTGAAATTAAAAAATGTGCTATCATGGTGATAACTAGATCGCCCTTCTCTCTGCCTGCCGCATACAACCTTGGTAATGAGTCCATCAAAGCAGTCTCTGCTATCAAAGACCTCGGAATTATCATCGACAGCAAGTTATCTTTTAGACACCATATAGACAACATCACTCAAAAAGCCTATCGTACCCTCAAATTAATCGTTAGGAAAGGCAAAGAGTTCAGAAACGTTACTACATTGCTTAGTCTTTACTCCTCATTGGTGAGACCTATTATGGAGTATAACTCGGTCATCTGGGCACCCCATACCGAAATACTGGTTACTAGGCTTGATAAAATCCAACGCAAATTCTGCAAGTTCCTATCTTACTTCTTACGACAAACAGGCCATGACTTGGACACCAACACAGTATATGAGTACCTTCATATCAATTATTCAGAAAATTTAAGACAAGTTAACGATATTTCGTTCTTCTACAAGGTAATCAACGGGTACATTGACTCTCCAGAAATACTTGAACGCTTTGAATTTATCTGCCCCAAAACGGGCCTACGACATAGCCGGCTGCTAAATACTACAAAATCCTCCAAAAACTATGTCTGTTTTGGGCCTATCAACCGAATATATCTAATTCGGTCAGTGCTATCTGCTCGGATGTGAACTACTTTGGTTGTCCCTACCCATCCTTTCGAAAGTCTGTCAAAAAGCTAGGACTACAACGACTAACCACGAATCCCTTCACGTGTAATCTTATGCCTTCATTATTTGTACATTGCCGATTGGCGTTAAGTAAATAAATAAATAAATATATATATACAACACAATAAAATGTGTACGTGAGTACACTGCTTAGAAACGTATTTATCTGAGTATAATTAATTTAATAAACCAGAAAAAATATCACACGTGATAATCAATAATAAAAACAAATCAATCATAACATATGCGTTAAAATAATACAACAAAGAAAAAACATATGCAATTTTTTTTCTTTCCTATTAAATAAAAATTACTTTCAATACACAACTTCTACTTAAGTCAACATATTAAAACTAAAATTCTTTAAAACTATGAGATAAAAATTATTAAAACAATATTTAATATTTTGACGTAGTATTTTAAAGCTTTGTTGAGAGATGACAGTATGATTAATACTGTAATATTTTACATCAAAAGTTTAAATATTTATGCTGAAAATTATTTTTTTACTCATTTTTATTATAAAATTCGATATATAGAGTAGAAGTACCATTTGTGGCCACTGCTCTATGTTTAGACATTTAATATTTTATTTTAATTAATGAAAAACTGGGCTTATAAAACGACACCTTTACCCTATATATAACAAATAAATAAATATATTGCTAACTTTTTAGAATTGCAGTTGAACCGCGCACAAAAATTAATTTTCGAGCACGATATGGAAGTTTTATTATCAGAAATAAATTTTGAAATGATCGTCTGAGCGTTTATTAGATATTTTAGAACTTCAGAGAAAGTAAAGCCTTTTTAATTTCCAAGATCCTGTAATTCATTAAAAAATTAAGAATTTTTTACTTTTTGTTTTTTTTTATCTACCAGCGAAATCTTATTTAATATTAAAAGGAATCCAACCCTAAAGTAACAAGAACTTTTTTTCCTCAATCGCGCATCTAAAGTTAGCCCCAATTCCAAATATTTACCAATAAATTTTTCACGACTCATGATGCGAAGCATTTTAATTTATAATAAGATAAAAGATAAAATTCATGCTGTTTTAAAATAAATTTTTTTTTTTTATTATACTAAAGGAAAAAAATATTTTAAGCGCTATAGCTAACATCCAATAGAAAATAAAACAAAATTATTTAAAAGTTACATCACACGATTGTTTACTCGTCTAATCATTTATTATTAACGAATAATTAATTAATTAATTAATTATTATGGTGATTATTGTTTTATTATTTTATTTATTACATATTAATTATCACATGAGAAAAAAAATTTGAGTTTTTCTTTTGTTATTTATTTATTTAATTTATAACGTTAATTTTCTTATCTTATTTGACCTCTACCCTTGGTTATGTATTGTTGAATATTCTTTATTTATTTATTTCATTCTATTACTTTTTTTTGTAAGTTATTCACATCGGAATGTTGCAAATATTTTCTTATATTTTATAATTTATTATTATAATATATGTGTATATATAATTATATACAATCATTGCAATTATTTTATATAAATTAATTTAAATTTTCATTAATCAATTAGATTTTCAACTTCAAATAATTCTATAGGAAGTGTTTTTTTATTTTTTTTTTGTTTTGTTTAATATGTTTTTTTTTTTTGCACATTATAATTTTATATGTATATTAAATAATCCAATTAATAAGTTTATTTATAATAATTAATTTAATGTCAAAATTCGACCCGTAGTTGGCTCACTATTTACAATACCTTTATTTAGTTTTATTATCTAAATTTACTAATTTCATATATTATTATTATTTTTTTTTTGTTTTTAGTATAATAATAATCATTTTTTTTGTTACTCATAATGATAATTAGTAAAGCTAACATGAACAAAATTAATCAAGGCAAAAAGTCCATAAAAAAGAGGAATACCCTAAATTTAAATTAAAAAGAAAAACATTGAGTATTTTATTGGCGCTACTGTCGATGAAATTAGAGCGCAAAATTTAAAATTGCTTTAATATTTTTTTGTTAGTATTAGATTTTTTTTGTTACTGCTCAATAATAAATAAATATTAGATGGTTATTTAAACTCACAATCAGTCTTGTTTATTTATTTATTTTTTTCACATTCTTTATCATTTATTATTATTAGTACTATTATTAATATTATTATTATTATTATTATTAATATTATTATTATTGTAATCGTAATAATCTAAAGTTGATTATTTTTATTACTAATATTTTACGAAAACTTGTTTGTCTAATTTATTTTTTTAGTTTCTTCTCATATTTACTATCTTCTTTTGTTACACTCCAATTGAATAGATAAAATGTGTTTTATAAAAAAAAAAAGAAAAAGTGAAAATAATTAATTTCTTTTTATTGCGCATTATCAGTAACATTAGTATTAAAAAATAATTATTATAAAACAATAGTAGAGACAATTGATTTTGAGCTGCTAAAATAAAAATGTAAAAAAAAAAATGTAAAAAAAAAAAAAATTTATAAATGAAAAAAATCAAGGCATTTCAAGAAATTGAAAAGTATTTAATACACAAAAGTATAAAAAATAAATGAATTTAACAAAAAATAAAATAAAGAAAGAAAAAAATAATTAGTTTATGAAGGATAAAATTTCTTTATTACTTCTCCTAAAAATTGTAGTTTTTTTTAAATGTATATATTTTTTTTTACTTGGATTTAGTCCATATTTTTGTTTTTTATTCTTTACACATTGCTGTGTACCTACCACAATACTTAATTACATTTATTTATTAATTAATAATTAATTAAATTGCCTAAAGTTAAGAGATACAATAAGCGTAATGTATTTTTTTTTTTAATATTTACAACGATTTTTATTATTTTTATTTGTATTTGTATTATTTTATATTTTTTATTTAATGAATCATCTATAACTAAACTCTTCATTTTTTCTCATACTCTCATTTACACTTTTTGTCCATTTATTTAATTTTTCTTCGAGGTTTCTCTGTTGAACGGCGAATAAAAAAAAAAGTTACAATTTTTTTTTTTTAATTATTCGAAATTTATTTCTTAAAATGAAATTAGGCTAATTACAATTTAATTATTAAACCCTATTAATATTAAATTGCATTATTTATACATTTTTTTATTGTTTAAACATATAACAAAAATTATTATTTGAATTTGACAATTAATATTTTAGCGTCATTCTATTTTTTTTTTCGTTAATTAAGTAGATTTCTTTTCAATTTGAAAAAAAAAGTTCATTACAACTATTTTTTATTTTCTGTACAAATTTGAATCATTATAACTATAATAATAACAATACAATAAACAAATTAATTTGACTTAGAAAAAAGGAAGAAAATATGTTTAAGCATTGTTTTTTTTCATTTTTTTTTTCTTTTTTTTTTTACAATGTACAATAAATAATATAAACAATTGACATGTTTTTCGTCTATCAATTTATTATTTCGTCATAATGTTAATGATCAATTAATAATTATATTATTGGCTTGAAATTATATAAATTATATATTATACAGAAAAAACCTCGAAAATGATATAGTTGACTATATTAGATTTTTTCTCTTTCATTCATTTTTACTTTTATCTTGTTTGTTTCATTCTTAATTATTTATTTTTTTTTTTATATAATTTTTTTTTCTTTATTTTTACTTTCAAGACAAATGTCTCGAGCAATTTTATTTATTAGCAAATCCCCCAATTACAAGACGCAAGTAATAATGGGGATGTCAACAGTAGGCATCATGTCACTTCCATCGCGAGTGAATTATTTTTGTTAGTTCGTACAAGTTGCTGTTGCTGCTGTTGTTTACTTTCACATGATGATCCCTCGACACCATCTACTTCCATGCTCAATCCTTCACTAAAACATTTATTTAAATAATATACAATTAATTTATTTTTTTAAATATATTTACTATTATTTAAAACTAATGATGTAAAAACAAATCAATAATCATTAATAATTTAAGTTATTGATTAATTTTTTATAAAAAATAGGTAGGGTATAACTATCAGTTCAAACATTTTGGATAGCGATTTTGAACTGAAATAATTTTTATATGATTTACACGGAAGAAAATGGGCTTAAGAAATCTACGAATTTTTATTATGCTGTCGACCAAACTTGAAACAGGAAGATGAGTTGCCAAAAATTTATCCTACACTACAAAAAATATTATACACTTAAAACTTATCGATAAATTGTAATTAATATTGTCTGTCTAAATTAGGAATTATAGTAGAAAATAAAAAAATTTTCAGAGGCTCACAATAATAATAATAACAGTGCAGCATAATAATTTTTTGAAGAATCAACTTCCTGTTTCAAGTTTGGTCAACAGCATAATAAAATTCGTACATTTTTTGAGTACATTTTTCTTCGTGTATACACATGAGGTGAAAACGTCACGGATGTTCTATCGTATTTAATGATTAATTACATTTATTCTAGTAACAATATTATATACACCTCGAGCGCGAATGCGCTGAATGGATTTTACTGTTATTTCAAAATTCGCGGGTATTTTACTTATGTTAAAAGGGCTCAGACATTGTCTAAAAAAAATTCGTTCGAGATGCAGTATTCATAAAACGACAACTCATCGAATATAGAATTTAAAAAAAAAAAAATTAAATAAAAAAAATTAAAAATTTGTAATAATAAAAATTTCAAAAACGAAATATTATAGAAAAAAAAAAAAAAAAATGGTAAAATACGAATAATATCGAAATACCATTTAAGGTAAATGATCTTTGTATTTTGTATTTTAAAAGTAAAAATTAAAGTAGCAAAAACTAGTATCCAATTACTGCATGTGTTTCTAATAGAAGTATCTAAATAGAGAAAAAGTATACATAGAAAATAAGATAGATATACATGAAGTGATCGGGTGTTGGTCCCTGATCGGATATTAGGTCTCTTAGCTTTTTGAAAATAATCAATTATTGAATGATAAAAATTATAAAAAAAAAATTTTAATAAATAAACACTATGATTGTCATAGAAAAATTAATTAATTTTTATCATTTCCAACAAATTTTTTTTCTTCGGGCAATTTTTCTGGCTCCCCATATTAAATAATTTATGCACTTTTACGGTCAAATAATTTCAAGTTTATATCATCATAAGAATTTAAAGGAACAATCCTGACATAATATTATATCGATTTATTAATATACTAATTTTGAAAAAAATTTATTTAGTTAAAGTAATCTTGGATTTTGACCAATGTGTATAGACATTTGTGACCATGATAACTATAAAAAAACCACTAATCAGCATAATATTTTTTTTATTAGCTGTAGTGACGGCAAGAATCCTATTGAAAATTATCATCTAATTATAATCAATAAAAAATTAAAATTGACAATTCGGCGTTAAACAAGCATATATATTTGTGTTTTCTTTTTGTAAGTGATGTCTATGATTATTATGATAAAAAAGGCGGTTAATTTGAAAAAAACTCGATGGCAAAATATATCATGATGCAGCAAATTAAGAATCGATATTCAGATAAATTTTATTTTACTGTTAAGAAGTAACGTTAAACTATTTTTGATTCAATTTAATTAACTGATTAAGATTAGAAACCTCAAATGGAGAGTTTTACGTATTAAAAAAAATTCAAATTCTTTTCCGTGAATAATCGTTTTGAAATTCTCATTTGCCCTACGAGTGCGAAAGATATTACCGTTCATTTCTCCGGTTGTGAGAAAGAGATCCTGTAACCATTCCATCCTAACAGAATGTTTAAAAGATGTCGCGTATTTATATGGAGGGAAATGATTAAAATCAAAAATTTAAATCCTCACGGTCTCAATTTAAAATTTGAATGTAATATTTTGTATTGTAATATGCTATTGAGGTGTGAACTTTTTAATCTTCTGCCTATTTTATATTATTCATTTATGAAAAAAAAAAATAATGGTGTCCAAATCGAATGCTACTACCCTATTTTTATATAAAAATTATTTGTAAAAATATAAAATACTATCGACATCAGTTTATGATAAGATTTAATTTTAAATTAATGCAGTTAAAAATTTTCTTTCAAATTCAAAGCAAGTTACTTGAAGTTTGACAAGTTCAAATCAGTCAGAAATATGAAATGTAAATATGATTATGAATGAAATTTATATTCTTTATTTTTACATTATTTTAAATTTTCAAGTCATAAATATCATAAAAATTAAAATTACAATGCATTTAGTTTTACTTCATTTAAATAATTATTTTTATATTGTCTACAAGTCAATAAATTTTGAATATTATTAATTTAAAGATGGTAGTTATTCAAAAAACCATAATTTTAATTTGAAAAAATTTTTTTTAAATGTATAATCACTTTTTAAATACGATACAATTCATAGCAAAACTTTAATAAACTCACAATTATCAAAAACTAATTAGGGTTTTTAATAAAAAAAGTGAGTGCTGTATTTTTTAAACTTTTTAAATTAAAATTCAACTCAATATCTTGATTAATTACATAGATCGCATATTTTTGAATAGCCACATTATATTTTCATTAAAAATAAAGCTTTTATTTTTTTCTAATTATTTAAACAAGTTGATATTAATGTAAAATTATTAAATTTCATTAAATTTCCATCCTGAATATCCTTGAAAATCGAAAAAATTTTTATGACTAGGATAAACGCACCAATAGATGGACGGTTAAGCAGACTCTCATGTTTTCCAATCAAAATAAAGTAATAAAATATAAATAAGTTATAATAAAATGAATTATACTTGTGCAAAAATGTTTAATTAACTAGAAAAAAATAATTAAAACTTTATACAACGTAGTGGTTGATTACGAAAAAGGAAAATTTAAGAAAAAGTCCAAATCTCCAGTAGATGGACGGCAAATTTTCTTAGATTTTTTTGATTTTATTAGTTAATTCTTAAATTAATAAAATTGTTAATGAAATACGAACTTAATCATATGAACATATCTTAATATATTATTTTTTTATATTAGTTATAACAAATATAGTTTACCGGTTATCTGTCACATGCTTAGTAGTGGTGGCGCTTTTGAAGCAAAACGTCGTCACGTCAAATAAAAATAATCTTTTTTACTATTATAACATATATTAAATTGAAAAAAAATTATTTTCTAGCATCAGAAATATATATAGTTAAAAAAAAAATTAATTATGTTACATTTTCATTCCTAGATTTTATATAATCGGTCATTAAAATAATATTCGTCCATCTATTGGGGGGTATCCATCTATTGGTGTATTTACCCTAATTGATTGATTTCCAAAATGAAAATTAAATATTGTTTAACTGTTAGAAAAAATTTTGAAGTGTACGAATAGTTTTCGAATCGAATATTGATATTCAAATTAAATTTTTCGAATTATTCCTACACAGAAAAAAAAAATTCTCGACTGAAAGTAAATATTCTGAATTCAAGAAATTTTTTTTTGAAAACCCCAATTTTCTCGGATCAAGTAGAAATCTCCTCTGACCAAGAAAAATTTTCTTGGCTCAAGAAAATCTTGATTTGGTTCCTGAAAACAGTTGTTTTCCAAAATATTTTTTTGACTCAAGTTAATTTATTTTCTATATAAGTTTTCGAATTACTTTTTTTAAATTGTTAATTTGAATGTATAATTTTAACCTCACATGTAATAAATTATAAAAAAATTTGATAACTTAAAAATAATTCGGAAAATTATCAATATCCGATTCAATAATAATAGTTTGTAAGTACAAATTATTTACGTACTCCTAAAAAAAAATGTACCTGAAGATCAGAACGTTTTTCACAGAACAAAAATAAAAAAAAAAAAAAAAAAAAAATCTAGATCTAGATTCCTGAAATATTTCGTATAGGAGCTAGTATGTTAGCCGAAAATTGCAGCCATCCCCAATTACCCATTGTCACCTTAAGCAGTCAAATAGCATAAAATTTTTTTAATTTTCGTTGCTCGAAAAACGTTCCGATCTGCAGGTACATAAAAAAAAATAAAAAATATCTACAAATGATAAATGAAAAGTAAGTAAAAATTTACCTATTATTACTAGTAAGCGTAATTTCCCCGGACGTAGGTATTTGTTGTTGTATTTGTCCTTGTTGTTGTTGCTGTAACTGTTGTTGTTGTTGTTGCTGCCTCGCTAAATTAGCAAGTTTAGTTTGAGCTATAAACCCAGGTAATAAACCGGACGGTGAAGAATGTTTTTGGGGTATAATAATGGTTGATTGATTATTACTAACATAAGTTCCAGTATTATTTTGCACAACAGCAGCCGATCCACTAACAACAACACTATTACTATTAATTATATGAGAAGTTGGACCATTTTGATGGCCATTACCATAGTTTGTAACACTAGTAACTCGTAAATTTCTCGTTGGACTAGTCAATGATTTCGATAATATAGACGAAGTTGCCGATGACGTCGTTCCCGACGTCGACGATGACGAGGGTAATGATGATAATTGATTGTTCATTAATTGTCTATAATGATTAACGTGTTTCGTTATTCCACTTTCGGATTGTGTTACCAAGGAAGTAGTTACTGTTGTTAATGGTAAGGAAAATGATTGAACGTTAGAGGTAGATGACAATGATATTGATGATGAAGACGACGTCGATGACGATGACGATGAGGATGATGATGATGATGACGATAATGAAGAGGATGAGGATGAAGATAATAATGATTGTGTTGATGAAGATAATGATGATGTGGAAGTTGTTGTTGTTGTTATTGTTGTTGTTGTTGTTGTTGAACCAGATGAATTATTTACACTTTTACCGACACTATTACACTGATTACGACAACTAAACACATTATTGTTTACTGGAGTCACTTGAAAGCGCGAACTACCGAGTTCTTCACAAATTACAGGCGCTGTTGATGATAATAACGACACTGCTGACGTTGTTATTGTTGTTGACGTTGATGACGATGATGTTGTTAAAACACCAAGGTCAAAACTCGTCAGTCCATCATCATCAACTGAAAAATAATCAGCGATATTGAATTCCGCTGTAAATATTTCATCACTACTAGGTCGATCGGGCTCTATATCAACGCATATTGACGTTGCTTCCGTTGGAAATGGATACGATGATGCTGGCTTTTTAGTTTTTGTTCCTATTGAACTATTCGTGTAAAAATTATCCATTTCAGACTCGGATTCTTCACTACTACTATTACTTGATGTACTCCAACCTGTTGCTACCTCTTCATTTTGGTTTGTATCTGTGCCTAACGGAGTTTTTGGCCGGAAATGTAACCTATGAATAATTTTTTTTGTATTTATTAATTGTTTTTATAATGATTTTAGTTAACTATATTATAAAATTATTTTTTTACCATTCTTTTTTAACGGAGTTTGTTGTTGTTGGTGTGGCAGTAGTTACTGAATCGTTATTTTGACATGATTCGTGTATTGTAAAGTCTAATGATGACCAAATATCATCAATATCACTTGGATAACGATCCAATATGACTCTGTAATAAAAAGATTTAAGAATTTTTAATTTATCAATTAAATTAAATATCATTAGTTTGAAAATCAAATAAACTCTAAAAAAAACTCCTTCAAAGTAATTTAAAAAAAAAATTATTGATAAATTCAATGACTTTTTAACATTAAAACCGATCATTTCTTATTAGCTCATTAAAAATCGAACTGTCAAACATATATATATATATTTTTTATAATTTCCCTTTGAATAATTTCATTAAAATTTTAATATTAATAAGTAAAAAATTATCTATAATATTATAATATGGATCTAATCTTTACACTGCAAAAAATTTTCAGAGTGAATGCGAATTAAATTCGGATTGAACGCGGAGTGGATGACTTTTTATTTATTCACTTTCCTTCGGAATAAAATTCACTTCGAATGCGAGTTATCGATGGAGTAGATGATTTTTTATTTATTTAATTCCCTCGGAATGAATTTCACTCCGAAGGGGAATTTCAGAAAATATTAATTGTAACAAAAATTACTAATACATAGTGAGCTTAGGTCTTTGAAATTGTGACATTTATATTGAGTACGGAAATAATCACGAGCTATCTTTCCATATATTTACGCGAAACGATTCTTAAAAATTATAAGCAGCTGATAATAAAACTTTCACGATATAATTTCACTGAGTCACAAACTGTCGTATAACTTACATCAACCATATCACGAGATAACATTTTATATTGCACCGAAATATCAAATATTTCCATAAAAACTATGCCATTAAAGCTATTCAATAATTTAATATTTTCACTATGTATTATATATATTAAATTACAATTTAATACGTTACTAAAAAACTTTATAAATTAAAAACATAATATTTTCAGTTTAATTATTAATATCTGAATCAATTATTGGTTGAAATAATTATGTTTCTAATTAACAGCTGTTTCTATTACATATAAATTTATTCAAGTATTAAAACTTTGGACCGGAGTGAATGCGGATTGAAATAAAATCCGTGTCACTCCGAAATCACTCCGCTGAATAGACAAACTCCTTATTTATTCCGCATGCGGAGTGATTTTTTTTCAAACTCCGGAACTCCGAGTGACGAAGTGAATTCGGATTAAAACAAAATCCGTATTCACTCCCAATTTTTTACAGTGTAATAAATAAATTTTGTAAAAAAACTTTGATAATAAATAAAAATTACCTTCCACCACGACCATATCTTCGTCTTGCAAGCCCAATACATCTTGGAGTAGGTTTACTAATACTTGTTAACGCAAACCTGTATTTTTTATCAGCTGTACCACCTTCGTCTTTATTACACCAAGGCCAATTACCAAAACCACCTGGTACAGGCTGTAGAAAAATAATTAAGTTGTAATTTAAAAATTGTTTTAAAAAATATATAAGATGATGATAAATAAAGTAAATACTCACAGGTAAATAATTGCAGTACCGATTGCGCCTAAATGCAAACGGACCCTCATCAGCAGTATCATCATCATCACGTTCTTTAGAAATTGATAACTGCGTATGAGGAAATGGATTATCTTCGTCAGAGCTGACAAGCGGGTCCAGCCCACTACCGAGGACACCAGTACGTGAATTACGATTACTACCACCAACACCACCACAAGCACTACCACTACGTAATACACTATCGTCTAATCCACTACGGCCGTCTAATTTATGTTTTCGTTTTTTATACTGTCGTTTTTCTTTTCTTTGTAAACCATCATCTTTATTACAAACTTTATTTGACCAATTTTGATGTACGCCAAATTGATTTGTGAATAATGGAGCAAATGCTGGACGTGTTGTTTTTAATGCTGATACTTCTGCTAATATTTGACCACTGAAATCTTCTGCTTGATACCTTTAACATTTTAATATTCATTTTATTAATCAAAATTTAGTTTTAATTAACTATATATTAGGTGATTTAAACAATTAAAAATTTTATAATTATAGTACTCGGTCTAGTTAATGAACACAATTAAAATTTCAAGTATTAATGCCATAATTTTCATCATATTTATGTGAAAAAAAAAAATTTTATTATTAAATTAATAAATAAAATTCACTCAATGACTCAGTAATTTTATCATTTCTTTAAAACAACTAAATAAATATGATCCTGAAGTAAGAAGACAATTAAAAATCTTCAAACTTTTTTAAAGAAATCAATTACAAGAAAAAAAAAAAAACTAAAAATATGCACATGCAGAAAATACAAAAAAAAACTACAGGTGTAATTTTTTAGGGTATTTTTTTTTTTATAATTTATCGTTTCTAAAAAAATCTAATAGTTATTAGACGTCGGATAGTTTCAGTGTCATAAATAAATAAATACATTTTTTTTTATACCTTTTTTCAAAAACTTCAATAGTCAGATGAAGATGTTCACGTTTTGTTTTCTCACGTCTTTTAACTAATTCAAGTAGTGTAACCGCTTTACTAAGATCCCTACGTAATTTAAGCATTTTTTCATAACTAGTTTCATCATTTTTACGATTTTTACGTGTTTGCATTTTTTCAGTTATCCTACGAAATGCTAAGTAAGGATTGTTGGCCGCAGATCCAAGACGATTATCCGTTTTTACAGTTAATAATAATGGATGTTGTGGCTGTACAAGTAAATATTGCAATAAAATGGTAAAAAATAAACTATTGAAATAATAAATGAACCAATAAATATTATTAGACTTACGTTTCTAAGACGTTTATCTAACCAATAATCAAAAACAGCGATAATAAGATCATCGTCTTCTTTTAATAAAGCTTTAGCTTCTTGTAATGATACTGTTTTTTGTGCTGAATTTTTTTCAAGTCTATCCATCATTTCTTCAAATTGCAATGGCGTCAAGTCCATTTTTTCACTTTGTATTCCGACCCATTTTTCATCTTCGGAATCCATATCATAGTCTGGTATATCTTGTTCCATTGCAAATGCTAATTTATTTATTTTTTTATTTGAAACAAAAGAAATAATTATAATTATAACTGGATATATATCAAAAATTTATTGTAAATATTAAGTACTTACGTTGCATATGTATTAATTGTCGTGGTAATTTGTAATCGGCAGGATAAATTTTATCGTAAGCTTCTACATCTGTTAAATCCGTAACTTCGGGAGTTGGAATAATTAAACCCGCGCATATCGCTCTTTGAAGATGATGTTCCTAAATTATGAAAAATAAAATAACAATTAATAATTTATAACTTAAAAACTTTAATTTTTCCTTTTAAAAGTCAAAAATTATATTTTTATAATAAAATCAATTAAAAATTAAATTCGTCGATTAATTTCTAAATTAATTAAGTAATTTTAAAATAATTACAAAATTTATACCGAAAAAATTGACTACTCCATTAATTTAGTCTATTTTTATTTTTAAATTTAAATTGTTTATTAAATCTACAAAATTCCAAAATAAATACAAACAATTTATCAATTTGAAAATAATTGAAATTAAATTACTTGGCAATAGTAAATAATTGTTTATTTGTTTACGAATTTAATTTTAAAATTCTAAATACCCATAAATATTAACGTAATAGATAATCAAGTCGTTAAAAAGAATTACTCATAAATAATATAAAAAAATAATTTAAAAATGACATTAACATTGGTATGAAATTTCGCGCCAATTTTAAAATAGACTTTTTTGACTTTTACCGCGGTAATATTCAAATTCAAATGAATCCCACTGAAACTTTACATATATTTATTGATATTAATAATAATACCGATTAACAATAACAAATAAAAAAATAAAAAAATAATAAAAAAAAAAGAATAAATATTAATAAAAGTGCCATCTATTGGTTGTTTACAAAAATTAAATGTAAAAAAGCGATTTCAAAATGGTTGCCATACAGAAAACATGCTGTGATCCAAAAACGTGTTTGACAAAAATAATTCCTAATAACTTACACATTCTTCTTCTTTAGTCATACCACTTGGCATTTGTGGTACTGCACGATTAATTGCTGAATAATCCGGCAAATCAGGCAAATCTTCAGCCATAAAAATAGGCATTGGTTTAGAAGCGTCCAGGGGCTTCGCCCTGAACGACAGCTTGCTCATCGTAGATGCACGTAATAACCTAGCTTCAACTAAATATATATGTATATATATTTAAAATAAAAATTGACGTCTATTTATTTACACTCGCGTCACTAAAATAAGGGTCTTAAAATTGGGCCCAAACTTTTAAGTAACACCAAGGGCCCCTTTAATCCCTCTCCCTCCCTCGAAATAAATAGTATATTGTATAAACTGTCGTTGTATATAATATGAATGTGTGTGAATGATACTGAGGAGAGGGAGCGGGGTGTCCGGGGCGTGCTTTGGAACCTCGAGTTCCTTTTCGGGGCCCTAGAAGTTTGAGGCACCACCATAGGCCTCAACACCCACCGCAATAAATTCTTCAGGGTCTCATCGTTCATCAGCCATTATATCTAATCACCCTCACTCATTCACTAAACTAAATATTTCACTGTTAATACATGTTTGCGTTACACGGTCCCTGCTCAAAGCCATCATGGCCGACGTACAGCCATTTAATCTACGGGTGAACCAGTCGCAAAACAGGACCGTAGCTCAAACCATTTATTTTAAAGGTATCCTTATTCCTTATACTCGCCTTCTTTTTCAACGCTCATGTTTTAAGGCTGCTTCGAAGCCAGACAGTTATACCACGGGCACTTAACTTTACTAGCTAAAATTCAACCCTGGGTACACACAATCTCAGCTAAGGCTCAATCGCAATCACTCACTTTTGTTTACATCCAGCGACAGCCGATTTAATCTTAGGCGGGTGTTTTGTCGCTCATTATTTTTTCGCGGGTTTTTCAAATTTTGTTCTTATTTAAAATTATTACAAATTAGGACAAATTTAAAATTATTAATAAATAGAGTAAATAATTTTAAAAAATACGCAGTTGAAAAATTTTAAAATTAAAAAGCGTATTTTTAAAAAATATTATTTTTTTAATTATTTACTCTATTTATTTATAATTTTAAATTTGTTTGATGTCTGCTACATTCACACTCGTCTTATTAATACCAATATTTAATTTTTATTTTTTACTTATAATTATTTTTAATTTCTTGATAAGAAAATTTAAAATTAAAAAAAAAAAAAAGAATTATTGTTTTTACGAGTGTGAATGTAGCAGACATCAGACAAATTTAAAATTACAAATAACTAGGGTAAATAATTAAAAAAATAACATTTATAAAAATTGCACTTATTAATTTCAAAATTTTTCAAATGTGCATTTTTAAAAATTTCATTTTATTAATTATTTACTCGATTTATAAATAAGTTTAAATTTGTCTGATGTCTGCTACATTTACACTCATTGTTTTTTGTCCGTATTTCTATAACTGAGTTTTCATCAGATGTTGATGATTGAGGTGTTGTATTTCAAATCAATTTTTTTGTATGAATTAACTATTTAATGTAGCAGACATCAGACAAATTTAAAATTATTAATAAATAGAGTAAATAATTAATAACAGAAAATTAAAAAAAAATGGTCCTTTAAAAAATTTTGAAATTAATAAATTTATTGTTTATAAATTTAATTTTTTTACTTATTTACTCTATTTATTTATAATTTTAAATTTGTCTGATGTTTGTTACATTCACATTCGTCATTATTTTTGTTTCAGAAAAATGATCCTGAAGTTAGCAGACAACTAACAATTTTCGGATTTTTTTTTTCAGCAATTTAATTAAAGAAAAAAAAAAAAAATATATATATATATATATATGCACATGTAGAAAATTAAAAAAGTAATAAAAAAATTCAATTTTAAACGGATAAATTTAATAATAATCGTAATTAATATTTATAACTATTATTATAAATAATTAACTGAAAATATAATTAATATTAAGTGAAATATATTATCTCAAATATTTTATTATGTATTTTTGTTATCTATTCATACTAGAATATTTAAAAAAATTATTAACATAAAATAGTATAAATTGAAAAATTAAAATTTATCATCAAAAATTTATAATTTTCACAACTAAAATATACAAAGTTGCATATTTTAGCATAAAATAAAATTTAAAAATTTGTAATACTGTATTTGTCTTTGCATTGAAAGACTATGTACATTACTGTGATAAGTAAAAGATTGTATATCAATTACTCGATAGGTAAAGTAGTCAATATATTGAGATAATTTTTAGTCAGTTTTTAATTGTAATTGTTAATGGTATACATGGGTCTCATCTATTTCTATACAATGAAGTTAAGAAGAGGATAATATCTGTTGACATTCTGATACGTGCAATAGATGTAGGATAAAAAAAATGAATCATGTTATTGTCTACTCTAGCTTATCAAAATTAGCACAACATATCAAAAAACTTATGCCACAATTAAATGTTATCAACATTAATCCAGGTATGTAATTTCTGTAAATTAATTGGAGATAATACGCGAGTACTCGAAATACTTTTGGTATATTAATTGTAAATTATTGATAATTATTTACGAAAATGAAAGTGGAGAAAAAAAATCTGTGTCGAGAGAGCTCTTATTGTTTGTAATATTGACCATACAAATACTCCAATCTAAATAAATATATAACTTATTAATTACTTTTTACTTAATTTAAATTTAAAAAAATTGAAGAGTAAATAAAATAAAATTCAAATTTTTTTGTACTGCAGGTATCGAATATTTTTAATAATTTATTGTTATTTTGTATATTGAGTTAAATATTTATAATTAATTGATAAAATTTGTAACTTTTCATTTATATCTTTCTTATCACTGATAGATATAATTTTTTGCGGTTTTCCGTGATATAATTTTCCTTATTTTCGAAGAATTTAAATTAAAAATAAAAAAATATGTTTTAATTTAAAAATAATTTTCAAAGTACTTTGAACTTAAAAGTATTTTTTTTTTACAGATAATAGTGAGCCGGTGGAATTAAATAATGCTGAGATAATGGTAGCAGATTGTTCATTATTACCTAAAATAAAAAATAAATTAAGTAATATAAAATGGATACAATCAACATTCGCTGGAGTTGAAAAATTGATGGAATTACGTGACGATAAAAATATTAATTTTATAGTCACTAGGTTCGTTGATGATACTTTTGGTAACGAAATGGCTGAATATGTTGTTATGCAAATTGTTGCTCATGAAAGAAAACAATGGGATGAATATGAGGCACAGAAAAAAGCCGTTTGGGCCAGTGATTCGTTGTTTGGAACTCGTAGATTGATTTCTGATATGAATATTGGGATTATGGGTGTTGGTAATATTGGAAAGCCTGGTAAGTTTTAAATAATTGCTGTAAAAAATTAGGTAAAATTTTATTAATTTTTATTAGTTACATCGATTTTGTAGTTGTAGAGTAAATATGGCTATTATTACAGCTAATGTTTCAAGTTGAGTGATTAAATTAATTTTTCTTGATAGCTATCTTTACTAAAGAATTTGCGAAATGAATGCGAATTAAATCCGGAGTAAATACGGAACGTAGGATTTTTTATTTATTTAATCCTCTAGAAGTGAAACTCCGAAAGGGAGTTTCTTAATATTAAAACTCCGGATGAAGTTGAATGCGAATTAAATTAAAATCAACATCACTCCGAAATTACATAGGTGAAAAAAAAACCCTATTTACTTTGTATGCGGAGTGATTTTTTTAAAAACTCTGACTGACGGAGTGTATAAAATTCATATATAAAGTAAGTAAAATCAATGAAAATCTTAATTTGATTGATTGATTTTAAATTTGCTACCTCAAGTGTTTAGTAAATAAATCAGATATGCATATTACTGCAGTATATAAATTTAATTAATTAATAAACCAGGCAGAGTTAAAAATTTAGAATAGGTACAATTCCAGTAAATTAATCAATAGCGAAAAATCGTTTTAGTAAACTTGTTATTTTTCTTTGTTAAAAGAAACTTTATCCAGCAAAGATAGTTGACACACAGAAAAGAATATCGAATATTTTATTTGTCCATTAAATTTCTGGACAATTATATAATTTCATATTATTTATTAATTATCATTTCCTAAACCTTTTGTTTGCTTTAGAAATCCATTTTCAATTTTTTTGACCCAATATTTGAAAATTCTAAATACTAGATATAGAATCATATCTTCGAATTTTTCAAGACTCATATCAATAAATTTATATGAAATTTTTTTATTGAGATCTCTTTTTTCGATCAAATACTTTTTTATTATTTAAAAAATTTATTTTTTATTTTACACTGAGAGAAAAATCAGTCATTAAAAAAACTTCATTCTTAATTCAAGAAATTGATTAATTGAAGGTTCCAATAAATTCATTTTTAGACTGAATAAATCACGATCTCTATTCTAGTAATTCTTTTTGAAAGAAAAGTTTACTTACTATCAATTAAAATATTTTTCAAACAAATTGATAGATTTCATCAAAACTTAATTTATTGAAACTAGTAAAATATGTAAATACATCGAAATTTTATTGTCAACACTCTTAAAATTTCGATAGTAAAATTTGTTAATTTTTTTTTTTTAAACTAAGGAACTATCGACATAGAAATAAAGATCATTAAATTATGAACTTGAATAATATTTTTATTAAATTTTTAATTGTTTATGATTTAATTTCTTTAGTTGCAAGAATATTAAAAAATTTCGGTGCGAAAATTTGGGGCTTAACACGTACAGTTCCTACAATAAAAGAGTCTTACATTGATGAATACCGAACGACGAATTTGTTACCAGAATTTTTATCCAACTGTGATTATATTATAAACATAATGCCAGCAACTCCAGAAACTGATGGATTATTAAATGGCGAAGTTTTAAAAAATTGTGAAGAAAATAATGCAATTTTTATTAACGTTGGTAGGGGAAATATAATTAAAGAAAACGACTTGGTAAAAGCTCTTGAAAATAAGTGGATAGCAGCAGCTATTTTAGATGTTTTTGAAGTTGAACCTTTACCGCCAACTAGTAAACTTTGGACAATGCCTCAAGTAAAAATAATTTTTAATAATAATTTTGATTATAATTTTACACTAAAGTGTGTTATGTGATTAATTCTTTACTTATTATAGGTAATAATAACACCACACAATTCATGTTCTGCACGAACGGAAAGTATGGCAAAGTTATTTATGAATAATTACAAAAAATATATCAATGGTGAACCATTGCCTAATACTGTAAACTTCCAACGTGGATATTGATAACATTATTTCTTATCTGATATTGATATTATTAATATAATATTATTTTCTTATCATCCACGATAAAATAATAGCATAATTAAATTATAAAGATTTCAAAATTAAAAAAAAAAATGATTAATTCTAAGAGACTTTGCAAAGGTGGTAATTTTAAATCAAAAAGAATCAATTTAATTCGATTAAATTTAAAACAAAAATCGAATTTGGGCTTAGAAATTATCCGCGTAATTTACTTTTTATTTTAGATATTTGAGATCATTTATTTTTTCATTTATAATTTTATATTAATTCAGAATTTATTTATTTTGATAAATTAAATTTACTAATAGCTTTTATATATTGACACTTATAAACGAATGTTTAATAAAAATAATTTTTATAAAATATAATTTTTTAATTTAAAAATCATAATTTTATACCTATTATTACAGCGAATGAATTAAAGGCTCGTTTACATAAACTATGATATATGTGCCTCACATCAGCATGACGCGAAGTTTAAAATTTCCTAATACGCTGTTTGACTATCGCAGTGCATTAGAAGATATAAATATATTGACATAATACATTGTGTTGCATTTAATTGACGTTTGAATAACGTGCATTGAATTAGATACGTACAAATAGATTTATTTTTAAAAAATTACGAAAAAAATGAACCGTGTTGTTGTCTATACTACAATGTCAATATTAGCACAAAATATTAAAAAAATTATGCCAGAACTAGAATTTATAAATATTAATCCAGGTAATTGAAAAATAATAATTACTTTACATAAATAAAAAAATTATTCAAGGTCATAATTTATTGTCACCTTTTTTTTAAACTCATCAAGTGTTTTGTTATTTTTCGTATTATTTATTTTTTATTATTTTCTAATGTTTTTAGTTAATGATTAGATTGAGTATAATTATTATTTTTTTCTTACATTAAAAAATTTTTCAATGAGAAAATATAAAGTAATTTTTTGTCAATTTTTTTATATTGAAATTTTAATAAATTATTATATAAATTTTAATCATTCGACGATATTTAAAATATAATTCGATTTTAAATTCAAGTATTTGTTTTATTTTTGAATACAAACAAATTATACTGAAGTTAGCCGACGTCTAATAAATTTTAGATTATTTTTCAAAACGGTAAATTATAAAAAAAAAATATTTGAAAAAATCGCATCTGTAGTTTTTATAATTTTCTTAACGTGCATATTTTTAGTTCTTTTTTTTTTGTAATTGATTTGTTGAAAAAAGAATCCGAAAATTGTTGATTGTCTGTCAATTTCAGGATCATTAAAAATAATAAAATTTTGTATTTTTACTTTTAATTTCTTCATTTATAATTAAATAAAATTACAATAAATTTGCATTACATAAAAATTCAAAGTGATTAGATGTTTCAAATCATCTAATTATGTTAAATGTATATAGTTTATCGTTATTCAACGAACGATAGTGCTGATCAAAAGCCTTGACATTGAAATAATATAATTTTTAAAATAATTTTCCCGATAGATAACAGTGTTGAGTCATTGGAACTGGATAATGTTGAGATAATGATAGCAGATTGTCGATATTTACCGAAAATAAAAAACAAATTAAATAATATAAAATGGATACAGTCAATATCAGCAGGGGTTGAACAATTAATTGAATTACGTGACGATAAAAATATTAATTTTGTGATCACTAGGTTTGTTGATGATGTTTACGGTTTAGATATGGCTGAGTATATTGTTATGCAAATTGTTGCACATGAAAGGCGACAAAAAGAAGAATATGAAGCGTTAAAAAGTGCTGTTTTTCCTAATAATTCGATGTTTGTTGCTCGCCGATTAATTTCGCAAATGAACATTGGAATTATGGGTGTTGGCAACATTGGAAAAGTTGGTAAATATTAAAAAAGTATCTTTATAAATAAAATATAATTATTTCGATTCAAATCAAATATTTTTTACCGCGACTTCTTTAAAATACCCGCTAAAAATAATGGTAGTGGAGTTAGCTAACGTCTGATAATTTTCGGATTTTTCTTCAAAACGATAAATTATTAAGAAAAAATATTTTTAAAAAATCCATTCGGCATCCGAAATAGAAGTAGATTTCTCATTATTCTTTTATTTTGAAGTTTTAAAGTAAAATTGAACTAAAAATTCATTTTTTTGACATTTTTAATTAATATCGAAGTCGAGAACCGCCAAAGATAAAACAATAAAATTTTAACCATAACACAGAAATCAATCTTGTAGGTTTAAAAGTTTATTAATGTTCAAAAAATTATCTTAAAATACAAAGTGAAAAAAGGAAAATATAGCTTATTTTTTTAACTTTTACGGTCTTTATATATAATGAAGATAGATGTTTCCGTTAAAAAGATATTGAAGGAAAAAACTACAGATGTAACATTTTTCGTTAATTTAGAAACTTCAAATTGCCACCATTTCCCAAATACTCAACCGATCTTTAAAATTTTTGAACTTGATCAAGATAATTGCCTGAAGAAAATTTTATAGTCATCCGTCAAAAACTTTTGAAGATATAATAAAGATATTTTTTACCATAACACAGGAGTCAATCTCGTAACTTTGAACTTTTTCGAAGAAAATTCTTTGAAAATTCCACCATGAAGACAAATGCAAAAGATATAATTCTATGAAATCTACTAAAAATTGCACTTATAGTTTTTAAAATTTTCTACATGTGCATATTCTTTTTTTTTTTTTTTTGTAATTGATGTATTGAAAAAAAATCCGAAAATTGTTAATTATCCGCTAACTTCAGGATCGTTTTAAAATATATTTTTAAGATTAAAGAAAAAATTGTAAACTATATGAAGTAATAATAAATGACTGACTTTTTATTTAAATTGTAAAATAATAGCTGAAAATTGATTCAATATTTATTGATTAGTATTTTTTTGTGGGAGAAATATGTTATATACGTTTGATAAATTTTTAATTGTTTTATTTATTTTATTTTTATTAGTTGCAAGAACATTAAAAAATTTCGGTGCAAAAATTTGGGGCTTGAAACGTACAGTTCCTACGATAAAAGAGTCTTACATTGATGAATATCGAACGACAAATTTGTTACCAGAATTTTTATCCAACTGTGATTATGTTATAAACATAATGCCAGCAACTCCAGAAACTGATGGATTATTAAATGGCGAAGTTTTAAAAAGTTGTAAAGAAAATAATACAATTTTTATTAACGTCGGTAGGGGAAATATAATTAAAGAAAACGATTTGGTGAATGCTCTTGAAAATAAATGGATAGCAGCAGCTATTTTAGATGTTTTTGAAGTTGAACCTTTACCGCCGACTAGTAAACTTTGGACAATGCCTCAAGTAAAAATCATTTTTTATAATTTTTATCAAAAAATTTTAATGCTAATTACAAATATGAAATGGTATTTTTTAAAGAACTGATTACTGTTTTTTTACTTTTTTTTTTTAGGTGACAATAACACCGCATAATGCGTGTACAGTAAGACCAGAGGGTATAGCAAAATTGTTCAAAAATAATTATGAAAAGTATATCAAAGGTGAACCATTACCAAATATTTTAGACTTTAAACGCGGATATTAATAAATGCTGCCGAATTTTTTTTACATAGAGATTTTAGTTGCTATAAGAAGTTTATTATAAATTATTTCAACAAAAAGTTATACTTGGATAAAATTATTGAATATTAATTTTATTGTTTATTAATGTATCAAATATTATATCACTTATTTTATCAGTATTATGTACTTAAATATTTATATTTCTTATGAAAAAGTAAAAAGTATAATTGAAATGAAGTAAAGATCTTATCATTTTTTTTTTTAATTAAATAGTTATAAGAAATTAAATTTCATTAAATTTTTGTAATATAAATACTAATATAATATAAAAAAGTTATTAAGTAAAGAAAAATATGGAAAAATAGAACGATGTAATAAACAGTTTTTATAACTTATTGAACCTGTGGAGTTGGTTGCCCGGTTGGCTTCAATCCCCGAATACTTAAATCATAAACGACTTCTTCAATTTTCTTGACGTCATACTTCAAAGCATCAAAACGTTTTCTTAAATTGTCATTCTTTAAATTTAACAATCGAAAACCAGCATTCAATTCATTTACAAAACGAGCGATCTCAATTGGTCGATTGTAATCACCACATGTTACACTGTTTACTGCGAAACGTGTCTATAATACAAAAATAAGTACAAATATAAGAGTAATTATTTACAAATCATTAATTAGAATGTTAAATTTTTTGTAAAATTTTTTTCTCAATAAAAAGCGTAATAAAAATAGTTATTAAGGCCATTCTTAGACATTGTCCTCCACTCTTTAAAAATTTTCAATAACTTTCAACTGTCATAAGCGTATTAAAATTTTATCAATTAATTAAAAAAAAATTAAAGCATTAATTAAAAAAAAGACAACGTAGTCGTAATTTCACCGTGATATAGATTTTTAAAAAAATTACTTACAGTTGTTATCAATTTGAACTCAAACGAAATTTGTTAAATAAATTTCAGTAAAATCTTCATGTCAATTTTATAATTTGAATTTTAAATTTTGTGGGCTCAAATTTATTTAACAAATTTTGTTTAACTCCTAATTGATAACAACTGTAAGTAATTTAATTTTTTTTAAAATCTATGTCGGTGAAATTACGACTACGTTATACTTTTTTCAATTAATGCTTTAATTTTTTTTTTATTAATTGATAAAATTTTTATACGTTTATGACAGTTGAAAATGATTGAAAATTTTTAAAAAATGGATACTGTCTGAGAATGCCCTTAATTGGTAGCTATTTTATCATATCTTTTTTTGCCTTCTTGAATAATTAATTTATTATAAAAATTAGATTTCGATTTAATTTTTTTTATGAAATATTTTTGAATTTAAATTGATGAATAAAATGATAAGTGACATTATGGTGTAGTATTAATAAAATGGATGATAATTTAATAATAAAATAATAATTATGTTCTAGTTTAATATAAATTACAAAAATTATGAAAAAAATTTCTATTTACTTACTAATTCAGCAGATAGTTCAAGTAGACCCATAAGAAATTCTTCGATATCTAAATGAAAACCTTCTTCACGGTTGCTTTTGACTGGAAAATAAAATGTTAGTTATTAAAAATTTGGAATTTTATATAATAAATTATTACTTATTATTCTTGAGAGATAATAAGATAAATTTAATACTTTTCTTTATGAACTCACTTCCAAGAAACTCAGCTACTGTCTCTTTGGTAACAAGTGTTTTGACCTCTAGATAAATGATTAAAGATACTAGAAAACATAATCTCTGTGTAACATAACGCCATTGATCATGAAATCGATAATATTGATCATTTGGGACCAATTTTTCTAATTCACCATAATATTGACGAACAGTTTCAAAATGTTCTCTTGCTTTTGCACAATACTGTGATACAACTATGCAAATAAAAACAATAATTAATTTATGTCATTAAAAATTTATTCATAAACTATTAATTCAATGTAATTTATAACTTACTAATGTCTTCTTCCATTGGATTTTCATTGTGGATATTTTGTAAAATCATCAAAATATCGCGAGAACACTTTTCGAGTTTTCTTACGATAACACGTATTTCCTTTGTTGACAATTTTTTTAAAATTTCAAACAATAAACAAAATTTTATCAAATTATTAATTAATCAATTTTTCATAGTATCAAAAAATAAAAAATTATATTTACCTCACGTAATTCTTGTTCATAGTTTAGATAATCTTGAAATGAATTAAATATTCTTGCAACTTCTGCCATTGTTATTTATTTTATATTTATGTTCTTATATAGTTATTAATGTTATTATTTTAATTTTGTGTTTTATTTTTTTAATAAAAAATATTTTTTATAGCACGCAGGTACGCATGAAAATTTACCGAAATTGTTAGTTTTGTAAATGCCTTTAAATTTTCAGGTTAGAATTCGCATCAAAATCTAGGGACAATTAATTAATAAATTTCTATTATGTTGTATTCTTGTGTATTTGAAAAAAAACAATGCAAACTTACTGTGCGCAAGCGTAACAGCAATTCAAAAAATAAACGCGGTAATATTAAAAAAACTTGGATCATATTTTCAATACTTTTTTAATATATGTTATTCAAAATTCAAAATGTTTTAAAAATAACTTTTATCTCTTAGTAATATATATTTTGTATCAAATTTTATATGTAAGAAATGTAATAAAATATAGAGTACTTTGTACTTAAATTTTTTGGTGAAAAACTTATTCTTCTGCTTCATTAGCACGAAAGTATTTTAAATAGACATAAAGTTTTTGTACACGTGTGAAAAAAAAGGGAACCAGTTGAATTTTGGAATTTAAGGCAAATTTCAAATTTTTTCAAACTTTCATATTGTCGAGAACTTTTAAAAAATCTATAAAAAATCGAAAATTTCTACCTTTTCTGCCATTTAAATATGAGTTTTTTCAATTTGAGAAAAGTTATAGAAATTCCAAAATCATATATTTTTTGACCTTTTATACCAGTTAGTATGAAATGCACATATTCTGAAAACATTTTCCGGGCTTAAAAGTTGTGGAAAAGATTATTTAGAAATTTCTTAGAAAAAACGTTTCGAAAAAATCAAAATATGCATGAAAAAGATACAAAGTTTAAAAGTTGAAAATCACATAGAAAATTATTTTGAAAAATTTGTATGAGTGTGAATGTAGCAGACATACGACAATCGAAAAATTCAACAATCGATATCTCTGCGAAAAAACGATTCAAGAAATTTTTAGAACCGGGAATATATTCGATTTTCATTGTCTTTACACGCATTTTATTCTTTTTTTCTTACTTTTTTTTTTTGGAGCTATAATTTTTAAAATAAAACTTTAATGAACATTTTCAGAAATATATATCAATAAAAATATATCAAATTAACACATTTACATTCTTTTTAACTGAACTACAGATGAATTTTATTTTTTTTTCAATAAAATTTCCTGAATTCATATTGAGCTGTAACTATTGAAAGCATCACTAGAATAATAAAATAAAAAAATTCATCTCTTCATTTCATCGAAATCTACATATGAATTTTTTTAAATTATTTTTTAAATTTTTATTTCATGAGTTATTAATTTTTTTCTCATCCGACAAATTTTTATAATGATATATAAGTGCGAAAATGTTGTTTCATCGATAAAAAATAAAGGAATTATATCTAATTATAAAAAAACTACACATGAATTTTTATATTTTATATATATGTATATATATATATATATATATATATATTTAAATAAATTAAAAAAACTATATTTTTTGTTAATGAAATTCTTTAAAAGCCATTTAGTAATGACAAATAACAAGTTAAATTATTTATAATCTTATTTTAAGTCAAAAACAATTTTCTGAACCCTTAAAAAATTTTTCATAAAAATATAATATACACGGAGAGAAAATTATGGTAACAGTTACAATATATTATGGGAACGGTTCCCATAATACATGGTAACCGGTTTTTTTGAAATGTTGATTATAGGAACGGCACCCATATATATTATGGTAATCATTCCTATAATTATGGGTATAATTCCTATATGGTATTGGAATGGTTACTATAATATTATGGTAATGGTTACCATAATATTATGGTAATGGTTACCATAATATTATGGTAACGATTACCATAATATTATGGGAATAATTCCCATAATATTATAGGAATGGAAGTCAATCCTGTCTTCGTGTGACTAACGAAACAGCTTTTGCTGTATGATATAAATATGATTATTAAATATAGTTAAAGTATGAATATTTTATTATTTATTTAAGATATATATCTAGTATAAGTTAATACAAAAATTTTTAATTCAATTTAAACTTTATTAAATCCATCTTTTAGGGATATAACGCTTATTATTTAAAGTTACTAAATTACTTAGCTTACAAATTTTGAAATATTCTATTGAAATGCAAGCCCAAATATTTTTTGTGTCGAGAACTTCAAATGCTTGAAAATGGTTCACGAATTCACAAGTAAGCTGGTTTACAATGACAAATATTTGATTGACAGAATTTTTAATAATCAATACAACATTGTAGAATTCAGGGCCACTTTGTGATGTCATCATTAATATTGATTTCTCACTTATTCTGTAATCCCCTATCCATTCTAAATATTTTACGACATGAAACTTATCTTCATCAGAAGGAAGACATGAACGATATTCATAAAACTGTGGATGATTTCTCAATAAACTATTATCTAGTGGGTCGCATTTATAAAAGTTTATGTTATCTGAATCATACAATAATTGATAGTTCAATTGAAGTTGATTTTTCACTGCAATGCTGTGATTTACATTAACTCTGCTTCCACAAACCCGTGCATATTTTCTCGAGCGTTGATGTTTATTTTCAAAATTCATTGATGATATATTCCACGGTGGGCCTAAAGCAGCGAATACTTGCCGGTAATGGAGTAATAAATGATATTTTATAGTCATTTGATTTGGGAATAGTTTGGTATGCAGTATGAGAAACTCTGAAATTATACTCTCCAAATAATGTTCGATACCACGATTGCAATTTTTAGAAGTAGTGATATCAATAATTTTTTTTAATAATATAAATAATTCCCAATGCTCATCTTCTTCAAGAACACGATTACCAATGATAACATTAAAATTACGCATTAAACACAACATTTCTGCAGATGATATTATAATTTTTTTATTTTTTACTTGAATATCGGTGATTTCTGGAGGCTTGTTTTGACGATCATGGTACATGTAATTATAAGATAGCAAATAATCATTGAAATTATCTCGATTAAAATATTTTTTTTCAATGAATTTATGTATCAAAAGACCCATCGTATATTAACAGACACCTTCTAAGAGATCGTGCATAAAATCACAAGCTAAACTATCAAGCACATGGAAGTTATTAAGGTCATTAAAGATGCATGGTTCATTTATACCAGTTAAACTTATACTGAATCAACAAATTGAATTCATTATTACAAAAATAACTTTCATTCTTACAAAAACTCTAAAAATTTAGATGTGGAGATTTTAAAATAAATTTTACCTGATACTTCGTACGATGTCAATAGAAAATATAAAAATATCTAAAATGTCTGCTACTTCAAGGCTCATAAAGTACTTAAAAATAAAAACGATTTTTTTATACTTAGAATTTTGCAGTTTAAATTATTATGAAGTTATTTATTGTTATTATTTACAAATTAATTTTTATCTGACCAACAATAATATTTTATTGTAATATAGTTTAACAAAAAAATTAAATATACAAAAAAAAAACGCTTATTACAAAAAAAAAAAAATTATTATAATTTCTAAATATTATGGTAACGATTCCCATAATATCTTGGTCACCATTCCATAATATTATGGTAACCATTCCCATAATATTATGGTAACCATTACCATAATATATAGGGTTTATTCCCATAGACGCATAGGAACCATTACAATGTGGTTATAGGATTGGTTCCTATTTGCTTATGGGAACTATTCCTATGAGTATGGTAATCATTACCATGATTCTTTCCCATGCGGTATGGGAACTGTTACCATAATGATAGGAATTGTTCCCATACTTATGGGAACTTTCCCCAGAAAGTATGGGTCTATATCCCATAATCCCAAGTAATCATTACCATAACGGTATGGGATGATATTTCATAAACGTACTTGGAACTGTTACCATAATTTTCTCTCCGTGTAATATTCTAATTCAATAAAGAAAGTAATAATTATATACATATATACTAGGGCGTGTTAAAAAAACAACATTATTATTATTATTATTATTTTTTTTGCATCACCAGAAAATTGATAGGATATGTCAAAACAAAAATTCTGTCAGATGATCGGCTCTTAAATACAAGTTTTTGAGGTAGCTCATCGCATTTTTCAATTTCTCATTTAAATAACATAGGAAAAATTTATTTTTTAAGTTTGGAATTTTATCACTCACCAGGGAATCAGTGTATTGGAAACATCAATATAAATTTTTGTTGAAAATCGAACGCTCTACAAAAAAGGTCTATCATTTTTTGATAAATTTAATTTTTCTACAGTTATTCGAGGTCAAAGTTTGATTCATAGTAAATTTTAGTATTATTTGACTTTTTTGCCGAAACTATCAGACTCATCTTAAAATGTTGTAAGACCTTTTTTGTAGATCATTTCGTTTTCCTACAAATTATCTGTTACCAAGTTTCCAAAATTTTTGAAAGCACTTTAGTTATTTGCATTTAAATGTTAATTTATTCCAAGAAATCGTATTCTGGTCGATTTTATTTGCTTACTTTTAAACGCAAATAACTAAAGGGCTTTAAAAAACTTGTATTTAAGAGCCGATCATCTGACAGAATTTTTGTTTTGACATATCTTATCAATTTTCTGGTGATGCAAAAAAAAAAAATAATAATAATGTTGTTTTTTTAACACGCCCTAGTATATATGTATATAATTATTACTTTCTTTATTGAATTAGAATATTATATTATATTTTTATGAAAAATTTTTTAAGGGTTCAAAAAATTGTTTTTGACTTAAAATAAGATTATAAATAATTTAACTTGTTATTTGTCATTACTAAATGGCTTTTAAAGAATTTCATTAACAAAAAATATAGTTTTTTTAATTTATTTAAATATATATATATATATATATATATATATATATATATATATATATATATATATACATATATATAAAATATGAAAATTCATGTGTAGTTTTTTTATAATTAGATATAATTCCTTTATTTTTTATCGATGAAACAACATTTTCGCACTTATATGTCATTATAAAAATTTGTCGGATGAGAAAAAAATTAATAACTCATGAAATAAAAATTTAAAAAATTCATATGTAGATTTCGATGAAATGAAGAGATGAATTTTTTTATTTTATTATTCTAGTGATGCTTTCAATAGTTACAGCTCAATATATATATTTCTGAAAATGTTCATTAAAGTTTTATTTTAAAAATTATAGCTCAAAAAAAAAGTAAGAAAAAAAGAATAAAATGCGTGTAAAGACAATGAAAATCGAATATATTCCCGGTTCTAAAAATTTCTTGAATCGTTTTTTCGCAGAGATATCGATTGTTGAATTTTTCGATTGTCGTATGTCTGCTACATTCACACTCATAAAATTTGTTCATATTTTTTTCTGAAAAGTACATGAAAAAATAAAAATTAGAAATAAAAAAGTTTTGATTTGGACCATTATCAAAGAAATTATGAGCAAAAAAAAAAAAAAAAGCGGTTTTCAAACGTGTCTTCGAAAAAATCTCAAACTTTACCAGGAAGAGTTTTTTATGGGTACTACAAAATATCAAAAAATGAAGGAAATCAAAAATTCAAATTTTTCAAATTGTCCGATTTGGCATAGAATACTTCATATATAGTTTACTCTTTTTTCAGTAATAGCACACTACACACCAAGGAAGGGAAGTAAAACGGTGCTGCGACTACATATCCGCAGACAAAATATCCTTAAGAAAAATTTATAATATATTGTTAATGGTCTAGAAGTGGAGCTTTACCTACTTTTGGCCATAAAAATACTTGTATTAGGAATTTTTCAATTGTTCTACTCCTCGGCGGATTGGTGACGAAAAAAAATAACTTCAAAAAAAAAAAAACAATTTTTCTATTAGTTATGGCTGTTTGAAAATTTAATAAATCGAAAAAATGATTTTTCTACATTAATCATGGTTTCAAAAATATTTTTAACGAGGTATTTCTTTATTTCTATCTCTTTCGACTTGTGCTGTAAAAAAATTAGTAGGAAAAAAAAATTTCGAAACTTTTTTAGTTTTATGGCTTTTTTAATATTTTTGGCTATTTGAAGAAATAAATAATGATTTACTACTCTTCTGATTTAATTTGCTGAGAAAAAATTAAATCAACTTTAGTTATTATTTGCGGGGTTTTTCATGATTTTAGTGTAATTTGTCACACTTTTTTATGCATGAGTATATTTTTGTAATTACACACACGAAATTCGTGAAAAAAGGGCGCACATTTTCATACTTTTTTGTGTATGGGTATATTCTTGCAATTACACACAGAAAAATTCGTGAAAAAAGGGCACGATTTTTCACACTTTAAAAAAAAAAAGTCAAATAGAAGCCATTTTACAGCCAAAAGTATGTGGAGCACCACTTCTAGAACGTTATACCGACGTTTCTTTGGCAGCTGACATTTTACCGTACAGATGTGGTCATTAATGCCTGGTACACTAAAGTATAGCAGTGCTACGTATAGTGTACCAGGCATTAATGACTACATTTGTACAGATATTTTGTCACGGTTGTTTTGTCAACTGATTCTTATTTTTCCGGTTATTTTGTCTTCGGATATTTTGTTACGCAACCAAGTAAGACATCGCAACCCTCGCGTGGAATTGCCTGTCCGAGCCGAAGGCGAGGGTGGAAGACACGCAGACTGGGACGTCCTATCTTTCTCCAAGGTGTATACTATTTTACGCGTTTCTTCACATTAATTATAGCCACAATTTTCAATAGATTGCTATAAACCTTTACACGTTTATTTCTTACATATTTTGATCGAGCTAAAGTGCACTTTGAGCGAAATCGGTCTATAAGTTCTGAAGTAATTGATATAGAAATTTCCGGAATTAAAAAAAAAATACTTTATCTGTACGGAATGTTTAATCAGAAATTGTAAAAAACGCAAGGTTTACAATATAATCTCATGTTATTATTATTTATTAGAAAATTTGACATGTTAATTATTGAAAAAAAAAAAAAAAGATTATTTTCTTAAATTATTGAATTAGTTATAAAACTGTATTGATTAATTTTTGTTACATCTATATAATGAGAAATTTGCTTCCGTTTTGGCTGCTGAATGTCTTTTGTACAGCAGTGATAATAACATTAAATTATTATTTATAATTTATAGTGTTTTATTTAAAATTAGTAGCTGTTGATGTTGAAGATTTTTAAAGTGATAATGTCACCTTGTTGAAGATATCATTAATAAAATCATGGCTGGGATTTATTTATACGAAATCCTAAATTCGGTGTGAACTCTGAAAAAATATTTGTGATTTATTTTCACTCGATTTATTGAAGAATAAATTGTTTTAAACAAAATTTATTGTATTAAGATTAAATATAATGATAACAATAATAATAATAATTATAATAATGTCTGATTTATTACCAATACACAATTTATCAGGATCATTATAGACTGGAAACTTCAAGCACGTCAAATCTGATGGCCAACGGAATCTCAAGTTTCTAAAGAACTGATCGCACCCTGCTTTAGCGCGTTTGCAAAAGGAACGACAAGGTGGTATAGCTTTTTTAAAACCAGTACAAACTGGTACATACATCGAACACAAGAAAGCACGTATATCAGGACTACAGTGTACTTTTATCAGCGGTGCATACATATGCATATCCTGACCAGCATCTTCCTGGTTTTGATGATTAAATAAATTTGGCATTACTGTTTCATTGTAAGGCAAATCCAAGCATAAATTAATGTTTATTGGTTCACATTTATTATGATGTTCCGATTCTTCTTGTACTTCTGTTGCTGCTGTTTCCCCTTCAGTTATAATGCAACCAAGAATTGCACTAATTCCGATAACTAGACTCAGCATCCCGTTTCTCGTTGTCATTTTTTTTCTTTTTAATTTATTGCTAAAATTTGCTTTACTTTCAAGTTAATATTTCTTGAAAATCTGATATCGGTGATGTTTCTTTACTTTACCGAAAAAAATAGCTTCAAATAATAACTTAAATTTTAAAAAATTAACCTAACTAGATGAATTTTGTTATTTTTATTTTATTCCAGTGATCTGCTAGATCTGGCCCACAGTTTTTGGTATGGGGGATGGAGGGTAGAGGTCTCTCTGCCCTCCGTAGTTTTTGGGTTCAGTTTTAATCGTTATATTATTTTTTTTCGCTACTGGCTCGCTACTGTAGATGTCAACATTCGACGGAAAAATGAAAAAAATCAAAATTATAGAGAAGTACAAAAAAATCCGTCATGGGCAGTATCGGTATGAAGTCAACAACAACAACAACAACAAAATATATGTAGATATAGAAAAAAAAAATTTATTTGTAGATGAAATGGAGGAATTTGATGTCGGTTATCACTTTTAATTAATTGAAAGAAAAAAAAACGATAAGGACTACCATAATTCCGGTTCTTTTTAGTATCTTTATAAATGATATAGGCGATAATCTGAAATCAGAATATCAATTGTACGCAGATGATATGAAGATATATAGGGAGGTATGCAGCGAGCGAGACCAGTGTGTTATGCAGCAAGACATTGATGAACTGGAGAGTTGGTGCAAGAGGAATAAATTGTCTTTGAACTTAAAGAAATGTGTTATGATCTGTTTCGCACGGTCACATAAGCAGCTACCCGCAATTTATTTTCTTGATGGACAAGTTATCCGGATAGTTAAAGCTATCAAGGACCTCGGTGTGATATTTGATGACAAACTAACTTTCTCGGAACACATTAATAGCATTACGCTTCGTGCATACAGAAGTCTTGGTTTCATCTTCAGAGCAAGTAAAGAGTTCAAGAATGTCAACACACTTATACATCTTTTCTCTGCGTTTGTCAAACCCATATTGGAATATGGGTCTATTGTCTGGTCACCATATACTGAGCAACAGATTAATTATGTTGAAAAGGTCCAACGTAAATTTTGCAAAAGTCTACGCTACTTTTTAAGACTTGAGAACTCAAATAGTATCAGCGAAATTTACCGCCAATTCAAGATCTGTAGTCTAAAAAGTCGTAGACAGTTGGCTGACCTGACCTTCTTTTTTAAAGTAATTAATGGGCCGGTAGATGCTCCTGAAATTCTGGCTGATTTTGGCTTTATTTGCTCAAGAACTGACTTGAGAACCAGAAGGATTCTATCGACTGATAGGTCTGGTAAAAACTTTGTGTATCATGGGCCAAAAAACAGGATCGCTAGACTGGTGAACCAATACTCTGCTGATATCAACTTCTTTGGTGGATCATTGTCCTCATTCTCGACGGTGGTGAAAAAGATTATATGTACTACTTGATTCTATTTGGTTGTGTGTAATAATACTTGAACAGGCAATATGGTTCAATATGTTTTCTTTTTTTTTAAATTAATTTTAAATGATTATATTTTTTTTGTGTAATGCCGATTGGCGTAAATAAATAAATAAATAAATAAATAAATAATTGAATTTAAAAGGATTAAACTAGCCAAAATTCTGAAGAGAAGAAAATAAAAGTAAACTAAATTCATTGAGTAGTTCGCACAATATTGTTTTCATATATACACCCTAATAAACAGACCAAAATTTATGTTCGACAAAATCATTTTTTATATTACCTGCATTGAAACTGCGAGTTTTAATAATGTCTGTTTTCCCAATCGAAACAAGCCAATTTCAGATCAACGTGATTTAGCGCACAGGAAAAAAGGATTCGTCAACGTACGTCGTTTGTTTTGAAAAAGTTACACTCGTGTATGTTAAAAGTAACACGTCATGAGTGTCAAAATTCTCGAAAACGTAACCTTGAGTTTTAACACACTCATAGGTTACTTGGAACACTTGAAGAGTGTTGAATTTGCCATACACTTTTGTGTTACTTCTCAAAAGTATTTTTTACATTATTTAATGTAAAGTTAAAATCAATGAAAAAACTGTAGATAATTGATTCTTTAACAGCGAAATATTAGAAATAACGGTAATATTAGTAAAAATAATATAAAAATAATAATAATAATAATAATAATAATAATAATAATAATAATAATAATAGTATCATGTATTGTTCAATATATATATATATATATATATATATATATATATATATATATATATATATATATACAATCATTGATTATTATTTTCTTAAAATGTTTTTAAAATTAATCCAATAAAATTTAAGATTTGTTATTAATAAAAACTCATCGTTATTAGATTTATATCTAAATTTTTATTGACAAAGCTTGACGAATCTACACAAATTGTATGTTAAGTTTACACACAAGAAGTATCATTTTTACTTGAAATTTTCCGAGAATTCTTTTGTTTCGGTCGAGATTATTTTTAACATATTTTGTGTGTTGATTTCACAGTAACATATAAAAAGTGTTACTTTCGTATAAAATAACATTTTTGTGTGTTAAAAAATCAATCGATTGTGACAGTTGAAACAAGATAAATATTGTATGTTAAATTGACACACAAAAGTGTTGAAAATTCAACACTTAGAATTTTAACATACGCTTTTTTTTACACTTCGACGATTTGTTTCTTACTGTGCGGGTAGAAACTTTATCAGTTTCTGCCCTAGTGAAGAAACTCATTAGTTTCTGCCCCTAAATTATTTTATGACTTCATTTCGTTCCTACCAGAATCGCCCTATCAAAATTTGAGTTAAAAAAAAAATGATTTCTTATAAAGTTATTATATATGCATAGGTAAACTACAAACGTATCTTGGTTTTCGAACATATGAAACCTGTATATAAATAGAAACCGGTAGATCTTGGCGGGTTTGGCTCTCAACTGCATAATAAAATAACAAAAAAAATACGAAGAAAACATGATGAAGAAGTAGACGAAGAAGAATAAGAAGAAGAAAAAGTAGTTGAAGACGAGTAAGAAGAAGGCGAATAAGAAGTCGAAAAAGAAGAAGAAGAAAAAGATCGTTGGAATTCACTGCAATGATAGCAAGCGTAGGTCGTATGAGGATATACTCATATAAGAATCTTTCAGAGGGTGTCATTGATCCCGATAAACGTGTTACAAGACTTCGACTAAGTACTGAAAGCGTAGAATAATGACCGCAATCTAACTTTTAATAAAGATACATTTTTTTTTTTTTTTTTAATCAACCAAACTTTAAATTATAACGGAAAATTTTTTATCATATCCTTGTTAATGAAGATTAAAATGAGTCTGAAAGGCAGTCAATATATTAGTATAATTTAACAATTTTTATAAGTATATCTAATTTATTATTCATTTAATGAATATATTAACGTTGCCTTAAATTAATAAAATAAATGAATTTATTTTATTTAATAAGATTGTCAGACATATATAGGACACAAATATAAAAAAAATTCATGTGGAATTTATTTTTAGCACGGCACGATCGCATACGATCATAACCAATCTTAACTCTCGCCCTCTTTTCTCTTCTAACCGTACCTTTTCAGTATGCCTTGAAGCCTTCCCGCTTATTTTGGCGAATGAACGCCTTGAAAAAGCGAGACAGAGAAAATAAGAATGAAAAAGAAAGATACAGAGAGGACAGAGAAGACAAGGTAAGGAAATATAACGGTATCTTTGTATCAATGCTTAAGAGAAATTTATTTACAAATAAAGTTTCATTTTTTTAATTTCAAATCATCTTAATTTATTTATTTATCATTATTTTTTTCTATTTATTCAAATTAAAAGTGTAATTACTCAAAATTGAAAAACAAAGTGGAAAATATTAATGTTTCATTTTAAAACAAATTTTTCATAGAAGAAAACTAACTGTAGAATCTGCGAATTTAAAATTAAAATGAAATAATTTTTTTAGACTCCAAACGTCACTACAAAGTTTGATTAACGTAAAACTTCTTAAATATAGTACATAAATAAAATTAAAGTTAATAAATTTTAAATCTGTTTTTTACTAACTATTAAAGTATATATACATATATTGGCATGCAAAATGCATCAACTTAAATGTCACGGTCAGACTCTCAGACAAATACCAAATAAATGTCAATATCTTTGAGACTTTGCTTGATCTATGAATTATGTTATTTTTTAAACCTTAAGAATTCGTAAGAACATATAAATATGTATTTATTTGTTAATATAATTGAAAAAAAAAATATATCTTATAATCTATAAAAAAGAAAGTGCCATTTGAAATTTGTCTACATCTAGTTGGATGTTAATTTTGATGTAATAACGAAAAAAAATGTATTGTTAGTTGATTGTATAAATATAGATTACAATTGATAAAAATGAATTGAAATTGAAACGATATCTATAAAAAAAAATTAATAGATTATAATTGTCGTGAGTATAATTAATAACGCATGACAAATTGCAATCGATATTCTATTAGACATTTTACTTTCACCAAATTACACGTACGATAATATATATTAAATTTATATATATCACGTAAATGCGATAGCGCACGAACTTAAACTAATTTTTATCACATTTGAGTCACAAAATCGAACAATAGATTGAAAACCGACAAAGAAAAATAAAGTGAGATAAGGATATTTTGCAGGTGCGTATTATTAAAAGTATAACAAAAATATAATAAAAAAATAATATAAATAATGAAAAATTAAAAATAAATAAATGTAAAAATGTATGTAGATGTGTAACTTTTTAAGATCGTTGAGAAAGCTGTCTAGAAAAAAACGTGTCAAATTTAAAATTCCAATGTTGTTTCCTGTTACTCTATTCGTAAATTTGTGACCTATTTTAGTTGATCAAATATAACCGACCTACGATCATTCGATAATAATATATGCTCTCTCAATTTTATACAAAAATCTAAAAGATTTCCTGATTTGATTCTATGAATTTTTTGTAAGAAACAAAAATTGCTTAATGTTTCATTCAAAAAATAGCTTTAATTTTATTATTTAAAATATTTCAGCTCATTTACAAAAATATATGTTCAATATATTAATAAGATTAAATATGAGAAAATAATTTTTAGTTTTTAATCATTTAATTTACAAAACTTAAGAACAAAGAAGACTAGGAAGTTCTATGGGGAAAAAAATCTTCATAAATTTCATTGAGCTAAATTTCATCTGAGCATAGTAAAAGTAATGAAAGCCAATGAAAAATAGAATGTGCAGTTAGGAATCAAAAAGAACAAACTATTCGCATTAGAAGTAATTTCTCGATCCATTATCATTTAAATTATTAATTGCTGTAATTACTAAATAAATGATTACAATCTATAGTTCATCCAATAAAAATCCGAAAATAAGGGGATTCACAAAAAAAATTTAATCCGTGAATGGCGGGCTCACGCATGCGCGCATATTAACGGTAATTTATTTTATTTAGTCATCTGAGCTTGTTGATGATGATGATGATGATTACGATAGTATGAGAGAGCTGAGACAAACACGAGACTAGACCGCGACCTTCATAAAAAGCCGCGATCGGTCGATCCAAAGATTGTCCAGACTCCAAAGAAGATACAAGCCAACGAGTGACTCGTTTACTCGTTAGTAAGAACTGGTCAGGGATCAAAATAAAAAATTGCATACCAAAGTCTTACTTTATTTTATTCTCAACTATAAATAGCTTACATTATCCTTACAATTAAGCACTTACTTAATAATGTAAATTGGTTGATGTGAAATGAAAAAAAAGAAAAAAATTTTTTTTTTAAAATGTTAATTGAGAAAAAGTAATTTTCATCACTATTACTGTTTTTTTTTTTTTTTTTTTAATTAATAAGGAACATAAAGATTAAATTACAAAGATAAGCAATTGTAAGTGAAGATAAGAAGTAATTGTAGTAAAGACAAAATTGAAGAGACAAAAATCGGCATGACTAATAAACCCCACTACTTACTTTATATTATATATAAATAAAAGGTATAGAGCGAGTTATGGTCTGTGGAGATGTTGTCGTCATACTATATGTATGTTCGGAAAGTTCTCTCACGTGGTTAATATATGTAGATACATATATTACCATGGTCTCTTGAGCGCAACTTCGCTTATTGGCTCCTTGGCCATCTCCGGACACGGTTGTTGCGTTCAGTGGTTAGTGGGTGCTTGGTGCAACAGGTCGATTTTTATTTTTTTTTTTAATTAAAATCCCAAGTTATTTTATTATATTTATATTTAAATTTATTATTGCAAATTTTAAACGCAAAACGTTATAGGTATACTTCATATTTTGTTCAAAATTTTTATTATACTTTTTTATTCCTCGGTCGTATAATAGATATTACTCCTTTTTTATAAATTTAAAATCGGTTTAAATTTATATAAAAATTGATCAATAAATTTATTAATTATTCATATAAAAAAAAAAAAATATGTATACGTATAATTATTTTATTTGAAAATATTTAAAAATTCTTTTTATAAACTTTTAAACACAATTACTTTGAAATTTAGTTTTTATATCTTCGTTCATAAAACGGTTATTATTATTATTAACTTTCAAAAGTTAAAATTTATCAAGAAATTTTTAAATTTATTATAATATTTTTGTATATATTTTTTATTGTTGCTTTAGATTCTTATATTGTACGAAGCAAATGCGTGATACGAATTTTATTGCCTTCTTGTTACTAAGAAGAAGAAAAGTAGAAAAAAAAACACGAAAGAACCAGAAAATTTTTTTTTAATCACGTGATGTGTACATGTCCCATATATTTTATTTTATTTTTTATAATAATAACTAAAATAATTATTTATCCTTAATAAAATAAGTCAGTGGAAGTGATGAGGAGACTTCAATGAGAGAGAGTTCAATAATTAAACTGCATAAGCGATATTTAGGTATAGAAGTGAAGTGTTTAAAAATTCAATTTTAAAAAATTAATAAAGGAAAAAAAAAAATGTGAATTGAAAAGAAAAAAAAAATTATAAAAGAAACGAGTTGTGACTCATAAATTTTTAAAAATAGATATTACTAAATTCGGAGTTGGTGATAAAGATTAAAAAATAGTGTTTTACTGAAGTGACCTGGATATAAATTAAAGTCACTTGATATAGCCTCTCCTAGGCTTTGTCTGTACTTTAAAAACAGAGACATAGCCTAGAATAGGTTAGGTCAGGGCTTGTGTACAACAATTTTAAAAATTTATTTATTTATTTTTATATACGTACAAGTATATAATAATTTAATGTTTTAAATACCATCATAAAATATTATTATTATCTTTATATTTTACCTCTTTCTTTCTTTTTTTTTTATATACATTAGTCTTCTGATATTTTTTTCAGTTCTTCTCACTGCGATCATCATCTTTACAAAATGAAAAAAAAGTGCTAATTGATGTTACGCTAAAATGTTCAAGTACGGGCATTCTCAAGGTCGCACTGTCTGTATAGACTGTTCTATCACGCTTAAAGCTTTATTATTTTTTAATGTAGTATAAATATAAGTATGAATTTAGTATTATAAAAAAAGAGAAAGTACTAAAATTTTAATTATAAAGAACATCCTAGTAAAACGATCGCACTATTTTTATTATACTACATTTTTTTTAATTTATTAACATATTTGCTACTTAAGTTTTTAAGTTAATAATTTATTTGTAAATAAAAATAATTTACATTCAATGTTTTTTATTTATTATTATTATTATTATTATTATTATTATTATTATTATTATTATTATTATTATTATTATTATTATTATTATTATTATTATTATTATTATTATTATTGTTATTATTATTATTATTATTATTATTATTATTATTATTATTATTATTATTATTATTATTATTATTATTATTATTATTATTATTATTAAATGATTGGATTATAAATATTACCAATAACCGGATAAAGAAAAAAAAAATTCAACAAGATTTCTTGTAGAATGAAAATTGAACATTCGTACGGAAGGTTTACGTTGTTTATATATCAATAAATCAGACATTTATTAGCAAGTCCGTAATCTTTATTTAATGGAAAAATTTTTTTTAAATTTTAATAATTGTACACTATTTAGATAGTGCTGTAAAATCAAATTGAAATTTTTTTCAATGTAGACATGAAAAGATTATAAAAACCTAATTATGCAATAACGATAAATATTACGTTGTTTATTTAATTATGATTAATAATTTTAATAAAAAAAAAATAATTATTGTGTAGGAAAAAAAAATACGTATGAAAAATTTGTTTATTTTTTTTACTTTATTCAAATTCACATAGAAAAGCAACTATGGTCTCCAGTGTTATCGAGTTTATATGTAACATTAATTTAATGTGAATCAGAAATATTTTTATTTGTAAATAAACATTTTATCGAAATGGTATATTTTTTAATAATAGAAAAGTATGATCTTTTTTTTTTTGACTAGCTTTACTAATAAATAAAAAATAAATTATTTTTTTTTCTTATGTTTCACTAATTTATATAAAATTTAACATATGAAAAAAATAGTTATACTAGATTTAATAAGTATATTAATACATTTGTAAAGCAAAAAACGAAAAAATGGTTAAAATACTGTATTTGATTAATTAACTACGCGAACAAATGATTTTAAATTTATGAAAATATAAGATTTGTTATAACGGTAAATAATTTGAATTTAAATGTCTCACAATTTCAAAATTAAAAAGCTTTGAAATCATAAATAATACATTTATTTTACTATTTTTAATAGTAAAAATTCATATGACAAACTGATTAATATCTAAATAGAATTTCCATCAATGTTTTCAATTTTTTTTCTTTGTTACCCTTTCTAATATTATTGTTGAGTTTTTTTTAATTGACTAATAACAATGGATAATTTTATTAGAAACAAATTAAAGGCGATGACGGCGTAATTGATTGTCAAGTGCCGCTAATTGACGCAAAAAACCATCATTAGGATGAATGCTACGGCTTTTACGAATCAAACGTATTGCATCTTCACATAACATATTACGTTTAATCATCAAAAATGCGATAACGCATGTTGCACTTCTTGATACACCCATTACACAGTGAACAAATACTTTACCTAGTAAATTAAGTTTATGTAATAAACAATTAATTTATAGAAAAAAATAATCAAATTGAAGGCATTTACAATACTAAGCTGTTAATTTTATTTTTTTAATTTGTTTATTATAAAATAACAAATAAAATAATTTGTTTAATGATTCAACGAATAAATTTTCGAATATTCTAGAATATTCATAACTTTGTTAAAATCATTGATCGATTCGTGCCTATTAATCATGACTGTTATACTATCCCGTATGAAAAAGCAATATATTGCAGCCAAATTATCTACAGGGAGATACATATGTTTGCTATGTATTCAAGTATATATATTTTATAATATATTAATTTATATAATGTGATATTAAATAATCTTTTTATATAAAAAATGATAGGTAGTTCAAAATATATTTAGTTATGTATACAGTTATATCACACATTATTCATTGAAGAAATTCTAAAGTATACGACTGTGTAAAATATCTATTTAAATAATGAGGTTTTATGTCTAAACTTGATTAATTATCTATACGAAATTACAATATGTTAAAACATACTTTTTTTTATACTGTATAAAATATATATTCAAACATACTTATAAATAAAATATGATACCAAAATTTATCATTAAAAATATTGATAATATCTTGCAATAATATCTTTCTTTTTTTTTCGATAAAAACACATATTAATATGGCACAAATATGGATATGACTACAGGGAGAAAAATCATGGTGGCCACGGAATTTCGAGATTGAAATTCCCTAACTTTTCCAGGTATTCCAGTCAAATAATTCAAAAATTCCCTGACTATGTGTAGTAATATTAAATCATTGGAAATATTTATTTAATTTAAAATAAAATGGTATAAGTCAGTTTAATCAATAATTCATCATTGTCGTTAAATGAAACTTTTTTTTATTATTTGCTTATGTTCATTGTATTTTTTTTTTTTTTTATTTATTAAATGAATAATTTTTTATATTTTATTTCAAATCTATGTTTTTATATAAATTACTCTATAAAAAAATATAAATAAATTTTTCATTTTCACTATGGAATAAATTTCATAAATAAGAATATTTCATAGAATATTAATAAAGTATTAATGAAGTACGCGAATAATAAACATAGTGAAACTTATTAGTTCATTATTTATGTATACAGTTAATGTTTTTAGTTTTTTAACTTGTCAATATGAATTTTAATATCTTGAAGATCCTGGCGATTGGTTTCTATTAAGACTTTTTTTTCTAACAGCCTTTTTAATTCTAACTGCTTTATTTTTTCACTATTGGAATCAATGTCTTATAATTTTTTTCAAGATGGTTTTACAACCGCATTCGCGCCGCGCCACTTTTTGAACAGTTTTGACAGAAAATTAAATTTGTCGAATTTTTTCAGTCAAAAGAAAGAAAGTGAAAATTTTTCCAGCTTTGTGACGAAATTCCCTGACGTTTCCCTGACTTTTCCAGTATATTTATAATTCCCTGACATTTCCAGGTTTTCCAGAAATGTGGCCACCATGAAAATGTTGGATCCAAATCTACCAATTTTTATTATGGTGTCGACCAAACTTGAAACAGGAAGTGAAGCATCCAAAAAATTACTATGCTCATACGAAAAATTATTATGCTCCTACGAAAAATTATTATGCTGCATCAAAATTATAATAATGTATGAAAGTAATTGTTATTAAAGCTTATCGATAAGTTTCTCGCGCGTAGTAAGTATTGTGATACAGCATAATAATTTTTTAGATGCTTCACTTCCTGTTTCAAGTTTGTTCGACAGCATAATAAAAATTAGGTTTCGAGCCAACATTTTTCTTCGTTTAGATATATTGTAACATATACAATATTATAATGATCACATATATTTTAATACATAACGTTTTTTTGTTCGGGTAAATATGACAGGGTGGCCACAAAGAAATGATTTCAAAATTCCCTAATATTTCTCGGTTTTCCAGTAAAGTTTTTTCACTTTTTTCCCTGATTCAGAAATTTTATTAGTATCACTAAGATATTCATAATTTTAATTATACTTTCATTGTCAATAATTAAATTTGATGATCAAGTCATGCGAGAAATAAAAAAAAAAAAAAATTAATTAATATGGCGTAATTTTGATTATTTGATGGGAAAATATGTAAGTTAAAACATTTAATAAATAATTTTATGATTAAAATAAATTCAAAATACACTAGTCATAAAAATTAAGGGATATTAAAAAAATTCCAAATTTTTAAGTGATTTTGAACAGGTTGTAACTCGATGGAAAAAGGTCGTACCACAAAAACAAAAAAAGCCAAATTGTAACTTCAAATGTCTATTTTTTTGATCTGGTCTTGTAATTTTTTTTATTACGCACAGTTCTGAAGTAATAAAAATCAATCATAATTATCGAAAAAAATTTATTGAAACCCTAGACCGTTTTTGAGACAAGCAAAAATTTGGAAAATTTTTATTCCGATCGTTTTCTTGCGATTACTCCGAAACCGTACATAATAAAAAAAAGTTCAGAACCAAGTTAGAAAACTAGACACTTAAAGCTACAATTTGCCTTCTTTGTTTTCGTTGTACGACCATTTTCCTTCGAGTTAAAACCTTTTGAAAATCACTTAAAAATTTGAAATTTATTTTAATATCCCTCAATTTTTGCGACTAGTGTATTATTGAAAAATTGAAAAATTTTCAATTGTCGCAATTAAAATCTCGGATATTTTTCGAAATTCCCTGACATTTCCATGATATTTCCCGGTTGCATTAAATATCTTGATAATTCCCGGTTTATGGCCACCCTGATATGAGATTTCTAATTTTAGAATAAAAAAGATTTTAAAGAAGGTATTATAATTATTTTTCTGTTATCTAAAAAAAAAAAATACATGGATATAAATCTTAGGGTAAGTAATAAAAAAATATTGGACATATTTATTTCGGTCAATTAAAAATTTTATCCGTCTTCTTAAAAAAAAATATATTCATAATACGAAAAAAAAGAAAAAAATTTTCCAGGCTTGAGCCTATAGTTTAATGAAGTTAAACCGTTTCCCAAAACGATTGAAAGTTCTAACGTAAAATCCATTGGTTTTTTCAACTTCTGACTTTAATAAATTTTTGTTGTGTTAAAATCGATTAAAAAGAATATCCTGCTGCGTAAGATTAACCCTTCAGTACCCGCGTTAGAGCAACGTAAAACATTACCCGTGTGAAAAAGTCTCACACTTCGGTGCATCGTAAATTTTAAGTTAAATAAAACAAAAAAATTATGCACTTTCCCAGTAATGACGTAATTATAATTTATTTGAATATTTCGCTTGTTTCTATATTTAAATTTTCTATAATGTACTTGTTTTTTATTTTTTAATTTTGTATGTAATGACAGATGTAACGGCTGAAAAAAATGGCGGTAATTGCCGAAAAGATTCGGAACTGTCCGAACCCTATTAATTTTTACGCCTTACTTTACTCGCGTGATGAGAAAAAGTCTCATAGCTTTTCTAAAATAAATCTTTTAAAAGTATTTATTATGTTCGAAATAATTTTTTAATTTCAAAATCATAAAATGCATAAAATTTTATGGAGATAGAAAAATTTTCACTAGGTCATTCCATTTGAAATTATTTAGAAAAAAATATTTGAAGTCAAGAGTGAGAAAAAAACTCATAGCGCGGATGCTGAAGGGTTAATGACTGTACTTTCTGGTAAAGGAAAAAAATAAAAATTCCAAAAAAATCCAAGTATTTTGTAGTTTTAGTTTCCGAATAAAACTGTTAAAATAGTGATTTTAAAGAAAATTAAAAATTTTAAGGTTTCTTGTGTATTATTCAATCTAAGTCAGGTATTAGAATGGACATTATAAAGTTAGATTCGCTCGGCTATAAAAATTAAAAACAAAACAGGTGAAATGAGTAATCTGATAATAAATTGCTAACTATGTATTTTTTACGGTTTCAATCGTTTCAAATCTTTGAACTTCCTACGATGAAAATTTACGATTTTTTAACAATTCGAGAAGTAATCGTTTCCACCCCAATTTTAAAAAATTGAGTTTTCATCAGATTTCGACGTTCTGACGTCCTAAGGAAGTTATTCTGACTGATTTCAGAATGATGTACGAACGTCGCGCGCGCGCGTGTGTGTGTATCTACAACTTTTTAACTAACGAAGTGATCGAAATGATTCTTGCGGGGATCGAAAGAGCTTTGTCAGCTGTTAACTTTTCTGTGAATTTCAGATCTTTCGATCAAATATATCATGAGGTAATTAAGAAATTTGAAAGAAAAACATTTTTAACTTCCCGCTAAGAAAATTATTAATTTTCAAAAATTCGGGAAGTTATTGGTTTCACCCCGATTTTCGAAAATCGAGTTTTCATCCGATGTCGACGTTTTTAGGTCCTAGAAAGCTATTCTGACTATTTTCAGAAGGATATCCGCGCGCGCGCGTGTGTGTGTGTGTGGGGGGGGGGTGTGGGTGTAAACTCTTAATATCTTTTTAATGAACTGTCCGATTAAAATGTTTGAGGTGACAATCAAAAGAGTTTGTTGGCCGTTAACTTATCTGAAAATTTCAAATCGATCGATCAAATAGACTCTGATGGAAGAATGGAAGATATGGAAGAAAAACAAACAAAAAAAATTTTTTTTATTTTTTTTCAAATTTTTCAGAAATGGCTCGATCGATCAATTCCAAAATCTAATCAGTACAAGAATTCAATAAAACGCGTCGATTGCCGCCTCAACCATCTCAATCGGTTAATTCGTTCGTAAGATATCGTGGGAGAAAGAAATGCTAAAAAACGGTTTTTTCCGAAAAAAATGGCATACAATAGTATTTTCGAGCTCAAGGAGCTTGTAAACAGCGGGAAGTTTTAGGGCTGGCCTGCAGGGTCAACCGATAGACAGATTTTTTTTTTTATTTTTCAAAAACGACTTGATCGCTCAATTCCACAATCTAATCTGCTCTGAAACTTAACAGAACGCGTCGATTGCTGTGAGAACCTTCTCAATCAATTGGTTCATTTGAAAGATATCATTGAAGAAAGAAATTATAAAAAACGATTTTTTCAAATACATCAGCTCTAAAACTTGATAAAACGTGTCGATTGCTTCATTAACCGGTGAAATATCAAAACTGGTGAATTCGTTCGTGAGATATCGATACTAAAAATTTCAAAAATAATAATTTACATTATTTTCTTTAGATACCTCGTTATGTAATGTACCAAATGTTGCAAAAATTTATTCAAATCCTTGTCTTCATGTTCTCTTTTTATCAGTGCATAATTTATTGTAATCGGTTTGTTAGTTTAGAAAATATCATCAATAAAACATTCAAAAAGTTATTGTTCTCTGAATTTTTGACGGACGTTTTATACTTCGACATGAGCATCTAATTCAATTCTCCTTATACTCTCCATCTTAATTACTTATATTTAATTCCGTATGAATTTATGCGTTTCATCAAGAATAATCGTGAACAAAAACTTAAGAGTTCTCTAATAATTCAAATTTAAATTCACTTGTGGAAAAAATTAAAGTAAAAAAAACATTGAAATTTTTTGGTGATTTTTGAGCTGTATTTAAATGAAAAATGGTCAATCGGCAATTTATAAAAAGCATTTTGAAGCTCCGAGGTCATTATAGGCTATTTTGACATTAATATTTTAAATTTTGATTTTTGATCAATTTCGTGATTCCAAAGCGATAGATAAATTTAAAAAAATAAATATGTCTTTTTGATTCTCGAAAGCCAAAAAGGCATATAATATTTATTAACAACGCGATATAAAATCCTAAAAAAATAAATTTACAACGATTGAAATTATAAAAAAGTACGTAATTAGCAATTTATTATGAAATCACTCATTTTATCCCTCTTATTTTTTATTTTTATACTCGAACTAATCTTATTGTATAATACACGTTCTAACACCCGACTTAGATCGAATGATTAATAAATATAATTTATTGCCAAAACTTACAGATGTTTGTATCCGAGGGTGCGTCGTCAAATGTAATCTAGTGATAGCATGAAATAATTAGAATAGTCCGGATAGAAACCAAAAGTGTTTAGATCATAAATATATTTTGTTAATATTTCAACGGGAGTTATCAGATATTTTCGGCTGAGTTTTTTTCGGAAGCAAAATCTTCAAATACAAACTACAAACCCCGCATTGATGCACTACTGTCTAATCTAGCGAAGTGCGCTTTAACTGTTTGATAATATTCGTTTGTTTAAGAGAAAAACTGGGCCTAAAAAGTTCTTGATTACTGTATTAGTGCAACAAAGATAACACCGTTCGCCCACTTGGGTGCGAGAGAGAAAAAAGTAAGAACCCCTGTAACAGATAATTCCACTATAAATTTTTTCAATTATAATGATCATATATATTTTAATATATAAAGCTTTTTCCTCCGAGTAAATATGAGATAGTATTAGTTCATTACTTCACAATGAAAACGATTT
>OZ024706.1:11637722-11867722 GCA_964016945.1 Microplitis deprimator | reverse complement strand
AATTTGCTACCCGAATTTTCCGACAATTTGACAGCAAAAGTCGAAAAAAAAAATTTGCGGTTAATTTTTCTTCAATTTAAAGGTAATTTTTTACGAAAAAAAAAATCGGTAATGTTCATTCTTACTATTTTAGAAGGTAAGCAAATTTATACATAAAATTGTCGACAATTTGACGATAAAAAAATACTTGACAATTTTTCAAGTCAAATTAACAATAAATTGACATAAAATTTGCCTGAAAATTGATGACAACTTTTTTCTAGTCAACTTTTGAAGTAAATTTGCATTCTAATTTGGGCAGTAAACTTACGTCGAATTCAATAGCAAGTTGCATACAAATTGTCGTAAAAAATGGAAAAGTCCGGAGATGACGGAAATTTGACAAAAAATTCAACGAAACTTTTTCCCTGATAGCCAAATTGGCCGCAACTTGACGACAACCTACTGCCGCAACCTGTCGCCAAGTTGGCCGCAAAAGTTAGCATTTCCATAAGTTGACAGCAACTTTCCGAGAAACTTGTCAACAACTTTCAGCTCGTGTAACTGTTGCCTACAAGTTGAATACAAGTTGCTTAGAAACTTGGCGACAGGTTGCGGCAGTAGATTGTCGACAAGTTGCTGAGCAACTTGTAGCCAACTTGTCGCCAACAGTTTCACAGTATGAAGCTGCCGCCAAGTTGCTAACAAATTGGTCGCAACTCATGTTATGTACACTCGTTGTCATTAATGCCTGGTCCCCCAGACGATAGAATCTTAGCCATGCAACGGGCCAGGCATTAATGACAACGAGTGTACACCAATTTTCTGATCAGAAACTCTGGCTATCAGGGTTGTAAGTAAACTTTTGTTAAAGCAAACTGTGCTATTAGGGTAGGATAAATAAATGAAATGTTATTCAATTTCATAAACAAATTATCTTGAACCGGTAAAAACCCAAAACAATATATATATGATCCTGAAAAAATTTTATTTGTCGGCTATTTCATTAAATGTGGAATAAACTGCGAAAAAAATGATAAATATGTGATCTTAATTACTGTGCTTTGTGTAAAATCCCTGCTTAAAAAAGAATGCATGAGAAAATTATCCTCTCATTAATAATTGAATTTTATGAGAAAATAATAAAATTTATCATTTTCCCGTTTGTAATAAAATATATTTGGCTCGAAATTTATCTTGAGTCAAGAAACTTTTGGGGATATAGAACGGGAATCGAGATTTCTTTTGGGGAAGTAAAAAAATTCGTTGGATTTTAAATCTTGAATAAAGAAAAAATATTTTTGACTCAATAAATTTTTAGATTGATTCAACAGTAGAATTATTAGTTAATTATAAATAATTTTGATTCCTTGATTTAATAAATGTTGTTTCTTACTGTAATATATTTATTACTTTAATCAAAAAATCGAAATGTTCATGAAAAGAAAGTAACATTATAGAATAAAGTAATGCGACCGTTTGTATCAATAAAATATTTGAGCTTGGAATCCAATACAAATCTCAAACCAAGATAAATGCCGTTTTGAGCCAAGTAAGTTTTTTCTTGGATTCACGCAGAGGATCTCCCACTTTTTTTATGTTCTCCCAATTAAGATATTTTAGGAATATCCGTGTGGAATTTTATCTGTTTTTTCTTGTAATTTAATCAATTTCATAAAGTTTAAAATTGACATTTTTCAAGATTATGAAAAAAAAGAAACAATTGAATAACTTTTTCTAAAAAACTGCATTAATTGAATTCAGAACTATTACAAAAAATAAAGAGAACATCATATTATCAAAATTTCAATAATAAATAATTATAATTTATTATGATTTAAAATAAAATATTCTTAAATTATTCTAAATTCAATAACTGCGACGAGAGTTTTAAGTTTTCTCAAGCTTCCACCTAACAAATTAATAAACTGTTTAATACAAATTTCAAAAGAATTAAAAAATTTTATTAAATTATCAAAATAAAAACTAGTCATTGTATGAATCTCCATGTTTGATGGACAGTCATCTCACAAAGCAGTTGAAAGTGGCTTTACGTTACCTGAATTATTTGTATTTGTAGAAACCGTCTCACTTGAATTGTCAGTGAATTCAAAAAGGATTGAAAAGCCGTAGACTGAGACTTTTCTTCAGTTGTATTGAATAAACTAGACTCCTCGATAATTGCCGAAGACTCCGATTGAGTAATACTATTCAATAACGTAGTCGAGAAAGTCATATCTATATCTAAGTCAAATCTAATTCTGTAGTATTTAAATTTTTTATACTCATCAAAAAACTGATTTAAAAATTCTGACACTTGTGGATTGGATATTGAAAATTAATATTAAAGCAATCCTTCTAGATACATCGGATAAAAATTTCGATCGTATAAGTAAGTATGTAAATACGTAGACGCCCAAAGGCTCCAAAGAAAAATAATGAATCTGCTCATTGCTGGAGCCATCATTTCGCATGCGTAAAATTCAAACTAACATTTTAATAGCATTAGTTCATTAATTGTACAACAAAGGGATCATTATAGTTTATAATTTTCCAAAAAATCGATTTTATTCACATTTTTTGAAGTAAATGTATCAAAAAGTATTGTTTCAAAATTTTAAAACAATCGGAGCAGTTTAACTATGTTATTCCGTGACTTTTACGCTGCTGGTTTTACTAGATAAGCGCGCTCTCCCGATCTATCTTTCGTCTAATCCTTTCTTCTTGCCTTTATTCATTTAATCAGCTGCTTGCTTCAAAGAGGCCAGAACAATTTAAAAGAAGGCTACAATAAAAAAATTAGATTTTTGGAGAGATATAAGGCATTTTATATGGCGCAGGCATCGCTGGTTAAGTTAAGGTAAAAGTCATATAATTTTTCATTAAAAAAAAAAAAAAAAAAAAAAAAAAAATTTTAACGGGCTATTCTCAAAACAAAGTTTTTTTTTGGGGTGGTCAGCGGTGATTTCTCTAGAACCACTGAACTGATCCTTATGAAATTTTAACCACATATTCTACATGTGAATAGCTTCAGCGCATTCTATAACCGTATTAAAATTTTAATTTTTTGCTCAAAACAGTTAGAAAAAAACTTATTTTATTTATTCACGCATAGAATGCGTGAGTGCCATGATCATACTGAAGCTGAATATTTTTAATTTTTTCATTTTAAGTGAGCCGTTATTGAGATATCCACGCTGCCAGTGACATATCTACTTTTCAAGGAGTTTCCAGTTATTTTTAGGTATAAAACGAGTCCAAAATAAATAAAAAAAATCGGTGCGGGTATCGCTATGTGTACACGCGGAAGAAGTGGATTTTTTTGGCAGCTTTTAAATGCTATAATAAAGTTTTTTTTAAAATAAATCTTATGTACAGACAGCAAATTTACTATTATTATTATTATTATTATTATTATTATTATTATTATTATTATTATTATTATTATTATTATTATTATTAATATTTTAAACTGTATATTGAAATATTGTTAGAATCAAGAAGATATCAATATAAACAAAATTTTCATTTTCAATAATAATTCAAAATTATTTTATTCTATATATTTACAAAAAGTATCATTATTATTGGTCTATCTTTTAAATCTACAGTATGAGTTATAAGACTTTGGTTCAAGGTTAACACCATCAAAAGAAAACTTAGCAATTTTTATATAATACGTAGTATAACGAGGAGATTTCACTAAGAATTTCAACCAAAATTTTATGGTACCTTTGTTGACTATACCGTGTAAATAGCTCGACTTATAAATTTTTTTTCGTTTAACATCCACATTGATGCAGTGATCATCAGCAATATTTCTAAGGAGACTATTGACCATCGTATAGATACAATCTGGAACATTAATTACTTGGCCATGAATGACATATTGACTATTAACGTGCCTAAGTCGTCGTATTCGCATGAATGGAATTCGCGGGGAAATCAATCTTTCTGAAACTAAGTCTACCGAAGGTAAATGTTCAGGTTTTCGTGGAAATTCGAATCCGTTATAAACAGCCATGGTTCGAATGTTTTTCTTTTCCAAAGATTGTCTACATGTATTACATATTAAAATATCATCTTTATCGAGATGCGGAACTATAATTTTTAAAGTATCTTCATGTTCGGAAGATGGAGGTTGTAAATCATATTTATAGCATAGTCCGTCACAAACTGAACAAACGCCACTAAACGGATTTTCTACAAATTCCATTTTTATTTCTTCATGAGCAAGCTGATGACGGTGAAAATCGCTGTTAAATAATAGAGTAGCATTTTCACTTTCGTCAAGATATGGTACTTGATTGTGAGATTCTTGAACTGGTTCTAATTTAACGGAACTGTACTCTCGCGTATGCTCAGTTGCTCTTTTCTGACTTAGTGCGTTGATGTCTTGGTCAGATAATTCGACTGATTCATGCAAATTACTTGAATCATCACTAGTTTGAAAACTAATATCATCTTGTTGAGGATGGACAGCTGAAGAAGTATCACTAGTGGATTGAATGCAAATTTTTTCCCGGGCTCTGTACACTCGCATATACTCAGCTCGCGTTCTCCTACGTGTCACCTTGGAGTTGGGCTTAGGTAATTCAACAAATTTATCTACATTATTTAAATCATCACCACCTTGTAAAATGTCATCTCCTTGTTGAGAGATAACCAAAGGATCACTAATTGATTGATTGTGAATTTTTCTTCGGGATCTGTATTCTCGCATATATTGAGCTAGTGTTTTTTTACGTATTTCGTTAATGTCTTGACAAAGTAATCCGACACCTTCCATCGGATTATTTAAATTATTATCAGCTTGTATAATATCACTTACTTGATGATGGATAACCAAAGGATTATCAGTAGTTATTTGATCGCGAACTTTTTTCCGGGCTCTGTACAATCGCATATACTCAGCTGTTGATTTTTTAGGTGACACTTTGGTGTTTCGACAAGGTAATCCGATAAATTCAAACGGATTATTCAAAGTATCATCAGTTTGTAAAACACCATCTTTTTGATTGACAACTACAGGAGTGTAACTACTTGAGTGCATGCGAATTTTTTTCCGGGCTCTGTACTCTCGCATATACTCAGTCTTGTTCTTTCTATGTGTGGTCTTGATGTCTTGAGAAGGTAATCCAATAAATTCAAACAGATTATTTAAATTACCATCAGCTTTTAAAATATCACCTTCTTTAAGGATAATTGAAGGAGTATCACTAGTGGATTGTAAGCGAATTTTTTTCCGAGCTCTGTACTCTCGCATATACTCAGCTCGGTTTTTTTTAGGTTTGAGATTGTTTGACTGCTCTTGTACAATTTTTGATGCCATGTCTGGATAAATAACCTGACTGACTTGAGAATTATGATGTTGATGAACATTGATTGGAACAACTACAACATATTTCTGATAATTTTGTATTGGGATAGCATTCTACTAGATTCTGCCATCATAGAATCTGAAAATTCATAAGTTTTATTATATTAAATTATATAGGTCAAAGAATAATACTTTTTTGTAAAACTTGAACTTGAAATATTCGTAAGAAAAAAAATTTATTTTCAAATAAGTCATTAAAATAAATAAAATAATTATATTGATGATAAGTAAATATTTGAAATTCTGCAATTTGACAATACAGATTAAAAAAATTCAATTATTTAAATTTGATTTAATATTTTTAATAAAAATATATGTGCTCAGTTTCATATATATATATATATATATATATATATATATATATATATATATATATATATTTATAAACGAAATACAAGCTCGAGTATATATTAGCAATAATGTTTTTGAGCTCAAAGAGCTCGAAAACAGCAAGAAGTTCCAGGGCTGGCCCGCAGGGTTTCCAGATTTTTTGTTTTATAAAACTGATTTATGGGGCTAGTCGGGTATCAAAAATTGACTATATTACGTCATTACCATTAACAATTATTTTTTTTTACATACAAAGGTGCAGGAGAATAAGAATATTTACGGATGTATGAACGATTAATGCTAAGATATTGATATCGATAATTAAAACAATTAAATAGTCATTTAAGAAGTACTAGTTCATTGAATAGTAAAATAACATTTAACTCAAAATACAAGAAACGTTTTAGTTCTTTAAGTACAATTAATTTTTATTTGTATACGTAAGATAAATTAGTCTCTCAGTGTATATATTAGGGTGTTTCATTTTTAAGCGATATTTTTTTTTTTGCTCCTACCTGAAAATCTGATAATTTATAGATAAAAAAAAATATTGTCGCCGAAAAAAAAATTCTATCAATTAGACACTTCACTCATTGAAAAATTCGATTTCCCATATAAATAACATGGAAAAACAAAATTTTATTAGTTTGGAATTGTTTACTTCGGCAATAGCTCATTGTACGAATAAGCTCAGCATACATTTTTGTAGGGAATTTAACGCTCTACAAAAAAATGTCTCTTATCATTTTTTGATAAATCCATCTGTTCAAAAGTTATTGGAGCTCGAAGTCAGAGTAAATTTTGAGATCATTTTACTTTTCCGACGAAACTATCGGACTTATCATAAAATGTCATAGAATATTTTTTGTAGACAATTTTATTTCCTACAAATTTTCTCTGTTAAATTTTTTTGAAGTTCTGCATTGTTTTCCAGTTATTTCCATTTTAATGTCAAGCTCTTAAAATCGATCAGAACACTATTTTTTTAGGAGCATGGCATTAAAATGGAAATAACTAAAAAAAAAACGGAATTTAAAGAAAATTTATTAAAGATAATTTGTAGGAAATAAAATTGTCTACAAAAAATATTCCATGACATTTTATGATAAGTCCGATAGTTTCGCCGGAAAAGTAGAAAGATCTCAAAATTTACTCTAACTTGACTTCGAGCTCCAATAACTTTTGAACAGATGGATTTATCAAAAAATGATAAGAAACTTTTTTGTAGAGCGTTAAATTCCCTACAAAAATGTATGCTGGGCTTATTCGTACAATGAGCCATTTCTGAGGTAAAAAATTCCAAAATAATAAAATTTTTTTTTCCTGTTATTTACATGGGAAATCGAACTTTTTAATGAGTGGTGTCTAATCGACTTAGAATTTTTTTTTCGGCGGCAACATTTTTTTTATCTATAAATTATCGGATTTTCAGGTGGGAGCGAAAAAAAAAATTTTTTCGCCTAAAAATGAAACACCCTAGTATATATATTAATATAATAATTATAATTTACGAATACTTACAATGATATTGACGGGTTAAGATAACCTATAAATCAAAATTTTACCAACGTGTTTTTGTCACTATAAATAGTATTTTATTGTCTTTTAACTAGAAACTTGCAATGCCAATGTTTATAATTTACACAGATGTATTGAATATGAGAATATAATTTTAAAATGTGGACTGATGAACCACTATACCACACTTTTACAATCATCAAATTAAATAGTATAAACACGTTGATTTGACTGAGGTATTCATGTGATTTAAAAATGATCCTGAAGTTAGCAGACAATTAAAAATTTTAAGATATTTTTTTAAACAAATCAATTGCAAAAAAAAAAAAATCTAAAAATATGCACATGTAGGAAACTAAAAAAACTCTAAGTGCAATTTTTTTAAATGTTTTTTTTTTTTTTTTATAATTTATTGTTTTTAAAAAAATCAAAAAATTGTTAGACGTCGGCTAACTTCAGTGTCATATTTAAAAACACAAACAAACTGCATGTATTGGGAACTGACAAACAGGGGCACGCTATCTGGTGGTAAAAAATGAAACTAATGATGGGTTACAAAAGTCGAGGAAATACACAGTAAATGCATACTGTAAACACAAGAAATAATTTTTCTACAAGAAATTATCAAGAAATAAATATCAAAATGGAAGTTGGAATATTTACAGAACATAAAAAGACAAAAAGTTGAGTATGTTGTGTAGTTAGAGAGTGTCAGAGTAAAGCAAATAAAAATTCAGATGTGGTTTTCCATAAGTTTCCGAAGGCTGTTGATAGTTCAGTGCTATTAGAAAATTATTTTGGTAATTTTGAAAAAGTTGATAAATTAAAAGCGAGGAAGAAGTTATTAAAAATAAATGAAGTAACTCCCTACATGAAAGTTTGCTTTTTACATTTAAAAAAAACCGATTACTTTATATTGCCAGGTACGTTTGTAAAGTTTAACCTAAAAATTAAAAACTGAAAATATGATTTTTATTTTCTTTTAAGTAAATAAACATTTTAATACAAGAACAAGTTATTGATATTATGTTTCCACTTTTAGATATTTTAGCAGTGATTTCATGGGGTTTTTCTTTTATATTCGTTTGGATGCAAAGCGCGGTAACTACGGTCATGTTTTTATCGCTTTTTTCGCGGTTTATTCCACACTTTATTAAATGAACAACAGATAAAATTCGTTCTGCGTCATATATATTTTTTTGTTTCGGGTTTTTACTCGCCCAAGATAAGATATCTGATAAATTTAGTAACATATTATTTATAAGTCCTATTATAATATGGGTTACGTATTTGAAAATGTAACCCATCGTCCGCCATGTTTTTTACGCTACGTCTTCGAGTCAGTTCCCGATAGTGTGGTGTGTAAACGTACAAACTTATGTAAGTTTTCAATGATTGAAGAACCCTCTCCAAAAATCAGCTCGATTAAAAAATTTTTAGAAGTCGTTCACGAATTTCAAAAAGTTTTAAAATAATGAAAAATCGATTTTTTCTTTTTTTTTAACTTTTGATTCCGTTGCGGCAGATATTTATGCACCAAAAATTATTAAGTCCCTCAAAATTTCAACTCAAAATATGAATTTTTAAAGGTCGCTCAAGATTTTCGAAAATTTTGAAGTTCAACATTTTTTATGTACCTGAGCGATCTTTAAATATTAATACCAATACTTGATTTTGGATTCACTTTTTATCCATATTATAATAATTGAAAATTTCTAACGAGACAATAAAAAAATTGAAAAGAGCGTAAAAATTATGAACTTGGAATTAATTTAAATTTTAATAGGTTTAAGATATTTTTAACCTCAACCACACGTGTAGTAATGTCAGTACTATTTATGTTGTATCTTTTAGACTATTCGCTAGTACAATGTTTTACTGCAATGTTGTGGTTCAAAGGACCACAATTTTTTTTCCGTGTACGAAAAAAGATCTGATGACATTTTGCGATAATTCTGATAGTTTCGCTGGAAAACTAAAAAGATCTCGAAATTTACTATAAATTTGAGTTCAAGCTCCAATAACTTTTCAACAGATAGATTTATTAAAAAACGATAAGAGACTTTTTTTGTAGAGCGTTTAATTTCCTACGGAAATATTTCCTTAGCTTACTTGTACAATGAGCCATTGCCGAGGTATAAAACTCCCAACTTAAAATTATTTTTTTCCTATGTTATTTAAATGGAGAATAAAAAATTACGAAGAAGCACCTATTAATATTAATATTAAGAACTTAAACTTTGCCAGAATTTTTTTTTTCATTATGTCAAATGATACTTTCACAGTAACTCAAGAAAAAAAATTAATTTTTTTTTGGCCTACCCTAATAATATAGGTATATATATGTATAGTTATCGAGATATATATTTTTCCTTGGACCAAAAATTTTTTTTGTGGTAAACTCTGAATTTTTCAACAAGCACTTGAAAAAAAAAATATTGCTCTAAAATAACACACATATATTTATTTTAGGATGGGCATTATTCTGGACATTTTCAAATTTTTATGCTCCCATAGGCTTATGTGGTTCAAAATAAATAAATAAAAATATTCTCCATGTTTCAGGTATCTATCTCTATTTTAACAAGTGTTGCACAGTGATGTAAGTTTCCCATTTAAATAACATGGTATTTCTGTAATTCAATGATTCACTTTATATTCTCGCCAGTTATTGTTCAAAAAATTTGAAACTCTCCAGACTTTATCCTTACACTGAAAAAAAAAAAAAAAAAAAAAACTGTTTTCAAGTATCTGCGTGTTTGAATCCTCCCGAGAAAATTATTTGTTTAATCTTCCCTAGCAGACCGGATTTACCGCAAATTTGCGGTATTTTTACCGTAATTAACCGTGAAATTCGGACGAACTTACCGTAATTTACGGAAAAGGGATAACTTACTGCGGGGTAGCGTAAAACACGGTAAGTTAACCGTAAAGTAGGACATTTTTACCGCAGAATACGGTAAATTTACCGCAAAAATTCGGATGGATTACCGAATTACCGTAATTTATGGGGGGTTACCGTACATTACGGTAAAATCGCCGTAAATTCCGGGAAATCCACCGTAAATTACGGTAAATCTACCATAATCTGCGGTAAATCGGTATTTTACGGTGGGTTACCGTAATTTACGGTGGGTTTACCGTAGATTACGGTAAACCCACCGTAATTAGGGTTAGTAATAATGTACTCCTAGCAAGAATATTTTCTTAAAATAAGTATAAAAATTCTAAAATCAAGAAAATATTTTTTGGTTGGAGTATATTTTTTCTATGATAAAACAAATATTTACTCGGGAGGATTCAAACACGCAAATACTTGAAAACAATATTTTTTTTTTTCAGTGTATAATATTGTCTATACCTTAGAATTTTTAGCTACTCTAATTTTGGAGGTACAGTAAGATAAAAAAGAGAAATTTTATTTTCATTTGAAATTTTTTTCAAAATAACAATAATTTAATCCACTACATCCTTATACTATAATTAAACTTCTGGAATAAAAAATCTAAGATTTAAAACAAATGCAGTTGATTAAAAAATAACAAAATTTTATTTTTTATTTTATTATACAAAGTAATAATTGATTTCGCTCATAACTATTCACCGTCGTACATTTTCGAATATCTAGAATATTTTTTCTTCAATTCTGATATATAAACTGTTTTTGGTTTTCATTATAGTCAGAATATTACTGTACTAGCTGTCCCCCCAGCCCGCTTCGCTGGGCTGAAATTGAAATTTATGTTTAGTTATTAATAAACTATTCTTGAAAAATTTTATATTTGTTATCAATTATTTTTTTTAAATATACTTTTTTTTAATTTACAGCTATTTATAAAATTTAATTACAATTTTGAAGTCCAACCAAATTATAATTAATTTACATAATTACATAACTAAATTAAAAAGTTATGACAATGCTTCTTTGTACACTAAATTGCGGGTCATACCATCTTCTGGTGCATAAATAAATAAGCTGGAAGAATCATAATCTTTAAAAATTATTATTAGAATATATTTACGAATATATGGGTTTTAGGAAATCAAATAATATTAGTTACGTGATTATCGTGAAATTTTAGTGAATGTATCTGACTCAACCAAGGAACCATAAAAGTTGAACTCCTAACTACTCCTTCAGAAAGCGTAAATACAAAATACTCAACGTCATTATTAAATTAAAACTCATACGCCTCCACTATGAATCCTTTGAAACTGTTTAGAATAATAATTTTTTTAACTTTTATTGTACCATTAATTTTTAAAACCAACAAAAATTACATACTCATATAATTGATTAGCCCTGATGTACCGATGACGAATAGTAATGATATCTTGCAAATGCGTTATTATAAATAATTTTTGACAGTCCTCGATTCACCGAATGTCAAATCGATTAATAAACATAACCAATGGAATTAAAAAATTTATTTTAAACAAATGACAATCGAATAGAAAAAATTTAGTGATAAGAAAAATTCATTATTTCTAAGTCAAAAAAAAATAAGTTCCGGATAAGTAATCACCAACATATCATATACTCAAACCTTCTCCGAAATACGTTGCATCTTATGGTATAATTAATTATTATTCCGATCGGTTCAGTAGTTTTCGCAGTATAACCGAACAAAAAAACTGGCTCTCCATTTATTAGTATAGATTCTTCCATTAATTAACAAACTTTTGTGAGAGACATCGTTGAATATAGTTTTACCTACTTACATGCTAATTGACTTTAACAAGTCAATTATACTATAAGGATGCAGAGTCATTTTAGATAATGAGTATATATCCACAATATGTATATCATATGAGAATGCTCATAAACTATATAATATTCTTAGCCCAGGAGTATAAATACTTAGATTAGATTTTGAGGCTCCAGGCGTTTACCTATTCGACCGTGAATATAAATATAATAAATACTTGAATACATTTACTCATTCTGGTTTAACTACTAGACCCAGACAGACATTGATATACGCTTATATGTACACACAAATACATATCTACCTTACATTAAACATCTAACGTTTTACTTTAATTTTTTCCTATTGTGTCTGAAGTTTCACTTCTAAAATAATGTTATGTATTTTGAGAGTATATTTATTAAGTTAAACGAATTTTGTATCAATATCTATCACAATTAATTCTTTAGAAAATTTACAAAAATAGCCTTTTTTAGCATCTGAACCAGAACGAACCTGAAGTAAGATATAGTGCAAATTTCAAGTCCTGTACGTCAATTGTTGATCTATTGTATATCAAGTAATTATGAAAATTTCAATTAGGGCACAGCGAAATTGAGAAGCATTACTACGTTTTGAAAAATTTGGTGGCCCTGAAAAGGGCCGTTTGGTTTATTGAGGGATTAAGAAGTTTATTTAGAGCTGGTGTACTTGGTGACGGCTTTGGTTCCTTCACTGACGGCGTGCTTGGCCAATTCACCGGGTAATAAAAGACGCACTGCAGTTTGAATTTCCCGGGAGGTGATGGTAGAACGTTTGTTGTAATGCGCAAGTCTGGACGCTTCAGCTGCGATACGCTCAAAGATGTCGTTGACGAAACTGTTCATGATACTCATGGCTTTACTGGAGACCCCAGTATCAGGATGAACTTGTTTCAACACTTTGTAGATGTAGATGGCGTAACTTTCCTTACGCTTTTTCTTGCGTCCTTTTTTGTCGGACTTGGTGATATTTTTCTGGGCCTTGCCCGACTTTTTCACAGCTTTACCGCTCGTTTTAGGAGGCATGATGATAACTGATTCAACACTAGTACAAGACTGGGGTCAAAATGTGAATTTGCCAACTTTTCGTTTCTTTTTTAAGAGCTAACGCATTGGTATGACCGAACCAATGATATTGCGTACCATCGGGTGAAGGGGATACGCGTAATCCTATTGGACCGCAGGTACCGACACAAAATAATAATAATATTAATTGCGTCGGAACCTGCGATCGAATCAAAAACGAGTATCAATGGAGGGGATAATTCCTTCACTGTGAGTGGCTCGCAGTAACCGACGTAAAGTTAGCAAATACAGTGACTTTTGCTGTGAAAAGCATAATTCGTCTCTGACGCTCTTGAGTAAATTACGTGTTCCGTTCACTCTAACTTAAAATCATGTCTGGTCGCGGTAAAGGTGGTAAAGTAAAGGGAAAGTCAAAGACCCGTTCAAGTCGTGCTGGTCTTCAGTTCCCAGTTGGTCGTATCCATCGTATGTTACGTAAGGGTAACTACGCTGAACGTGTTGGTGCTGGTGCTCCAGTGTACTTAGCGGCTGTCATGGAATACCTCGCCGCTGAAGTACTCGAGTTAGCAGGTAATGCTGCTCGTGACAACAAGAAGACTCGTATCATTCCACGTCATCTCCAACTGGCCATCCGTAACGATGAAGAATTAAATAAACTTCTTTCTGGAGTTACCATCGCTCAAGGTGGAGTTTTACCCAACATCCAAGCTGTCTTATTGCCCAAAAAGACCGAAAAAAGCAGTTCTTAAATTACTATCCCATCTCCACATAAACAAAACGGCCCTTTTCAGGGCCACCAAATTTTTCAAAACGTATAAAATTCTTTAGTTAAATTTTCGTAATTTGATATAAGTATACTTATGTAAAATTTCAATTGTCAATGTCAAAATGACAAATAATATTTAACTTTTTCTATCCTACCTGTCTTGCTGACCCGTCCATTATTCTATTTTGATTCATTAATTCTATGAACATTCGAATTCCGTTAATTTTGATAGTTATTCTACAGATGAACAGAAATCTCCTGGAAATTCCAACTCATCAAATATTCCTTTTTTAAAGAATAAACTAAATGCATGCGTTTTTACATCTACATGAATGATACAGATATACATTAGACATATAGGAATCTGTAGCACCGGGCGAGAAACTTTATAGCTCATTGTGAGGGTCAAGATTGAGGGGAAGTTTGGACCCAATGGAACTCGAGTATGATATATTCATATTGATATTCTTCTAATGCAGTTGTAGTCGTTATTTAGATAGACCCCCTGAAGAGTTAATTTCAACTTTCACTCTAATAAAAATAGTCCTACTATACTTTTTGATGAATAATGCGCATGTGTAGCAGAAAGTTAAACCAAAAATGGTGTTGCCTACGGGTAAACGTGATACAAGCGGTGATGAACTGAAACGTTTACGCCTGCGCAAGGGAAATTTTCTTTTTTGGTTTATTTGGCATATACGTCATAAATTATCATACACATAGAAACCAATGAGGTGTTTTCAATTTTTTTTCTAAAAGCTAGCTATGCTTGTATAAATAAATATGAAATAAACAATATATTCTATTAAAGATAAACACAGTACAAAGTTTTATTACGGGAGCACTGATCTGTAATGTAAATATAAAACAACAAAGTATTGTTACATAAAGCTGATGAATAAAGAGATATTATAAAGTAAACGTATCATACATCAATCTACAATGCTAAGTTTCTAGAATAGAGAGGCTAGGTCTTTTTTAAGGGAAAAGTGCTGGTCACCAATCAGCTTTTCCAAAGCAAGGTGAATTTTTAATACTCTACAGACTGGACATAGGTAAAAAAAAATGCACGGTCGGTAACTTGATCAGCTGTTAGGCGAAAAGATAAGAATTGAGAATTATTAAAAAATTAATCAATCAACAAATAGGTACTCTAAAATCGTCTAAGTGACTTATCTGACTCCTTAATTTATAATCTTTTGAAACAGTATTAATGTCATACTTCAATCAACTAATGATTAAATTTTATTTCTATTTTAACAGGCGTTCTTACTTTTCTCTCTCTCTCACACCCAAGTAGGCGAACGGTATTATCTTTGTTGCACTAATACACTAATCAGAAACTTTGGCCAAGCTTGTCTCTTACACTTTATTTTATAAACAAATTTCATAAAATAATCATTTAGGTTCAGTATTTAAAATATTTTATTTCATATTACCAACATTCGGTGTAGTCAATAATATATGTAACAGTTAGGTTCCATTTTTAAAATTACATTAAATAATACTGTAAACCAGGAAAGTTTGTGTTAATGCTCACGCACATACGGGAATATGTGATATTCTATCTCAATTAGGCCTTACAAGATTTTAAGTGAATTTTAATTATAAATTTGTTTCTCAATATTTATACTTCAGTGTAAATGAAAGAATAATTCTTTCTTTTCAAGTCTGTCATAATATACTTTGATCAGTAAATATTGATTTTTACGTTATATACTTTTAATCTGTTCTGATCATTCTTGGCCTCGGACTAAAAACTCTGAATGAATGTGATAAGAAAATTTGAATTGGAAAATAATAAAAAGAAATATATGATTTTCCAATTGAGTTTCAAACGGAGTTTTTAATCAGGGTACACCTTTCAAATTTGTCAGTCATATTATTTGACAAATGCCATTTATATAGAAGCAATGTGTATGAACCTCACTAAGGGTAAAACAAATTTAACCTCATAGACAAGTAGTCTGTAGTGATAATATTTCAATTCGTCATGCAATGGTATAATTCAATCGGCATAGTTCAGTACTAATTTTAAACAGGGACCACCTCTGTTGAATCTCGCACTTCATCAATCGGTGTAACCACTAGTTTCTAATATATTAAAATGTCCATCACACTATTATATGGTAGTGATGTAAATAATTACGATATAAAAATATTATGCATTGCAAATAATTATTTGGTAGTGAACCCAGTATCCTATGTTGCTACTATCAGGATAATTAAAGTAAACTGTCTCACAAATCTGATAGGTTCTTATAGCTGTATACTTAAATGTATCATTTCTCATAAAACTCATTCATTCTTATAAAATCTCTATGGGAATTTACGAGAATCTATTGGATTCTATGAGATTTTCTAAACAGGGAATCTACCATGCAATTTATATTAGTATGGGGGATAAAATTATTTACTGTAATCAGAGTTGATAAACAAGAGAATGACTTGTTAAATTTTCTTAGTGTGATAAATTTGATGGCCCTGAAAAGGGCCGTTTGTTTTATTGGTTATCGATGTCGAAATAAATTAAGCACGTTCTCCTCGAATACGACGGGCCAACTGGATGTCCTTGGGCATGATGGTGACACGTTTGGCGTGGATGGCACAGAGATTGGTGTCTTCAAAGAGACCAACTAAGTAGGCTTCGCTGGCTTCCTGAAGAGCCATCACAGCTGAGCTCTGGAATCGGAGATCAGTCTTGAAATCTTGAGCGATTTCACGAACCAGACGTTGGAATGGTAATTTACGGATGAGAAGTTCTGTGCTCTTCTGGTAGCGACGAATTTCACGCAGAGCTACTGTTCCGGGACGGTAACGATGAGGTTTCTTAACTCCTCCGGTGGCTGGCGCACTCTTACGAGCGGCTTTGGTAGCCAGTTGTTTACGTGGAGCCTTTCCACCAGTCGACTTACGCGCGGTTTGCTTGGTACGAGCCATGGCAAGTTAGTTAGAGATTTAATGTAACGAGACGTTCAAGAGACTGACGTGATATAAAGAAATGGCGGCCGTTTTGGCCTTTTTGTCAACTTTCTGGCCGCGTGCGCGTTCTGATTTGTTCATTTTCGGTAGAGGGGGATAATTTATTCAATGTCTGCGATTGGCTCAAATTCAAAAGTAGGAGAAAGTTTGGCCATTGGATGAAACTGAGCAGAGAGGGAAATCGTAAGAAACTGCTTATAAACGGCCACTTTTGGTTGAAATTTCAGTATTGCTCTGATTTTCGTCGAGTAAACGTGTCTATACTTTTAAACTTCGAAAATGACTGGTCGTGGTAAGGGAGGAAAAGGATTGGGAAAAGGAGGAGCCAAGCGCCATCGTAAAGTTCTGCGTGATAACATCCAGGGTATCACTAAACCAGCTATCCGTCGTCTGGCTCGTCGTGGTGGAGTCAAACGTATCTCCGGTCTGATCTACGAAGAAACCCGTGGAGTTCTCAAGGTCTTTCTTGAAAACGTTATCCGTGACGCAGTCACCTACACCGAGCACGCCAAGCGTAAGACTGTCACCGCCATGGACGTTGTCTACGCTCTGAAACGTCAAGGCCGTACTCTTTACGGTTTTGGAGGTTAATTTCATCATTCGACTCAGCAACAATTAAACAAAACGGCCCTTTTCAGGGCCACCAAATTTTTTACACGTAAAAGACAATTCAAGCTGAAATTCTCATATTCAGAAATATGCTACTACTTCCTTAAAATTCTATTTTTAAAATTGCACTTTTACCAGCATCAAATATAATAATATATAGCGAATTTAATTCTTATCCATGTATTAAAATTTGTAATGTCTCGTGAAATGTTTAATTTATTATTGTAATGAATATGAATATATATCATATATTGAAAGAAATCGAAGAATGTTTCATTTCCATATGAATTAAGGTAAAGGCCCAAATTATTCACTATTATGAAGGCGGTTACCATTTTAATTTTTTTTTCTATACATAACGTTGAAATAGTTTTTCGCCTGTGTTGCCTCTATTGATGTTTGCATTTACGTAATCCTCTTTTTTGGTAATTTTTTTTAAATTCAATGATAAATATAATGATGTGAAGGCAATCATTTGATGAACCTACTAGTAACAGCGCAAATAACCTGCGGACCCGACTACTGACATGCTGTTGATCCTATTATTGTCAGGTCTAGCGCGCACGCGCATTCATTTATTACATAAAAATCAATAAAATATGCTTTAAGAGTGAATTTATTTTTAATTTCATCAACGAATTGAAATAAAATTAAATTAAAAATCCAACATTTAAATGCGATCAAAGTAATTATTTCCACTCAAGTGATCTCAATATCAACGTTAGTCACTTCATCTATTGCGTCGAAATTCTTTATATTATGAAACTGAATTCATTTATAGTAGTCCCGGCGAAAAAGTCGTCCTCCCACTACCATTACTTAGCACGTACTTCCTATACCCCCACTATCCATTTTAGGACGACTTTTTCGCCGGGACTACTATAATTAATTTTCAAATTTATTTGTTTAATTCTTTTGTCATAAAATACAATCAACATTAAATTTTTGCTTAGATGAGGTTAATTTTTAACTAATTTAAATATATATATATATATATATATATATATATATATATATACATACATATACAATGATTTACTAATATTTGATTGTTTACTTTGCATTAGTATATGCACTTTAATATTATTATTGTAAAATATTTAGTAATTAATTATATAATTATTTATAAACTTCTTCACGCAAAGTACTTTATATAATATTATGATTATTGCACACTAAAGAGCATGTAAATAGTAAAATGTAAACAAATTCTTTATATAAAGAGAAGTTAGGCAACCTCACATTTTGGCCTGTCAATAATTGATACCAGGGAATTTTCATGCTCCATCTATAGACACCCAATATTTTTAAGTTACTATTTATCAAATATAGAATAAACAAATAATTTCACAGTTCTTTAGACTTTTATAAGCTATAATTACATGAAAAAAGAGTACCCAATTAGCTTTTGAAAATATAGTCATTCTTAACCAAAACCTCAAGTAACTTTAAATTCACGAGCTGTTCTGGACTAAGTGAAAATATTTAATATTTTATTCGATAAATAATTTATATTTTAAAGTTTAATTTATATTATTCAATTTTTTTACGTTCTACGAATCATAGAGATTAATCTCAAAATACTTATAATTGTAATACGTAATTAAATAAACAATAAAATCAAAAAGGGTGTCAGTAATAGGTACCCTGTCAATAACCCTAGTGGCAATATTGATCAATTCAGGAGCAAATCTTGAGCAAGTCAAGATCAATACAGCGAAATATTATATACTGTGATTTCAAGATCTTGACTAAGATAACTATTAGGGAATAGGAATTTTTACCTTATTGTACCTTGTAAACTGTATGCCTGTGTCTAAAAGTTAATAACTTCGACTATAATGTCCTCCATAAAAAAACATGATTAAAATCCTTACTAATTTAATTTACCGAATATTAGTAATTTGACTACTTTTGAGATTCGTTTTACGACAAAGCTGTTAAGGTCACTGCCTTCTTCGATCAGCTGTTCCAGTGAGACCAACTTTTCGATGCTAAATCTCATTCAATTGATATCAATAAATATGTGTATTTTCTTCTATTGCATTTTTCTTACCGAAATGTGATATTATATCAGTTACTAATTTTACTAATAATAGTGTATGCCACGTTCGATCTATGAGCACATATTGAACAGCCTAAATGGATATTATTTTAACTAGGGATAATATCCTAAGAAAAAATTATTATTTTAAATCATTAAGGCTCGGCCGTACTCAACAAATTTTCGAATTTTAGATTTCTATTAATTTTCGAATTATCATTGGGCATGTTCGGCCGAATTAAGTCCTGAGCAAATTTACTAAGGACTTAGTAAGATTTGGTATAGTAAATATGCTTTTATTATACAATATCTTACTAAGTTTACTTAAGACTTAGTTCGACCGAACAGGCCCATTAAACAATTATCATTTGTTCAGCTTCCGGAAAAATGCTTTAAACGAATGTCCTAAGAATATTTTCATCATTCGAGTCCAATAAATATTTAAAATGCAATTAGAAATCTAAAATCTGAAAGTCCGGCTAGAACTGCCGACTCTTAAGTAAACACATAGAAAATTTAATATTTTAACGCGGAAAAGTTCTATTTGAGAATTAACATTGATAATATCCATTTAAATTAGCAAGTGGTGTTATTTTGTGAGATCAGGTTTTATTAAATGTATTTAAAATAAATTTAAGTAATATATGGATTAGTCTTGTTGAATTTTGAACTTTAGAGTAGAATACGTTTTAAAAAATTTGGTTGGTCCTGAAAAGGACCGTTGGTTTCATTGTTTATATGGATCAAGACTATGTCTTGAAACAGTTGATATGCTTCAAAAAAGACAATTCATGTCAGGTATCAAAAATAATCAGAAATTCCTCAGAATATTTGAGTAAGAATTTATTTTTTAACTGCTGCAGTTTTTTTAGCTGGAGCTTTTCCTGTTTTTGTTGCAGCAACTTTCTTAGGCTTAGGTGACTTTGGTTTAGCTGTTGGAGTCTTGGCAGCTTTCTTGGCTTTTGGAGAAGCGGCAGCTTTAGTTTTTGATGGGGCTTTAGCAGCTGGTTTCTTCGGCTCAGATTTCTTAGCTGGTGCTTTTTTAGGCGATGCAGGTTTCTTAGCAGCTTTGGTTTCACCGGTTGCCTTCTTGGCTACTGGTTTCTTAGCAGCTGCAGGTTTTTTAGGAGCGGCAGCTTTCTTCGCAGCAGCTTTTGGCTTCGATGCTGCTTTCTCAACTGGAAGTTTAAATGATCCAGAAGCACCTTTTCCTTTTGTTTGAACCAGAGTTCCCTTAATGACAGCTGCCTTAAGGAACTTTTTGATGAACGGTGTTTGTTTTTCAATATCAACCTTGTAGGTCGCAGCGATATACTTCTTAATAGCCTGAAGGGATGATCCACCACGTTCACCAAGGGTTTTAATAGCAGCAGTAACCATGTCAGCAGCACTTGGATGAGTTGCTTTAGTTGCTGGTTTCTTGGCAGCAGCTTTTTTAGGCGAATCGATCTTGGCCGGAGCCTTCTCTTCAACTGGAGCTGGAGATACAGATGTCTCAGTCATCTTGACGAATATTAGAGTGAGTAATTCTTTGAAAAAACGTAAGGATAAATTCTAAAAACTGACGTTAGTAGGTTGTGGCGCCACCACTGCTGAACACTAACCCAACCCTTTCACACGGACCATGGAGAGAGATTACTCTATTTTTCACCAGAATCGTTTGATCAAATTTTACTCAACGGTGTTCAAACCTCAGATTTATTCACATTTTTTAAAATATATCTCTCTGAATTTATAATAAATATTTTTTTTTTCTTCTATCAAAATGTTTTATTGTGATTTCCGAAAATTTATTTCACTGAAAAGATAGTGCATATTAAGTGTAATTGGTATTTTACCAGAACACTATGGGTTTAGAAACTATGAATACCACTTTAATAACTCAAATTAATAATAATATATAAACATAATCATTATAGTAATAATTATGAAAGATGCCTCGATGTTTGGCGGGGTTAAAAAAAATATCATACAAATCAAAGCATACATTATTACATATATTCTTAATATATACACTCGGGTCTTACGAACAAAGATCACATTCAACTGGTACTTATTTTTTACTATTTAAATTTGTATTTCCATAACAAAATTTATCAATAAACGATAAATATTATACTATTGGAAAATTTCTGAACTAAGTAATTGCAAAAAAAATTATAAGAAATTATAGTTGTAGTACGATTGGAGCTTGGCTAATCAGCGTAGTGCAGAGTGGATGTATGAGAGTACTAGTATGCAATTAATTTGTAAAATCATAAGTCTGTGCCCCTGATTAAAAAAAGGTATTTGATAGGATCAAAATGTTAATACTTTCAAATCCGGCTGAATACTGTAAATCCTTTTTCAAATTTCACGATTAATCATGTTAAATACTTTTTAATACTAAAATGATCGAAAGGAGTCGTAGGATATGACAGAATTGAAGTAGCATTTGAAATTTCTGATTCTATTGAATACTTTTTAATACTGAAATAATGTTTTCATTTCATTATCTTTTTAGAATATAAAAGGATTTGACTAGCATTTAAAATTTCTGATTCTATTGAATACTTTTTAATCCTGAAATAATGTTTTCATTTTAATATCTTCTTAGGATATGAAACGATTTAAACAGTATTTAAAATTTTTGTTTTTGTTGAATACTTTTTAATCTTGAAGTAATGGTTTCATTTGATTATCTTTTTAGGACATAAAAAGATTTAACCAGTATTTAAAATTTTTGTTTCTGTTGAATATTTTTCAATCCTGTAATAATGTTTTCATTTCATTATAATAAAATGAAAACCGGCCTACAAAATAAAAAAAAGTGGTCTGGACTTTTGACCGGACCTACCTATCTTTATGTATTTTGACGCGCTGAATCCGAATCTGAAGTCAGTTTTGTCCGTACACCCCCAAAATTTCAAGTAAATTAAAAAAAAAACCATATAAATCGCCAAAAATTAGCAGTTTTGGTAAGAAAAAAAATTATGGAACTATAGACCAAGTATGATTTTTATGTATTTTGGTCCGCTGAATCCAAATCTGAAGTTTATTCAACCATAAGCCATTTAAAATCTAAGTAAATTGCAAAAAAGTCCCTGAAAATTGCAAAAAATTGAGGGCTAACGGGCCAAATAAACTTTCAATTTATATTAATTTACAACTTGTTAAAATTTTTAATTAATAAAGAATTACAAGACTGAAAAACCATCAAAATCTGAAAAAAAGTAGCAAAAAATTGAAGTTATTATGATTAAATAAATTTTATAGAGCTAGATTAATAGATCAATCGTGATTTTTATGTAGTTCGATTCATTGAATCTAAATCATGAGCCGATTTGGCTTATATATATTTCTTAATTGGGGGTGCTATATTATATGCTAGCTAAATTTAATTACTTGAATTAGTCCTCAAAACTATATAAAATGGGCAAACTTTTATAATTTTAAGACGAACAATCAATTGTCTTTCGACTAAGAAAGGAATTTTTTAAAAAATTTTTATTTTAAAAAAGTTTTCGAAAATGAGAGAATAAATACCACTATATCTACAATGTAGATACACAGTAGACTCGCGCTATGACTCTTTACACACGCATATATATATATATATATATATATACATGTACATGTATGTTTGAACGGGTACTTGATTTAATACATTTGCCTTCACACTTTTCCCAGGCTTAGGACTGGCAGTCAGAAATAATTTCTACTGGCATGTTTAAAAATATTCAGAACCCAATGTTCTTGCAACATATTAATATAAAATATATCTCGAAAAATAAAATATTTTTAGTGGCCAAGCCGGCCGGTTGTCATTATTTCTTACAACTAACATGCGATAAACTGAAAAATTTAAAGTAATGAATATAAAATCAAATTACTTAAAGAACATACAAAAAAGTTGCTATTGCATAAGAAACTTTATGAACTACAACTAATAAATATCGATCATGTAAATTTTTGTTTTCATCAATTAAGAACTTTTTGCTTCTTACTCTGGGATGGAATAGCATCGACTTCTTGTAACGAGCACCCTTTTCGTTTTGGAACCCGTTTCACGTCTTTATTTTTTCTCACACTATTAATGGAGCCGCTGGTAGAATATAATTCCTCTATCCATCGACTCCTATTTTGGTTTAGAAATTGTCCGATCGTGACTTGTTTTTTCCTTCTTTTATCTAAAACACTAAAATTATATTTTTGATTAACATGCTGTATAAGATGATGTTTTACCTCCGTCAATTCCAATTCGATTGGCTTCGTCGGCTGGTCGTTTTTTTTTTTTTTTTTGTAGATATCAGGAATATCCCGTTCAATTGATTTCCCTGGAGTTGGTGGTGGTTTCGATATATCAATGTCTTCATCATTGATAAGCACTGAAACAAATGAATACGCTGAGTCAACCATATTAACTGAAACCTTTAACCGAAATATCTACACAATATCAACAAATATTGAGCTTATTAGTTAACACTGCGATGTAAACGCCAACAAGTTTCACGAAGAAATGATAAATATGGCCGCATGGTTATACTGTATAGTTAAGTCTGCAAGAGAATGGGCTTTTCTCCCACCATAATTTTATAGGTAAGTCATTACTGCGCATGCGCGTTTGCTAACCAAGTAGTCGGAGAAAGCCCATTCCTTTAGAGATTTAACTATAAACTGTTCTTCACATAGTATATCAATGCGCCCTCATGTAGGTTACCGATGAATGAAAAATGTAAATAGAACGTTAATGCTGATACAATAAGTTAAATTTTTCTTTATTTACTTTGTGTTTTACCATAATTTTAGCAATATTAATAAAGGCTCAAATTTTTAAAAAATAGATAATCGAAATTCTTCTCACTCGTAATTTTTTTAAAGATAGGTCGAATATTCATTGTATCATAATAAGACTCGAAGAGATACGCGGGCACAGGCGCACCGTAGTAGCGATACCCCCCCCCCCCCCCCAATCACCACTTTAGCTTAAAATTGACAGTAATTTGACATTGAAATTACCAGGAAATTGACGAAAAATTCAAAGGAACTTCTGTAAGTAAACTTTTTGCTGAAGCAAACTCTGCTATTAGGGAGATATAGCCGAGCTGTAAGAATCGTTTGAGCTTGAGCAGTCGGTGTGAGTCAAACAAAAAAATCGCGCGAAAAAACGATAGCAAATAGATAATTATTTGGAAAATAATGATATTTGTACCCTGATTAAAAATACTTATTGAAAAGGATTGAAAATTTTTTCAATCCTTTTCAATCCATACGGAGATTTTGAAAAGTATTGAATGGAATTGAAATTTCGATCATTTGAATACTTTGTAATTCTTAAAATGGAATTCAAAAGTATTGGAAAGAATTCAATCTCTCATCATTTCAATACCTTCCAATTCCGAACTATTTAGGTATTGAGAAGGATTGAAAAAGATGAAAAAATTTCAATTCATTTGAATCCTTTTCAATCCTACACTCGATCCGAAATATCGAACTATTTAGGTATTGAAAAAGATTAAAAAAGATTGAAAAATTCCAATTCATTTGAATCCCCTTCGATCCTACACTCAATCCGAAAATCGAGCTATTTAGGTATTAAGAAGGATTGAAAAAGATTGAAAAATTTCAATTCATTTAAATTCTTTTCAATCCTACACTCGATCCGCAATATCGAACTATTTAGGTATTGAGAAGGATTGAAAAACATTAAAAAATTTCAATTCATTTAAATCCCTTTGAATCCTACACTCGATCCGAAATATCGAACTATTTAGGTATTGAGAAAGATTGAAAAATTTCAATTCATTTGAATCCCCTTCAATCTTACACGCGATCCGAAAATCGAACTATTTAGGTATTGAGAAGGATTGAAAAAGATTGAAAACCTTCTATTCCTTTGAATTCTTTTCAATCCCATGCGGGACCTTAAAATTCGAAACTTTTTTGGTATTGAAAAGTATTCAGAAAGATTAAAAATATCAATTTTTTTGAATCTTTTTTAATTCCTCGGAAGTTTAGAAATTCTCATATTATTTTTGGATTCAATACAATTAAAAAGTATTAATTTCATGTCCAGATAAAAATGCTGGGGTATAGAAAGTATTCAAAAGTATTAAATTCTCATATTTTTCAATCCTTTTCAATGAGTATTTCTAATCAGGGTAAATTTAAAACATTATGTAACAGGGTAAATTTGTAAAAACTGTAAAATTAGATAATTTGAATTTGAATTTTGTTTTCCGCCGATAACCGGCCAACGACCTCGTAAGTTGCGAGTTAGTGATACGACTAGTCACCGGGTGTCGCATGGATCACTAAGGCCAGTCCGTTCGTCATTTTCTTAGGTTAAGAAAAATGGGAAGAAGTTTCCGGGGGAGTGAACCAAAGTGGAACTAAATATAAGGGACTGTGGAACGTGAAATAGATTATTAATTGTTCAGACGACGACAAGAGCAGGACAACCATAACACCAGGTAAATATATAAGTCCGTTCACGCTTCACGTGGAACGAAGCGATTCATTTATTAATTAATCAATTGCTATTTGGTTATTAGGCCTTTGGGCCAATAAATTAATTATTTAATTATTAATTACAAAATATTAATGCGTACTGTTCATTGACAGATATTCCATCAAAACAATTAATTGAAGGAAAGGAGAGATAGAGACCGGGAAGTCACCAGCAGATTTATTAAGAAACCATTTACGACCACGTTTCAATCAGTTGCTGCTGTATAGTTAATAAAGGTAAATTTATAATTAATTAAGGCCTCTAATTTAATTATTAGAGGGCCAAATTAATTATAATTAATTACTTAAAATCTTTCCGTTAGTCTCATAAATTAATTGATTGAAAACCCAGGCCTGCCGGCTGTGTTAATCGCGTCTCGCGTCTCTAGTTTGCCACTTTGTCTGTAACTCTAAAATTTATTCTATTTGAGGCCTCTAGGCTGGAATAAAATAAATTTTCGCGTGAATCGTTCGATAATTAAATTAAATTTAAATTCAAAATTAATTATAAAATTATCTCAGGCCTGTCGGCTGCTTTAGATAATTTGTCCGTCTCTTAAAATCTTAATTTCAGGCCTTGCGACGCCAAGCCACTGGCCGAATATTCTAGTCAATTTCTAACCGTAATTCTAGTCGTAAATTTAGTCCTAAAATAATTATAAATTAATTTAAAAATATTAATAAAATATCTAAATGAATTAAATTGGAATTTGTAAAGACGCTAGAAATTATGATAATTAGTTGTAAATGGAGAAAACGGATTATTTTGTCAGTAATAAATTAAGTGTAAAATATTATGAAAAAGTTTTAGTGAAAATGGTCAGTAAAAATTGAATAAAATCAGTGAATAAAATATTATGGGAAAATTGTTAGAGTAAATTGTCAGTAAAATTAATTAATTAATAATTCAATTAAAACTACAAATTAATTAATTAATAAATATACTGAGTTAAAAATAGTGAGATAAATCACAAAATTAATTGTGTAAAATTATATAATTTTATTGGAAAATTTTATTGGAAATTTAGTCACGAGTATTCGAGACAATAGTGATGATGTTATAAGAAATGGTCAGTAAATTAAAGTAGAGTCAACAAGTAATGTTAAGTAAATGAAACTGTGTCTGTGATTTAGGTCCGGTGGACATGTTAAGTTAGAATTAAGGATACATCCAGGGGATGATTTTTAAAGAATTATTAAGGTTTAACTTCCAGGGGACGGTAATTTAGTGTGTGTGTGTGGGTGTATAAAAGTTCAGGGAACGTATTTAGTTTGCCATAAGGAACCGTCCGGGAGACGAGATAATTTAGTTTGCCATAAGGAACCGTCCGGGAGACGAGATAATTTAGTTTGCCATAAGGAACCGTCCGGGAGACGAGATAATATTTAGTTTGTCATAAGAATATTAGTTTGTCATAAGAATATTAGTTTGTCATAAGAATATTAGTTTGTCATAAGAATATTAGTTTGTCATAAGAATAGTAGTTTGTCATAAGGTTTAAATAAATAAAAGCAAGGTGCTTAATTTAAATAAAACTTTGATTAACATTATTTCAGCCTATTATTACAATTCCTCACCTCTCTCACAAAATATTACAAACGACTCTGAGAAATATAAATTAATTAATTTATTTAAAATAAAATTCTATAACATCCGGTTCTGGAAGGCCGAGTCCATCTTCCAGTGGCGCCCTATTATTCGACTATAATACTAGGTGCGACCAGACTTGGCAAGATTAATCTCTCTGTCACAATTAAAATTTCATATTTTCTGTGTATTCCCTAATTTTTTTCACTATCTAATGTAATTCGAAATCATGGCAAAAATTTTTATAAAATAAAACAAAATTGGATAAAAAAAATCTATAGAGTCTATAGTTAAATCTCTAAAGGAATGGGCTTTCTCCCACTACTTGGTTAGCAAACGCGCATGCGCAGTAATGACTTACCTATAAAATTATGGTGGGAGAAAAGCCCATTCTTCTGCAGACTTAACTATACAGTATAACCATGCGGCCATATTTATCATTTCTTCGTGAAACTTTTTGGCGTTCACATCGCAGTGTTAACTAATAAGCTCAAATATTTGTTGATATTGTGTAGATATTTCGGTTAAAGGTTTTAGTTACTATGGTTGACTCAGCGTATTCATTTATTTCAGTGCTTATCAATGATGAAGACATTGATATATCGAAACCACCATCAACTCCAGGGAAATCAATTGAACGGGATATTCCTGATATCTACAAAAAAAAAAAAAAAAACGACCAGCCGACGAAGCCAATCGAATTGGAATTGACGGAGGTAAAACATCATCTTATACAGCATGTTAATCAAAAATATAATTTTAGTGTTTTAGATAAAAGAAGGAAAAAACAAGTCACGATCGGACAATTTCTAAACCAAAATAGGAGTCGATGGATAGAGGAATTATATTCTACCAGCGGCTCCATTAATAGTGTGAGAAAAAATAAAGACGTGAAACGGGTTCCAAAACGAAAAGGGTGCTCGTTACAAGAAGTCGATGCTATTCCATCCCAGAGTAAGAAGCAAAAAGTTCTTAATTGATGAAAACAAAAATTTACATGATCGATATTTATTAGTTGTAGTTCATAAAGTTTCTTATGCAATAGCAACTTTTTTGTATGTTCTTTAAGTAATTTGATTTTATATTCATTACTTTAAATTTTTCAGTTTATCGCATGTTAGTTGTAAGAAATAATGACAACCGGCCGGCTTGGCCACTAAAAATATTTTATTTTTCGAGATATATTTTATATTAATATGTTGCAAGAACATTGGGTTCTGAATATTTTTAAACATGCCAGTAGAAATTACTTCTGACTACCAGTCCTAAGCCTGGGAAAAGTGTGAAGGCAAATGTATTAAATCAAGTACCCGTTCAAACATACATGTACATGTATATATATATATATATATATATATATATATATATATATATATATATATATATATGCGTATAAAACAGTTGCTACAACTTTCCAATTGCTGTTTTTGAAATGAAAAGTAGGGGAGACCCGGGCAAGAAAGTTCTCTTAAGCTGATAATTACTTTTAGTGACTTCCAACCATCAAATCACTTTACTTTTGGTCAATTTCGAATAAATTCATGGGCATTTTGCCAAAACTCTGATAAAAAAAATTTTTTCTGGAACAATAAGGCTCCCTTTCAAGAAATAATAAAAAAAAAAAGTTTTTTTGATCAAATTTCCAGAGGGACCTTCTTGCCCTGGTCTTCCCTGGCACCTTATTTTTATTTTATTATTTTATATTTATGCGTTAGATTTCTTGTAATGGTTGATTACAATTTTTTTTTCTAGACTTAATTTCAAATGGCGAATTACTTTATTGTAAACAAAAAATATACTAATACTACAGATTTTTTTTCGGGACATCGATGTTTACAGAAAAGAAACAAAATATGATTTTGTCGTACGCAATTCAAAAACAATAAAAAAATATTGTGAGAGTAAAAAAAAAACAAACGATTATGAAGGAATAAAATTTTCTGAATTTGATTTGACATGCACATTTTCCAAAAAAATCAGCACACAAAAAAATAAAAAAGAAAAGTAAGTACCCTGTCAAAAAAAATTATATGGAAATCCAGCCTAGATTCCTATGTGGGTTTCCACATGGCGTTTTCGGATGGGTTTCCATATGGTTTCCTATAGGAATATTAGTCTGTATTTTTATTCATATATGCGTATCTATAGACAATTGATCTATAGACAATTAACATTCTAGTTCACCGGATTCTACGCACTAAAAAAAAAGGATTTCTAGGGTCAAAAATAAAACTTGATTTAGACTTGGTTTACCAAGTCGAAATTTGGATCCGTTTTCACAAGACAAACTCGACTTTTTTTTACGGAGATATGAAATACATTGAGTTTTCGCCTAGGTTTAGACTTAACTGGCTTACTTAGTCACGATTTAAGTCGAAAAAGTTGAAATCAAGTCGAAATAGACTTTTTCGCCTTATAATTTAAGTCGAATAAGTCTATATCAATTTCTATATCTATTTTCAATTTCGACTTGATTTCAACTTTTTCGACTTAAATCGTGACTAAGTAAGCCAGTTAAGTCTAAACCTAGGCGAAAACTCAATGTATTTCATATCTCCGTAAAAAAAAGTCGAGTTTGTCTTGTGAAAACGGATCCAAATTTCGACTTGGTAAACCAAGTCTAAATCAAGTTTTAGGACCTTTTTTGTAGAGAATCAAATGTTTCTTAAAATCGTCATTTGCATTTTTACCGTAATTTCGTTATTTAGACAATATTGACTCCAAACCCAAATTATTATTTACCAAATGCATTTCAGAACCAATACAGAAGAAACAATTAAAATCTGAGTAAAATTGTAAAATATACTTTTGAAGAGTATTTGACAAAAATTAAGGTTTTTTCTATTGAACTGGTGCCATCTGTAAATTTTCTTTCGGAAACATGAAAAAAAATTTCCATACTTTCAAAATTGAATTTTCTATTTAATTTAAAAACACGGAAAGAAAAAAAATTTTAAATCGAAAAAAAAAATATTTTTTTTTTTCGGAATTTGTACGGAAAATAAGTAAGATCTTAGATATCTTTTTACAACACCTGACTGACTATACATAATTTATAGATTCACCGTGTAAAACATGTAAACGCAATAAAATCTGAAAATTATCTTTAAAACTGTGTATACGTCGAGTAATTCAATTCACTATTGTTTCAAGCTTCATAACTTTTTTTCTGTTAGTTGTACGAAGAAAACACTTAGGGACTTTTTTTGTAGAGGATTTAATTTCCTATTAGATGAAGTACTTAGAAAAAAGATTTTGCAATGATAATTAAATTTCTAAAGCACAAAAAAAATTTTTTTTGCATATAATTTAAAAGAAAAAATGAATATTCATTGAGCTCTTAGCAGAATTGAGCTTACGAGTTGTTCTTTTTGGAGGATTTTTTTTCACCAAAGACTAACTTTCAAAACCATAAGACTTGGAAAAAAACAAGGGATTTTTATTATGAAACACCCTAATATATATCCATAAAATTAGTCAATATCACAAGCATTAATTTAAAAGTATAGACAGCGATTAATTTAATTTTAATAAATATTAATTAATTACCACAAATTTTAAAATATAATTCGAACGGTTTTGCGTATAGCCAACAAGAGTCTGACTGTCCAGTAACACTAAAGGCTAGCTTGGATGAAAAAACGAGATCATTTGTTGTACAAAAATGGATCCATGATCATAATCACAAACCAAACGAGGTAAAATTAAAAAATTGATAAGATGATAATCCCGAGAAAAATTATTTTGCCAAATCATATATAATTGAATAAAATTATGTATGATTATCTATCTATATTATTAAGAGAATAAGGAAAATTTTGTTCCCGACATATCTATATAATAAAATAAGTTAATGTTATTAAATTTTGTATCATTAGAAAGGTCTTGACTTGAATTCGTGCCTTTTCATAGCTTAAACACTTTTTTATTGCTAAGTATCGAGATAAATCGATTCATCTACATCATTCAAAAAATATTTAAATTACGCGGGAAAAAATACGGATTTATTTCTTTTTAATAAATAAATATTTTGATTATTCTGTCACTAAATATGTCTGAATATATGAAATTATTGAGTATATATAATTGAAAGAAAATAAAAAAAAATTGCTCTATGCCATGCCTTCTATGATTATGAAAATGAAACAAATTTAATTTGATTTGAGTGAAAAAGAAAATCATATTCAATTAATTCTGTAGTAATTCTTGGACAGTCATATAGTGACTGGAGGTTACTGGTATATAATAACTTATATATAAGTTGTATATAATCGTGTAATATCATATATAATTATGCATGAACGGATGTAGTCATTCCTAAAATCTAATATATATCTGTAAATTATTAATTAAGTAATTGAATTGGAACTTATTGTCTTAAAGTCCATATTAAATAAAATAAAATTATGTATAATTGAATATTGATTTATTTATATATACTCCATATATAACAATATATGATTGGGCAAAAAAAATTTTCTCGTGGAATGAATACACTGTGAAAAAATAAACACACAAAGACGTACAAACAGGCTTCGTGCGTGATTTTGAATTTACAATTTTCACAATAAATATGTGAAAACCCTGCTTAAAAAATCCGATAGATTCTTATAGCCGTATGTATAATGCTCTATACTTAACTATAGCATTTCTCATAGAACTCATTCATTCTTATAAAATGTCTATGGGAATTCATGAGAATCTATTGGATTCTATAAGATTTTTTAAACACGGAAGAAACCAATTAAAATTTTCAATTTTAATTGACCATGAACAGGAAAACACTAACGTATCAAGTTGGGTTGACAAATATGAAAAAAAAGAAGAGAGAAGAGAGAATGAGAAAACTTTAGAGGAGGAAAAAGCAGAAAAATTATTAAGAATGATTAAGAAAAACGTAAAAGACAATCCGGCTGGTATAAAAAAAAAAATTCTTCTATTAGAAAATTTTATTAAAAAAATTAAAAAAGTAGATGAAGAAGATATTGAAGATGAAAAAAGTAGCGATGAAGAAGAAGACATGCATAGAGTGGAAGAAAAAATAGGGAAAAATATTAAAATTACAGCCAGCATAGAGACAAGACAGTTGTCAACAACTTTTCTTGATTCAAATATACATACTCCTCCAAGAGGATGTGTTGAAATTTTGGAGAGCTTGTATGTAAAAAAAGAATTGATAACGCGAATTAATACAAATGATTACAAATCTGACCAGACTGACGTAGACTTAGACAGACTTGTGACAGCAGAAACAGACATAAAGCTTGAAGAATTAGAGACTGTTAAAAACTACTTTAAAGACGATGTACTGAAGAAAATAATTGAAATTATATGTAAAAAAATTGTAACGTGATGAAAAAAAGAAAATAAAAGACTAAATTTATTCGAATATCTGCGCTCAAGTTTTTCGTCCGATAAAACATTGCTATTTACTCCAGACACTGCTGTATATCCTTAGAAGATACATCTGTTTATAATAAACAAGCATTGCTGTTTAATCTAAACAGACACTTCTGTTTCGTCTAAACAGACACTTCTGTTTAGTCCAAACAGACACTCCTATTCAGTTCAAACGAACCCTTCTGTTTAGTCCGAACAGACGCTCCTGTATATCTTTCACAGATATTTCTGTTCATTCTAAACAGGCAAGGCTGTTCAATCTAAACAGAAACTTCTGTTTAGCCTGAACAAAAACTTCTGTTTAGTCCAAACAGACGGTCCTGTATATCTTTAACATATATATCTGTTTATTTTAAACAGACCCTCCTGTTGAGTCTGAACAGTCACTCCTGTTTAGTCCAAACAGACGCTCCTGTATAGTTTAAACAGAAATTACTGTTCATTCTAAACAGACACTTCTGTTTAGTCAAAACAGACACTTCTGTTTAGTCAAAACAGACACTTCTGTTTAGTCGAAACAGACACTTCTGGTTAGTCCAAACAGACACTTCTGTATATCCTCAGCAGATATATCTGTTTATTAAAAACAGACCCTCCTGTTTAGTCGAAACAGACACTCCTGTTTAGTCCAAACAGACACTCCTGTTTAGTCTAAACAGACACTTCTGTTTAGTCGAAACAGACACTCCTGTTTAGTTTAAACAGAAATTGCTGTTCATTCTAAACAGACACTTCTGTCTAGTCGAAACAGACACTTCTGTTTAGTCGAAACAGAAACTTCTGTTTAGCTTAAACAGACTGTCTATTAGCGTCAACAGAGATACCAATTTAATCTCGATGTCTCACTTAGGTTTTTTTTTGCTTATTTACGAAATAATTTTTGAAACGTCTTTTTATTTGCTTTTTATTTTTATTATTTTGTTCTACATGTTTATTATAGCATTCGAATAATTTTTAGCTCTATTTAATATTTGCGTATTATTTAAACCATTCCCTAACCTTTTTTTTATACATAGCAATCATTTTGAATTCGTAAAACAATATTGCGCTTCTTTCAGCAATAAGGTATGTGAAGCCACCTATTGTCTAACTTGAGAACTTCTTTACCAGATTTTCTGATGGTAAGAGTTTCATTCGGCATTTTGGCGATTCGGAATAATGCGACGCACCCTACTCACATCCTCATTTCAAATGAGGACTCGGGATCACGAATGCACAGGTTACCGACTGCAACTGAGGACTTCGAGTTTTTACTACATCCAAATCCTCATTTCAAATAAGGAGCTAGGTCTGTAATCGACATAGAATTTATTTTCTTGCGCGAAAATTTTTTTTTTGAGTTAAAATATGATTTTTTCTACATGCACTTCAAAAAGAATAATGTTGCTGCAAAATGACACACCCTAATATATATATATATATATATATATATATTTTTTTACTATGGTATCCCAAAATTGAAAGTATAACTAAATCTACCTATAAACAGTACTCGAAGTCCCACATTTTGTCCTTTAGAAAATAAGTAATGTCTGGGGACACTGGGCTCTTACTCTATAAGAAACTACTACAGACGAAAAAATATCAAAGACACAGCCTAGACGTATACAAACAAGATAAACATAGGCTTAACGATATAATAAATAACAGAATTAAAATTCATTTTAATATTAAATGGAATAAAAAACCTGAAATCCTCAATATCAGAGAGAACTCTATATGGAAAACAGCCAAATCATTGACCAAAAAATTCGATAATGTATCCTAAACTTCGCATAGTACATATAGCCTAGTTTTCTCTGACAATGATAAAGCTGAGGCATATTAGCAAAAAATTTTGAACAAGTACATTATCTTACAGAAGACGATGGGGACAAGCAATAGAAACAGAAGTTAACAAAACATACATCGACATTAAAAACCAAAATATTGATCTAGATGACGTTGGCTTGACTTCACCTAGGGATATTCTTAAAGAAATTAAAAATACCAAATCAAAAAAAGCTCCAAAGCCGGATCGCATCTAAGGCATTTGTTTTGTAAAATTTGTATCTTTTTATGGTTAGAAACGAAGGTTTTGCTCCATAAGGGGGAGGCATATACTGGTCTAATACATATTTTATAAATATTTAGTTTATTATCCTCCGAGTCAAAGCTATTCGACGTATCAATGGATATAGGATTGAGATAGCTGCGTGCGTTTTGTTATTAACCTGTGTAATATGTTTTGAAAAAGTCAGTTTGGGGTCTAGGTAGAAGCTTAAGTACTTAGCGAGTCATGTGAATTGAATGTCTTCACCGTCCATTGTTAATTTGGTATTTATACTACTTTTTATATGTGTAAAGATGATTGCTGACATTTTCTGGGTATTAATTTTAATTTTCCATTGTTTGTAATATTTATCTAATAATATTATATGCTTTTGTATATTACGCAGTACTACTTCTAATTTTCATAGGAGGAAAGTACTGCTGTATCGTCAGCAAAGAGTGCTAGCGATGTAGCCGGATGTTTCAGCAGGTCATTAATATATTTTACACAAGTATCCTTGCATCAAATCAGGAAAATTTAATAACTAAAGAATTTTGTACGTTTTGAAAAATTTGGTGGCCCTGAAAAGGGCCGTTTTGTTTATGTGGAGATGGGATAGTAATTTAAGAACTGCTTTTTTCGGTCTTTTTGGGCAATAAGACAGCTTGGATGTTGGGTAAAACTCCACCTTGAGCGATGGTAACTCCAGAAAGAAGTTTATTTAATTCTTCATCGTTACGGATGGCCAGTTGGAGATGACGTGGAATGATACGAGTCTTCTTGTTGTCACGAGCAGCATTACCTGCTAACTCGAGTACTTCAGCGGCGAGGTATTCCATGACAGCCGCTAAGTACACTGGAGCACCAGCACCAACACGTTCAGCGTAGTTACCCTTACGTAACATACGATGGATACGACCAACTGGGAACTGAAGACCAGCACGACTTGAACGGGTCTTTGACTTGCCCTTTACTTTACCACCTTTACCGCGACCAGACATGATTTTAAGTTAGAGTGAACGGAACACGTAATTTACTCAAGAGCGTCAGAGACGAATTATGCTATTCGCAGCAAAAGCCACTGTATTTGCTTACTTCACGTCGGTTACTGCGAGCCACTCACAGTAAAGGAATTATCCCCTCAATCGATACTCTTTTTTGATTCGATCGCAGGTTACGACGCAATTCATATTGTTATTATTTTTTTTCGGTACCTGCGATCCAATAGGATTACGCGTATCCCCTCCACCCGATGGTACGCAATATCATTGGTCCGATCATACCAATGCGTTAGCTGTTAAAAAAGAAACGAAAGGTTGGCAAATTCACATTTTGACTCCAGTCTTGAACTAGTGTTGAATCAGTGATCATCATGCCTCCTAAAACGAGCGGTAAAGCTGTGAAAAAGTCGGGCAAGGCCCAGAAAAATATCACCAAGTCCGACAAAAAAGGACGCAAGAAGAAGCGTAAGGAAAGTTACGCCATCTACATCTACAAAGTGTTGAAACAAGTTCATCCGGATACTGGAGTTTCCAGTAAAGCCATGAGCATCATGAACAGTTTCGTCAACGATATCTTTGAGCGTATCGCAGCTGAAGCGTCCAGACTTGCGCATTACAACAAACGTTCTACCATCACCTCCCGGGAAATTCAAACTGCAGTGCGTCTTTTATTACCCGGTGAATTGGCCAAGCACGCCGTCAGTGAAGGAACCAAAGCCGTCACCAAGTACACCAGCTCTAAATAAACTTCTTAATCCCTTAATAAACCAAACGGCCCTTTTCAGGGCCACCAAATTTTTTAAAACGTATTTTTCTCTGAAGTTTTAAATTTTCATTTTAGCAATATTAAGGTTGTTAGTGTATTTATGTTGTGGGGTGTACCCTATTTAGATAAATAAATTTTTTTAATTATTTTCCACCACATCAGAACTATGATTATTCAGATACAGAATGTAAGCATACAGCTCCTTGAGTATTTTAATACTAAAAGTCTCATAACGTTTCTCAATATATCCTGTAGGTAATCGAAAAAAGTAGCCAATCAAACGCTTGCTTGAATAGCAAATGAAAAGTGAGGGGTAGCTGCTTCTATCAAACATTACTTTCTCGCCCGGAGAAAATTTTTTTTTTCCAATTGATAAAGAAAAAAATTTGTTGGGACAAGTAAAAATTCTTAACGCCAAGAAATAGTTTTTTCTGTGAGGCACCTTGCTTATTATTCTCATTTTCAATTAATCACATCCCCCGACTTGAGGAATCTTCGATTATTGTTAACTATAAATTATTTTTTTCTTTCTTAAATATGCACGACAATCGCGGGTTTTTCAACGATTAACTCTTCTTAGTTCATCTATTTTTTTTTTTATTTCACACTTTTTATACTCTTCGATGTTCTCTATTAATGTGTACTTTTTTTGTTTATTATTTCAATTTTAAATACATATTCTTTTATAAATTAATAAGATTATACGGGTCCCCATCGATATTGGATCGTAGTTAATTCAAGTTTTTATTTATAATGATATCTATTATTATTTGAAAAAAATATATATGCATGATTATTTGTTCTGCGCCACCTATATTAAAATAAAATGAGTAAAAAATATAAAACATAACAACAAAATTGGTAAAGTTTGCGAGGAAACAGGCATACATATATTTTAACGATACTAAACCCTGTAAAATGAACACTTAACACCAGAAATGATAAACAGAGATTCTACAAGTAATAAAGTATACGATAAATATAGTGGTATTTTGTTTTTGAGACTACTAAATTTTCCAATCGACTATATTCATTAAAATATACATTTTTATAAATTACAAAAATTGTACCCTATTATCATCAGCAGTACTAGAACTCTTCAGGCCAATGCATTAGTATGATTAGATAGTGGTTAATTGAAAGAAAAGCGTAAATAGTATTGTTCGGAAATTGGGATAAATATGGTATTTCATTTTCCTTTTAATTGTGATCAATAAAATAAACGAGAAACGAGTTTAATTTTCTTAGTATGAAATATTTGATGGCCCTGAAAAGGGCCGTTTGGTTTAGTAGTTTTTGATGTTGAAATAACTTAAGCACGTTCTCCTCGAATACGACGAGCCAATTGGATGTCCTTGGGCATGATGGTGACACGCTTGGCGTGGATGGCACAAAGGTTGGTATCCTCAAAAAGACCAACGAGGTAGGCTTCGCTGGCTTCCTGGAGGGCCATCACGGCTGAGCTCTGAAATCTCAGGTCGGTCTTGAAGTCTTGAGCGATTTCACGAACCAGACGTTGGAATGGTAATTTACGGATGAGGAGCTCAGTGCTTTTCTGGTAACGACGGATCTCACGAAGAGCTACTGTTCCAGGACGGTAACGATGTGGCTTCTTGACACCACCAGTGGCTGGCGCGCTCTTACGGGCGGCCTTGGTAGCCAGTTGTTTACGTGGAGCCTTTCCACCAGTCGACTTACGAGCAGTTTGCTTAGTACGAGCCATGATAAGCTAGTTAATCTCCGAATAAACGTAGTATTACGTTCAAAAACTTAGAGCGGAATGAGTTTTTGGAGCCGAAAATCGCCTTTTTGTCAACTCGCAGAGCAGCTGGAGCGTAATTCGTTTGTTTTCTCGGTGGAAGGAGAAATTTAGCATCACTCTGATTGGTTCATTTCTGAGAGTGGGAGAAAAACGCACCGCCGCTCTGATTCGCCCAATTCGAGTGGTGGGAGTAAATCTAAGGATGTCTTTATAAGGAGGCTCAAAATCGGTCCTGGAGCATTCTCAGTCTAACTTTGTAAGTGTTAATTCATTAAAAGTTCTGAACTTGCAATCATGACTGGCCGTGGTAAGGGAGGAAAAGGATTGGGAAAAGGAGGAGCCAAGCGCCATCGTAAAGTTCTGCGTGATAACATCCAGGGTATCACTAAACCAGCTATCCGTCGTCTGGCTCGTCGTGGTGGAGTCAAACGTATCTCCGGTCTGATCTACGAAGAAACCCGTGGAGTTCTCAAGGTCTTTCTTGAAAACGTTATCCGTGACGCAGTCACCTACACCGAGCACGCCAAGCGTAAGACTGTCACCGCCATGGACGTTGTCTACGCTCTGAAACGTCAAGGCCGTACTCTTTACGGTTTTGGAGGTTAATTTCATCATTCGACTCAGCAACAATTAAACAAAACGGCCCTTTTCAGGGCCACCAAATTCTTCATACGTTGAAAGTAAATCAAGTTTTATTCTTAAATATTATTAATTGCATTATTTCTTCTATACTCGCTCACCATTTTATGTAACCAATATATGAACCCCGATTATCTTAAATAATAAAATTACAAAACAACACCTCAATAATGAACAAATGGAACATTTCATCATTAAATGTTTGCTTACAGTACATCTATAATGCATTATTTTTTTTGAGTTGTATTATGGAAAATTTGCCTTATCCCGATTAAAAAACTATTCATAAACGTATTTGCGATAGTGCTCAACAACCAATTACGATATATAAAAATCTATTCTTATAAATAATCTCAATTGCTAGGATTTAATTTTTGGAAGATTAACTAGAGATTTAAGTTGAAGCGCAGCTGTTATGATTAGTTTCTCCGTCAGCTTTATCCAGTGCCCCCACACGAATCTTTTTTCTATCTCTATCAACAATAATGTTACCTGATTCTGTATTATTTATCTTCAAAAGTTGAATAGTACATCTGTTCTGAATGATGAACTATTCTTATCGACAATTTATAGCCTGTTTAGAAATTCTCATAGAATTCAATAGATTCTCCTAAATTCCCATAGAGATTTTATAAAAATTAACGAGTTCTTAGGAAAGCTACAGTAAAGTATAAGCCTTATACTTACAGCTATATAAACTTGCTTAGAAAATATGATATATAACAATTCGCAGTGTTAAAGGCACAGAAGATGTTATATTATTCAAAGGATTTAATAGTGTGAAATATCATTCAATTTAAAAATTTTTTCATTATTTTAAATCATAGACTTTAAGGGTGTAGTCTAGTTGGTCATTTGTGAAAAATCGTTTTTGTTTTTTTTTACATTTTTTGAATGTATATGTATTCAAGCATATTGTGTCAAATTTTTATGAAGATCCGAGCTGGGTAAGTGTATTTTTCTGAATTTAAATGTCGACAATCACGCGTATCGAATATGTGAATCGCCACAGCTTGGACACATCAAGAGAGAGCAGAACGGAAAGAAAGATGGCCAAATTAGAAGCAAATGAAAGTTTTGAACAAGAAGGCACGTCGTATGGTGCAGGCATCGCAAATTAAATTTCGGTAAGATTTTTTTTTTTATTTAAAAAGACTTGAAATGCGTTTATCTTAAAACTACGTTTTCGCCGACGCCAAATCACAAGTTCTCCGGAACCCGTGGGCTGATCCTTCTAAAATTTTAACCACATATTCTACACGTAAGTAGTTACAGGATAGACTAAAATCATGTTTAAATTTTGATTTTAACTAATTTTTTTTTACAAATAACAGCGAAAAAAAAAATCACTTGAAAATAGTCCAAAATTGATATCCCTAGTCTATTTCGTAGCTACTGTCATACCAAATCTTAAACACTACGATTTTTTGTTTCAGACAAGCCGTTGCTGAGATATCTTGAATGAGCCGACCTGCCTTTGAATTATGGCATTCCGTTAGAATACACCTTTCGTATGAACATACTTATAAATATGAATAAAAAAAATTTTTTTTTTTGTAATTCAAGACTTCATGTATCATTCCTAAAAGTGTTTGTATACTTATCTGTCATAGCAAGCTCACAAGAAATTCCCAAAAATAGACTATTTTCTTAGCCCACGAACTAGATTACACCCTTAATGAAGAGAGTATCATAGTAAAGACAAATATTAATCTCGAAGAGTTAAATACGTTTTAAAAAATTTGGGTGGTCCTGAAAAGGACCGTTGGTTTTGTTTCTTATATATGTGTATCGAGTATCTAATAATCAAGCATCCCTAAAAATGTGAGAATTTATTTTTTAGCTACTGATGTTTTCTTAGCTGGACCTTTTGTTGATTTTGATGCGATAGCTTTCTTAGGTTTCGGTGACTTGGGTTTAGCTGTTGGTGCCTTGGCAGCTTTCTTGGCTTTTGGAGAAGCGACAGCTTTAGTTTTTGATGGAGCTTTAGCAGCTGGCTTCTTTGGCTCAGATTTCTTAGCTGGTGCTTTTTTAGGCGATGCAGGTTTCTTAGCAGCTGTGGTTTCACCGGTTGCCTTCTTGGCTACTGGTTTCTTAGTAGCTGCAGGTTTTTTAGGAGCGGCAGCTTTCTTCGCAGCAGCTTTTGGCTTTGATGCTGCTTTCTCAACTGGAAGTTTAAATGATCCAGAAGCACCTTTTCCTTTTGTTTGAACCAGAGTTCCCTTAATGACAGCTGCCTTAAGGAACTTTTTGATGAACGGTGCTTGTTTTTCAACATCAACCTTGTAGGTCGCAGCGATGTACTTCTTAATAGCCTGAAGGGATGATCCACCACGTTCACCAAGGGTTTTAATAGCAGCAGTAACCATGTCAGCAGCACTTGGATGAGTTGCTTTAGTTGCTGGTTTCTTGGCAGCTGCTTTTTTAGGCAAATCGACCTTGGCCGGAGCCTTCTCTTCAACCGGAGCTGGAGATACTGAAGTTGTAGTCATTATGACTAATTTCCACGAGTAATACTTTTAGAACGAATAAAAAGATTCTGAAAACTGACGTAGACAGATTGTGGCGCCACTGTGGCAAAAGACTAGTTCCACACTTTCGCGCGGACTGTGGAGAGAGATTGCTTCATTTCTTGCCAGAATCATGTCGACGAATTTAACTCAGCGGTGTTCAATCTATAGAGAAACTTATAGTTTTTTAAATATATTGCAAATAATTTATGTTGAAAAAACATTTTTTCTTTTAACAAAATGGTTGATAATCGTCGAAAAGATTTTATTTCTCTTAAAAACTTCAAAGTATCAAAAATATCAAGTATTTCATTAGGACACTATGGCTCCAGGGCCATAAGTCTTTCAACAATAACTATTATAAACAATCATGTCAATATTTAATTGCCATAAAATTTATTTTTAAAGTTGCTTCGATGTCTATTGTAGCCGTATAAATTTTTGTAATCAGTACATATTCGTTTATTGTCCAAGAAATATTGAGATATATGTCTCTTGTCCAAGCAGAGTCAAAGTTTACTCTTCAATCATTATTATTTCCATCCTACATAATGAAAAATTTTTCGTGATTATGTCAAAAAAAGGATGTATTATAATTTACTTGTAAATGTAAAAATTTTTTTGTGTAATTTTATATCACTGCTATCATCTTGTTTGATTAGTTTTACTGACAGTAAACATCTTATTGTCATGGGTAAAATTTTGAATAATCCCACTATTACACCGTAAAAAAATTTCTGAACCTTGTGTAGTGTAAATGTCTCGGTGTTAAATTTAAGAGGTGTGAAGTTAAAATTTTTATACCGCCAAACGTGTAAATGTATACATTCATGATAATTTTAGTGTTAAGAAAATTAATCATAAAAATATTGAAATGTTCAAAATACTATTTAATATCTAAATAAAATTAATGTAGTTATTGATTAAGTAGTTAAAAATATTCAATGATCGTTTATTTCTCATTAATCAAAATAACAACGAGTATCACGAAATGGTGGAAAAAAAAGTAGATTACACTGTGTTACAATTACATGAATGGAAAATTTACACCGAGAGAATTTTACACCGTTATCTCACACTATACAGCAGTGTAAAGTTCTCCGGGTCCAGTTTCACCCCGAAATATTTTACAGTATACAAATATTTTACGAAATATTTTTTTTTTTTTTTTTTTTTTTTTTTTTTTTTTTTTTCAAATTAAAATAACCTTGAAGGATTGGTTTTACAGTATTTTATGTTAGATATGTAGTAAATTTACCTTCTTTGCGGGATATTCGCCGTAAAAAAATCAGTAAATTCGCCGTAATTTTGGTAAAAACACCATATTTTAAGGAAGATTCAATTACGGAAAGCTATTTGTAAAATATGGTGTTTTTTCTGTAATTACCGTATATTACTTTTATGTACCGTATTTATCGTAAATTAGTTCCGTTAGGATGAAGAAAGTATTTTTTGTAGGAAACTTATTCTTGATGATGATTAAATGATGTGTTGAGGTAATAGACATCTTCCTTCGATAATATTATTGAAATCTGTTTAATGGTATAATTTTAAATAATTTTCTAATAGTTAAAAAAATGCAATAAAATTTTTAAATCCCTTTGAATCAGTTAAGAGACATTGAAAATATTTTTTTTTTTATCAAATGTCATTCAAATTGTTCACAAATAATTGTTTTCATAATTTTACTTAGATTTTTATGAAATGTTTTATAACTGCTACGCACTTATCTATGTACAGCCAAAGTTTTTAATCGAAAGTTTTAAGCTAGTGCTAATTTTTTATTTAAAGAGGCGACGTGGACCGCTCTGTCATTAACAAACAGGGCTATATTTGTTTTTTGGTCATCAGGTACGTCGTTTTTGTAGTATAGAAGTAAAACAGGCCCGAGGATCGAACCTTGCGGAACACCGGCTACTTCTTGTTGTTTTTCGGATGTGACGTTATTTATTAATACTTGAAAGTTCCTGTCTGTGAGATAATTTTATATTATTTTAATAATGTAGGTTAGAAGATTGAGTTTTATATATGTAGTTTTAGTAGAAGGCCACGATGCTAGACGGTGTCAAACGCTTTTTTAATATTCAATAATGCCATCGCAGTAGATTTATTAACGATAAAATTATTTAAGATAAAATTGGTGATGCGGAAAAGTTGGTGCCCATACAAAGAAATATATATGTGACATATATGCATCAATGCATTGGCTATATGGGACATATATATTATTTATATATTTTTTTGAGCGGGTGTACTGTACTGCACTGTTTACGAAATCCTAATTGGTCATCTATAAGGTGTTGATTTTCATTTTTATGTTTTTTTATTCTCTTTAGTATTATGGCTTCAAAAATTTACTAAGAGTTGGTAGGAGGCTAATTGGGCAGTAATTTTGTAGAAATAATTTGTTTTTACCTGGTTTTTGAAAAGATAAAACATTGTCATTTTTCCACTGGGTAGGGAAATATGACAATGCTAGGCAACTACTGAATATGTGTGTTAATTGTACTATTGCTTTTTTTGGGAGATTTTTTAGGATTATATTCTGTATACCGTCTGGCCCCGGGGCTTTTCTTGGTCTTGTTTTTTTAATAATTTTTAATATTTTTATTGGGGATGTTAGCTGTATCGTGTTTCAGTGAAGTCGGTAATGTTTGAGATAGTTGTGTATTCTGTTTGCTTCAGACTCAGTTTCTACGTCTCTATCATTTTCTGTCAAGTGATGTACTTTTTCGAATTGTTCCGCAAGTACATTCGCTTTACCTATATCGGAAAAGATTAGGCCTAATGGACCATGCAATGTCGGTATGCTATTATTATTTTTCCTAGTGAATAATTTAGTTGTTTGCCACAATGAATTATTAGCTACTCTTAGTTTTTCAAGCTTACGGTCCCAGCATTTATTACCATGTTCTATAATTGCATTTTTTATTTGGCGGGATAGAACGTTCTAGTTTGTACATTTGGTAGCCTGTTCTCTGATAAAGTCGTCGAGCTTTATTTCTATTTTTGATTAGTTGTATTATATTTTGGGGTAGTGGCCGGGGATTATAAACTACTTCTACTTTTGGGATTGATGTTGTCCTGTTCTAAATCGTGTCTGTAATGTATGTCTATAAGTATTGGGAGGTGGTCTGAGTCTAAGGCGTTTATTGCTTCTATTGTACAGTAATGAGGAATATTTTTCAAAAGTGCTATATCTACGGTGCTGGGTTGTCCGCTGTTGTCTGGGTACGAGCTGTAGGTATTGGTTGCTTTAATTGTATAATTGTGTTTGTTTATGTATTCATAAAAAAGGTTACCATTGAAGTTTCTGGTTTTACAATATCAGGATGTATGTTTTGAATTTAGGTCTCCTGCTACTATCACTGAGTGTGCGGCATTCATGATTACTTCTAGATCTTTTCTCGTCAATTTTATTAAGTTTATTGTGGATAATTGGCCGTATATATGTAGAATATATGTTTATTTTATTCTTGAGTTTGATGCCTATAGATTCTATGCTATTGAGTTTAGGTATTTCGAGTTCACTAAATTTGATTGATTTTTTATTAATGATTGCGAGACCACCCCCGATTGAGTCAAGTCTGTCATGTCTTATCAGTTGATAACCCGGCATGCTATTTAGTTTAGATTTGTTTAGTTTAGTTTCATTGACTAGCATTACGTCTATGTCATGTTATATGATAAAATTTCCTAGTTCTGTTCGTTTACAGTGTATACTGTTTGCAGTTCAGTGTCCTAATTTAGTATTAAGACGTATAGATTAGCCATGGCAACCTAAGGGCATTGAGAATTTAACAAATTCCTCACATTAGACATCACGACTTTTACATTCTTTTAGAGATTGAACTAATGTGCTTACGTGTTTAATTATGCTACTAATATCACGGAGCGAGCCTAATAATTGTAGTTAAGTAAGAAGAGTAGTTATTTCTCCTACATTTTCTTGTTTTTTAGTATTATTAATGACCTGATTGTATGGTATTGTATTATGATTTACCGTTTTTGATGTTGAAGATGATGATGTTGATTCTTGATGTACCTGTGGCAATGATGTAGGTTCGAGATTCAGGAAGTTGTCCTGTGTGTTGGGCGGCATCTGTATACCTTTCTGAAGTTGCTTTGGTCTTGTGTGTTTTGATTTTTTCGTCGTTCTACAGACAGCAGATTTGATTGGTAAAATTCACAGCTTGTGAAGCTTGCAGGATGATCTATTTTGCAGTTAGTGCAAGTAGGTGTCTCTTCTTTTGTTTTTGGACAGTCTTTAGTTTTATGACAGTCGGCGCATTTAACACATCTAGATGGTTTGAAGCAATGCCCAGCTCCACGGCCAAACTCCTGACAGTTGTAACACTGTGTAATTTTTCTGGTATTTAAATATCTTTCTATTTTGACTATACATGAGCATAGTTTTTTAATTTTATATACTGTTGCATGATCTGTGTCATTGGTGACTGATAGGAAATAGAATCGTTAATCAGTTGGATTTCCATTTTTAGTTATCATAACTAAAAGCTTCGTTGGATAAATGCCTTGATCTTGGAGATTTTTAGTTAGATCTTGAAACGTAGTTGAGATCAACCCCTCATAAGGAGGAGTCAATGAACCGTTCGTTACCCATTTCAAGTTTTCACAAGAAATGGGCCCATGTCCCTTTTAGTCATTTTGGCTAATAATTCGGTGATTGATCCTGTATCACCCGGTTCATAAGGACCAGACGACCGTTTATCCTTAGTTTATATATGCTAGTAAAATGCATATAAAGGATCGGGATTAGTGGGGCCAAATTGTATACGAAATGTATACAATAAATACAAATATTCGGTATTTGCATACTAAACCACATTACTTAGATGTTAATTAATTAAATAAATATCCGGTTGAATAAAGTCCTAATTATAATAGAATTATTATACTTAGCTGATGTAGATGGTATATCAAGTTGGTGTTCTTCCTACTACTCGTGGGTATAAGACACTAGTGAAAGTGATGATAGAAAGAGATAGACGGACTTTTATAGATAATCGCCGGTGCTAATGACTTTTTTTTGGTATTTTAGTAAATCAACCGCTACTCTGTAAATATCGATGAAAAGACTAATGTTGTCAGGTACTTTTTAACTTCTCGCTAAGAAAATCATCGATTTTCAAAAAATTCGGGAAGTTATTGGTTTCACTCTGATTTTAAAAAATCAGGTTTTCATCATATGTTGACGTTTAAAGGTGCGAGGATGCTATTCAGACATTTTCAGAGCGAAGTCTGTGTGTGTGTGTGTGTGTGTGTGTGTGTGTGTGTGTGTGTGTGTGTGTGTGTGTGTGTGTGTGTGTGTGTGTGTGTGGATGTAAACCTCTCATATCTTTTTAAAGAATGAACCGATTTAGATGGTTCTTGCGGCATTCGAAAGATTCCTTCTGGACTTAGATTTTCAGAAAATTTTTGATCATTTAGTGAAATGGACTCTGAGATATTTAAGAAATACGCAAAAAAAAAATTTTTTTTTCGTTTTTTTTTGGATATTTTTTAAACTGTCGGATCGACCAATTCCAAAATCTAATCAGCTCCAGAACTCGATAAAAGCTTCCGATTGCTGCCAAGAATGTCTCAATCGGATAATCTGTTCGAAAGATATCGTCGACGAAAGAAATAGTAGAAAACGGTTTTTTTTTCGAATATCGTCTTAATGACTGAACCAATCATTCACGAAATTTTATTAGCTCTAGACCTCACTAAAACGCGCTGATTGCCACTTCAAACGTCCCAATCAGATAATCCGTTCGAGAGATATCGTCAATGGAATAATAAATGTAAAATCTATATCTACTTTTTTCATTGAATAACATCATAATTACTGAATAACATTACTCAAAACTAATGTGTTCTTCTTTATGTAAGTCATTAGAAGTAACTGCTTAAAAATCGTCATGATCTCTTGTATCACGATATGCTTACACGATATAGTTACAACGTATCACGGAAATACTTATTTTTAAGCAGATTATTGAACATAATTGTGAATAAATATATGAAAAACTCTGATACAATAATTATTTTGAATTCTAAATTTTTAAACTTTAACATAAAACGTAACCCTTTTGAAATTAAAAATCTCATAAAAAAAGGAAAAAAGGTATTTTCGAGCTCGAAGATCTCGAAAATGTATTTATTCTAATGTATTCGAGCTCTTAGAGCGGAAAGTTTTGGGGCTAGCCCGCATGGCCAACCGATGCCCAAATTTTTTTAGTAGTTAGACAGGGGGGTTCCACTCCCCCGATACAACAGCGATCTTCCTTACCGACTATCGTTTGTGCCCTCTCCTCTCCCAAGTCCTAACCCTGATAGCCGACCTAACCATAAGTTAACTACAAGCTACTGCCGTATTTTAAAGGTAACTTAAAGGAAAGTGTTGGAGAGCAAGCAGTTACCTTTAAGTTGACAGTAAATTGTCTGCAACTTTCTATTTAATTTGACTACAAGTATTAACGTCAGACAATGACGTTAAATTGATTGAAAGTTTCACTTCAAATTGACGGCAAGTTTTTCCGGCAAGTTACATTCAAGCTACTGCCGTATTCTGAAGCCAACTTAAAGCAAAGTATTATACAGCTAAGGTTTGCCAGAAACTTTCTCGTTAAGTTAGCCGTAAATGTTTCACTGCAACCACTTGTAGAGCAATGTCTGGCTATCAGGGAATTTAAATTGAGGATTTGGACATTACTCTTTCTTGCCGACCGTTGCGGATACTCCCTATCGGTAATGTACCATATCTGCGGTCGGTAACTTGTACATTTGTGACCCCCCCAAGCCCTCATTTGAAATCAGGATTTGCATGTTTTGTATATTCAAACAGCATTTAGGACGAGCACTTTCGAGAAGCCCTGCCATCTTGCAGCTTAGTCCCCCCCCCTCCACAATTTTTTAGAGGATAAGGTCATCCAACGTGTCTCGCGGTCATATGCATCAGTCTGCTCAAGTCTTTTGAAGCAAAAACTACCGCTGTTCTCACGCAAGTGCATTTATTTTCAAGTCTTTGAGTGTATCACCAAACTATTCCACAAGTAAGTACTATTTCTTATTGTTCGAGCATACACCACTACTTCTTACATATAATTTCTAAAAACATGTTTTCCTATATCTATCTTTTAGTGTCGAAATTCGACCTCTCAGCTATCAATCAAGTCAACGGCTTAGCAAACATTTTGCCAACCAATAAAATGCACGAATTGGAAGCGGATAAATTATATAGAATAACCGAGATCAAAAAAATAAAGACGCAGTACGGGCCCAAAGTCATTGTACATCTAAACAATGAATTCAACATCTATTTTCCAACCCGGACAAAGAACGAACTCCTGGGCGACGAAGGGAAGTTAAAAAGCTCGAGTTAAATGGCAACCGAAGACTCGCTCTATCTCAAATGTCTTGGAACCAAGTACAACAAATTTGAATTTGTGTGAACAATCACCAGTTTCAGTATAATTTCGGGTATCAAGACTTAACATAAATTTCATACATATTTATTATATATATATATATATATATATATATATATATATATATATATATATATATATCTTTAATAGCCATTGTGAACATAATAAACACAAGAAAAAAAATTCCATTATTTAAATCTCCTAAATCAGTCTTCAAAATTTATTTTATCTTAAGTTAACCTTATTATCATACACTTAAGATAAATACACTAATATAGTAATAGACAAACTAAGTTACCACCCGTAAAACATTCAACATCTTAGGGTAAGTAAGTAAGAAATTCTATTTCTACTTTTAAAAAATCATACGATCGAAGATGTCTGCGCACCAGAAAGTTTTCGCGGGCCAGAAAATTCATAAGAAAAAGGTATGAGAACTTAATCTACCGATTGAAGACTTGAATTACTTTGAGAAATCCAATTTGATGAATTCAAATGTGCTGCAGTGAGGACTTGGGATCACGAATGGTTCAAATCCTCTGATGGTAGTATGGACTTAAATGAGACACACTACTGCGCATGTGCCAGTTGACAACTAAGGACTTCAAATTTTTCCTACATCCAAATCTTTATTTTAAACAAGACGCTCACCAAAGCGAGCCTCAGAGAATTATCTTTCTTCCGTACCAGGTGTAATAAGGCCGCTCACTAAAGCGAGTCTCACAAAACGATCTCTTCCGTACCGGGGGTACAAAAAGGAGGCTCGTTAAAGCGAGCCTCAGAGAATTATCATTTTTCCGTGCCATCTAAGCTAGCTCAAAGTCATGTGCTGATTAAAAATGAATTCGAAGAACCCATTACCGTAGAAAATATATTAAAAAATAATAGCGAAGGTTATAAACATTCAATTTAATTTTTCATATCACAATAATGAATAAATATAATAATAATAATCACACTAATAACTTTTTTATTACTGACGTCGATAGGATCTTTTCAAAAATTTCGAATTATCGATACATCATTTTTATATGCCAAACGACATATAGGAGGCCTTCAATCGCACGAGAGAGAACTTTAATATCTACGAATTCATTTTTGCTATCGAACCATATTTTAAAATGTCAATCTTTTAAGTCCTTAGTTTGTTGGGTAGTAGTGGTGGGGAGGAGCGTGAAAGTAAATTTTACTAGTTCGGTAAAGAGTAGTTGAATTAAAAAGAGCTGTAATGAGGACTTGCGCTCATCAGTCTTTCATGTCTACAGTTTGTTGGGTAGTATTGATGGGAGGGGGGGGGGGGGCTTGACCAACTCGACAATGAAATCACTGTCGAGTATCAAATATCCGATACTCGCAGTCTTATAATTCTTAAAAATTTATTATTATTATTTTATTGACTCTCTGTTTTAAATCTTATATATTAGTCCTATACTTTATTTTCATTTTGAATGATCGCTCATGTTATCGATATTTCTTTTAATCTATACAGCCCAAGTAAATAATTTTATAACACCGTTCTATGTAATTTATCATATCCGTCATCGATCACTCTATCACAGGAAGTAAGCAATTTTTATTGCGCCACTTAATGAGATCTGTACGAGTATTGATATTTGATACTCTGTGTTAAATCTTAAACAATCGGTGATATTATTGATATTAGGAGTACAAATAAGTTTCCGCCGTTTTATTGTAGATGGCGCGGCACGGAGTTTCGGTTAGCTTTCGCAGATGATAACCGGCTTAAAAAATAGTTTGGACATTCAAGAACAACATAACCTATTGATATCATTGATTTTATATTGGTAGAATATATTTTTTATAAGTTGAAAATGTCAAAATTTGAGCCAAGTAAGCGTCATTTGCGGGAAATATTAGTTTACTTCTTTAATTTAAAGAAATCTGCTGCTGAGGCGCATCAATTGCTCGTAGAAGCATATGGTGAGGGTGCTTTGAGTGAGAGAACGTGTCGAGAGTGGTTTCAAAAGTTTAAAAACGGTGATTTCGACGTAGAAGACAAAGATCGCAGTGGAAGGCCAAAAATTTACGAGGATGCAGAATTGGAGGAAGATTCATCTCAAACACAAAAAGAACTTGCTCTAACATTAGAAGTCACTCAGCAAGCAGTCTCACATCGTTTAAAATCATTAGGAATGATTCATAAACAAGGAAATTGGGTTCCGTACGAATTAAAGCCGAGAGATATTGAACGCCGATTATACTTAAGTGAAATGCTGCTAGCTAGACATAAAAAAAAGGGTTTTTTACATCGTATCATAACTGGTGATGAGAAGTGGATACATTATGACAATCCAAAAAGAAGAAAATCATGGGGATTACCTGGCCACGCGTCAACATCAACAGCAAAACCGAATATTCACGGAAAAAAACTTATGCTGTGTATTTGGTGGGATCAGCTAGGTGTAGTGTATTATGAGTTGCTTAATCCGAGCGAAACAATTACTGGAGCCCTCTATCGAACACAATTGATGAGATTGAGCCGAGCTCTGAAGGAAAAACGCCCTCAATACTATTCTAGACACGAAAAAATTATTCTTCTGCATGACAATGCTCGTCCACATGTTGCGGCTCCCGTGAAAAAGTACTTGGAAACACTTGATTGGGAAGTGTTACCCCACCCGCCGTATTCACCAAACATTGCACCGTCCGATTATCACCTGTTCCGGTCCATGGCACATGCTCTGACGGCGCAGCGGTTCACATCTTATGAGGATACCAAAAATTGGGTTGATTCGTGGATAGCCTCAAAAGACAAGGAGTTCTTCAGACGTGGGATTCGCATGCTGCCTGAGAAATGGGAAAAAGTGGTTGCAAGTGATGGGCAATATTTTAAATAAATTTATATTACCGTTCTTCTATAATAAATATTTAATTTGTGTTAAAAAACGGCGGAAACTTATTTGTAACCCTAATATATACATTTCTTTTTAATCTATACCACCCAAGTAAATCATTTTTATAGCATATCCATAACGCTGCTTAATGTGTTCTGTGTGCTCCTCATTTTGAATACTTAATAACATTATACTTATACCTATAGTTAAACACTTAAATAGCTTGTGAGAATGTTCTTAATTTACAGTTGAAGTGTAAATCTTTATGTAACCACATCTTAAGTTTTATATAAAATAATTATTCCTGATCCACAAGTGTTTGTGATCCGAAATTTTAATACACAGTGTTTATCAAACATTTAAAAAAAATGCCCCAAAGAGGTTTAATTAAAGCTCTCCACGATTTAGTAAATACGGTAGCACAATCATATAATGACTTTCAATTTGAGGTGGTGAATGAAGAGCAATGCCAGAGGTGTTACAGTGTTTGTAATGACACAATAGACTACTTCAATACAATCTTGGCAGATCTTAATACCACCGTTCTAGTCCGACGAAGTATGCAAGCAAACATAGTAGTTCTTTGTTGGTACAGTAATCAGTTTCTGCAACATAGTGGACTGGTGGCAGGTGGTGATTTAAGTGCAAATAATCAATCTATTAAATGGCAAAATCTCGAGAACGCTTTCTCCAATAACATTAAAACTGGATCCATAATTAACAGCTCACACACTGACTTGAGAGATTTTTTAAATGTGTTTAGAGACATTGTCTTGGATGAAATCCAAGAAATACTGGAAAACGTTGCAGGTGTTAAAGTGAATGTTGAACTATTTTGCAAATTTTAAAAAAATACATCGGTCGGAGAAGAAGAAGTCCAATCATTCAACACCACGAGTCAAGCCATTTTACCAACAACATCTTTAGCTGAGTGGTATACAGACTTTGTATACGATAAAATGTTAAACAAAGTAGAAGAATTCAATCAAAAGGATTCAGAGTGGAGTTTGATGGGGATCACCAACCTGGTCGTAACCATGTCAAAATACAGGCCTCTGCAAGGAGGGAGTTCAACATTTGTAAGGCTTCCTCGAGATATCCAGATGAAAAGAGCTGTGCTCAACATTGAAAACTTCGATGAGTACTGTTTTCTATGGTACGTCGTTGCTGCGATTCATCTTCCCAACACTGGACATCCTGAGAAAACATCAGCGTATCCTCATCATCAGTACGTCGCTAGACTATACAGGTATAAAATTTTCTATGACACTTAAACAAATCCCACAGTTTGAAAGACTAAATGACTTAACGATTAATGTATATGGTATTGAGTCTCAATTTACAAAAAAAAAGTCTGAAAAAAGTATTATCATTCTACTATATTTAAGTAAATATTGTAAACTTACTAGAAAAATAGTCCACCTTCTAATGGTACAAACTAATGTTAATTTAAATATGAAAAAGTAATGAGTATAAAGATTATGAGCCTATATATTATTTTGCTCTAGTTAAAGATCTCTCACGATTAGTAAAAAGTCAGATAACAGCTTCGGAGAACAAATTATTTTTTTGTGATAGATGCTTAAATCATTTTAAACTAGAAAAATCGTTTGAAGACCATAAAAAAGACTGTTTCGTATTCAATAAAGTTCACATGACATTTCCTACTGTAGAAAATAAAATTTTAAAGTTTAAAAATTATCAGTATAAAGATACTGTACCGTTTGTTGTCTACGCAGACCTAGAATGTACACTTGAGCCCCAAGAAAATGATAATTTTGACAAGCATGTACCACATAGTATAGCATTTTATCGTTTTTGCAGTTATAATAAAAATTTATCTAAATTTCAACTCAATCGATCACAAACCTACATCGAGTGGTTTGTAAAAAAATTAGAATGTTTAGCATTAGAAGTCGAATCATACTTAAAAAATCCTGTTGCTATGGAACCTCTGTCGAGACAACAAAAAGAGAGTCATGAGCAAGCGACTGTTTGTCATATTTGTGAAAGATCTATAAGTTCTGCTACAGATAAATGCTACGATCACTGTCATTTTACTGGTAATTATCGCGGTCCAGCTCACTTATCTTGTAAAATTAATTATAGAAAATCTCACACTATACCAATAGTATTTCATAATTTATCTGGTTACGATTCCCATTTTATAATAAAATCTTTATCAACAGTTTTTGAGGGTAAAATTACATTATTACCAATTAACAAAGAACGTTATATATCTTTTACGAAATATGTTGAAAATACATCAGTTTGCTTACGTTTTATAGATTCATTCAGGTTTATGGCACCTAGTCTTGACAAATTAGCATCTAATCTAAGTGATTGTGATAAACAGATTATCCAACAACATTACAGTGATCCAGAAAAATTTAAATTAGTTACTCGAAAGGGTGTATTCCCATACGAGTACATAACTAGTATTGACCAACTTAATGATAAACAGTTGCCAGATCAGGACTCATTTTATTCTAAATTATCATACGATGGTGTATCTAATAATGATTATGCCCTTGCTCAACTAGTTTGGAATAAATTTAATATCAAAACATTAGGGGAATATTCAGATTTATATTTAAAAACAGATGTCCTTCTTTTAGCTGACATATTTCAAAATTTCAGACATAGTTGTATGGTTACATATAGCTTAGATCCTTTACATTACTACACGGCACCGGGACTCACTTTCGATGCGATGTTAAAATATACAAATGTTGAACTCGAGTTATTTACTGATCCTGAAATGATGCTTTTTATTGAAAAATGTATCAGGGGTGGTGTCTCTCAGTGCACAAATAGCTATGCAGCGGCAAATAATCGTTACATGGGATCCAGCTTTGATCCTAATAAAGCTGAATCCTATTTAATGTACAAAATGTATTACAAAATTAGATAATTATTGTTATTCACATTACAATGTAATTAGTTTGCTGTCTCAAGATATCGAATTATCAAGTAATCAGGTGAGTTTATTTGATCAATTCCGAACGTAATGATTTTCAGCACCATGATATTCACTAAGTAGTTTATTTTGATGAAAAATTTTTTAAACTGTATTTTCATTACGTTAAGTAAAAAAAAAATTAAGTAATTTTCGGAATAAACAAAATTGGTTCTATTTTTTGAATAAAGCTATTATCATCAACGTAAAGATAAAATTTTTAAATCCCTATTCGTTAAATAATAGTTTATTTGAGTAATAACATCATATGGTAAAGTACCATAAAAAATGAGAGAAAGAATATTATTGGTTTTTTCTAATAATTGTCGTCTTCGTTGCGCTTCATCTAGACGATAACTAATCATTCCACCATATAATGGGAATTGTAATGATAACATTTCACTGTCAAATTTTACAGAATAATTAGTATTAGTTAAACCTAAAGCTAATCTATGTTTGCTTTTGGTTATTGCATCGTAATACGTCAAATTAGTTTTTTCAATTTCCGTTTTTTTCATTAACTTGACTTCACTTAAACACTCTGTATATAAATCATTAAATTTCCCATCACTCATAGCTTTTAAATTTTCATTATTAAGATGAAAATTAGCAGCTTTCAGTTTAACAACATGACGTATGTTTATCGCTCTGATACAATCGGGATAACTGCAACTTAAAAGTTCTGGATGACCATTCTCGACTAAATTAACATTAACTCCGGCATTTAAAAGAGCATTTACAATAGACGTACAACCTTCATTGGCAGCAAAATAAAAGGCAGATTTACCATTTGTTGTTAGTGCATTAATATTATTAAAATTTTCACTCATTAGCAATAACTTGACTTTTTCGATATTCTTATATTTTAATTTCACAACAGCATGCAAAAGAGTCTCACTGCAACAATTGTTACGGGTATCAAGGCAATCAACATTAACACGAGTAGACAATATGAGCTCCAGTATTTTATCACTTTGATATTTAATAATATCAAAAAGAAATAGCGGATTATTTTTCTCAACCAAACTCATATCAACCTTATTTTCAATCAATAATCTTACCATTGCTAATTTCTTACAGTCAGCGGCAAACTGTAATAGACTATAGTGAGAATTACTGATACGGTTAGTAAATTTACTGTTGTAACGATTATACTTTAAATTCAATTCTTTACAACGGCAAATAGCATTGATATTAGCACCACACTTTATAAGATATTTATATATTCGATAGCTCCCATTGACGATCGCATGTTGTAATGGCGAGTAACCTTTATCACTAGATAGGTTTATGTTAGCACCTATGTTCAATAACATTCTAACTAATTCAAAATTATCTTTTTCAACGGCAATACCGAGAGCTGTAATTCCAGATTCGGAGATGAAATTAACTTCTGCTTTATTTTTAATCAGTAAAGTCACTATTTCTTTATTTTGACAACGAACAGCAATGTGTAAGGGTGTTTTATCATTATAACAAGTATTGACACACGCTCCATTATTTATCAAATACTCAGCCATATCGTAATTATTTTTATCAATTGCTGTATGTAATGGCGGGAAGCCAGAAGAGGGATTTATGAGAGCACCAGCATCTAACAAGATTTTAAATATTTCAAAATCATTATTCTCACTAGCAAGACTGAGTGGTATCATTCTGGATGCAGAGATGGAATTAACATTTGCTTCATTTTTAATCAATAATTTCACTATTTCTTTATTTTGACGCCGAACCGCAGTATGTAATGGTGGTTCAATACTATGGTAATATATATCACTACTATTAACACACGCTCCATTATTTATCAAATACTCAGTCATATTGTAGTTGTTTCTATAAATCGCTGTATGTAACGGTGACATGCCGCAAGAATAAGATGGATTTATTTCAGCCTCATTAGTATTGATTAATAACTCTAATATTTCAAAGTTATCATTTTCAATAGCTGTCACAAGAGGTGAATCCGAGAGGCATTTAACATTTGCTTTATTTTTAATCAGTAGTTTAACTATTTCTTTATTTCCAACACTAATGGCAACATTTAATGGTGTTCTATAATTATATAGAGAATTAATATTCGCTCCATGTTCTATTAAATATTTAGTTATTTCGTAACTGTTTTCACGAATCGCTTTGTGTAACGGCGGATAAGAAAGCAGATTAACGTCCATGCTAGGAGAGTTGACTAATATTTTTACTATATTTAAATTATTAATTTCAACAGCTTTATAAAAAGCTGTTGAGTATGAACTCAATGGATTGCCATCTATAATAGGTTGATTAACATTGGCTTTATTGTTAATCAGTAATTCCACCATTTTTTCATTCTCTCTCGCAACGGCAAGAAATAAAGGTGTTTTGTAATCATAAACAGCATTAACGTCAGCTCCACAATTAATCAAATGTTTGGTAATTTCATAGTTATTTTTATCGACAGCCAAATGTATTAATGGCTTTCCCGTAGATGGTGAATGGATATCAGCACGAGCATTCAACAGTAATTGGAATATTTCATAGTTATCATTTTCTATAGCAAGAGTTAGACATAGAGGTTCAAACAGAGACCCAGCAGTAACATCGGCTTTATATTTAATTAGTAATTCGATTATTTCTTTGTTTCCTTTTTTAACAGCACGCTGCAATGGTGTCATTTTCCATTTACCAGAAGTATTGACTTTAGCTCCATTAGCAACAAGATATTTCACTATTTCATAATTATTGTTGTCAATTGCTTGATCTAATGGTGCTCCATAGTTTACATCTGCACCGGCATCGACCAGTATACGCATCAACTCAAAATTATTTTTTTCTATAGCCACATTCAGAATTGTTTTTCCGTTTCCAAAATCTATATTCACATCGGCTTTATTTTTAACAAGTGACTCTACCATTGTTTTGTTTTCTCTTTCAACGGCCATCTGCAATAGAGTTTTCCCCCAAATACTAGCATCAATTTTAGCTCCACCATCAATCAAACACTCGAAAGTTTCACAATCATTTTTGATAACAGCTAAGAGTAATGGTGGCACAATTTTGTCGGTAGCGCACGGATTCATTTTAAGACCAACGTCCAACAATAAATCAAAAATTTCGAAATTACTAATGTACCAAGCAATTTTTAGAAGTGATACAAAATTAGCTTCCACAATAATTTTATCCTTATTAATTAATAATTCTACGATTTCCTTGTTTTCTTTAATAATTGCGATACTCAATGGTGATAGATTGTCATTATCAAAAACATTGACATCGGCATTATTATCAAGTAATAACTTTATGATTTTTTTATTTTCATTCGAAACGGCAACGTGCAATGGTGTTTGTCGTTTGCTATCAAGAGAATTGACATTAGCTCCAGAATTGATCAAGTACTCCGTGAATGCATAATTGTTTTGTAAAATAACCGAATGTAATGGTAATAAATTGGGTGAATTTAAATCAGCTATGACGTCAACTAATATTTTAAATATTACAAAATTGCCTTTTGTAATGGCTGCAGAAAAAGCTGTAGTCCCGATTTCTGATTTAATATTAACATCTGCTTTATTTCTAATTAGTAATTTAAGGATGTTTATGTTTTCTTTTTCAACAGCAATCATTAATGGTGTTTGATTTTTATAAATATTATTCAGATTAGCTCCTCGTTTAATTAGACATTCAGTAATTTTGTAGTTATTTTTTTCAACGGCCAAGAATAATGGTGGCAAATTGTTGCTAACTGGATTTATAATAGCTCCAGCATTTAATAATATTTTGAACAAGTCAAAAAAGTCATTTTTTATACAAACAATTAGAGCTGTTTCATCATTGTTTGTAACTACATTAATATCAGCTTTGTTTTTAATCAGTAATTTTACCAACTTTATATTTTTTTTTTCAATGGCGATGTGCAACGGGGCCTTATTTTCTTTATTCAAAGCATTTATTTCAGCGTTTCGTTTAATTAGAAATTCAGCAATTGTATAATTATTTTCATCGACAGCTAAGTGTAGAGGAGTATTATTGTCATACATTATATTTATATTAGCATGACAATAAACTAAACTTTTAACTAAACCTACATAACCGGACTTAATAGCTAAATAAAGTGCCGGTGCACATTTCGAATTATAATTATTTACGGCAACGTTATTTTGTAGAAGGAAGTCAATTAATCTCCAATCTTGTTTCTTTATCGCAAGTTGTAAAGCTGTAATTTCGTCCTCTGGGGTTTCTTTACATGTTGTATTAACGTCCATAGTTCTTTGTAGTATTTTATAACGAACTGCATTATATGTTAATTCAGATACATACTGACGTTTTTCCATTTTGTAATGATTCTCTTAGTCTTTTATTTCGATTAATTTCTACAATAAAAAAAAAAAAGTTATGCATTATTTTCGTTGTCTTTGGATCCATGTTAAGGCCATTCTCAGACAGTGCCCTTTTTGCAAATAAAGTTTTATATTTTTTTTTTAATCAATTGATAAAATTTTGATACGCTTTTGAAAGTCATTGAAAATTTTTAAAAAGTGGGGGACACTGTCTGAGAATGGCCTTATAAAGTTATAAAAATTAATTTTACTTTACTAATCACTATCGACTAATCGACATCGATATCTTATAATCCGATAACAAAGTGATTCATACAATCCTGAAAAACAATAGTTCAGATATAATCTAAAATTATTATTTAGATCTATTACTATTAAACTTTCGTAAAAAAAATATGTGACCAAAGATAAGCATAACCACTAGTCTATAACTTTAAAATGAATAAAACTTATTTATAATTTCAATTTTTAATAGTAATATCACACTAAAAAGTAATAATCGTCATTTAAATAATTTAGATTTTAAATTCAAAATAAATATATATTCAAAACAATTAGAAATGGTTCAAAACAATTCAAATTTGATACTATCCCGCTCGGCATAAATGTCAGAAAAATAACTTTTCGATATCAGAAAGATAACATAATTTTGTAGATAACTTTATGACGTATACCAATAAGATGACTTTCTGACAATCATGCTGAGCGGGATATAGATACACTGTAAAAAGAGCGGTGTTAAAATGAAATAACATCAGTGTATGCGGTGTAATTTGTTGGTGTTAAAATGGTGGTATACAGAATATTAATTTTGGAAACTTTATAAAATTAAAAAAATATGTTAGTTTTTTGTGAAAATTAATGAAAAATGTTATTGAATAACAAGTATAAAATGAGAAAATAAAATATTGAATTAATTAGACTATTAGATATTCAATTATTGTTAATTATCAATTGTATATTGTATTATTCATAAATTTATAAACTTTTAATAATTTTTATGATTTTTCTTAAAAAAAAAAATTCCACGTATAGAAATTACCCCGCTAAAAAAATCCGATAGATTCTTATAGCTGTATGTATATGGCCCTATAGCACTTCTCATAGAACTCATTTATCCTTATAAAATCTCTATAGGAATGTATGAGAATCTATTGGCTTATATTAGATTTTTGAAACAGGGTAGAAAAAAAATGTATTACATGTAAAAAAAACACAGAAATTCAATGAATATCATCTGGAGGAAATTTCAATTTTGCTATCTTCTTATTCAAATAATTATTTATGTTATACGTAATTTATTTAAAAATTACACAATTTTACACCCACCATTTCGATCACCAATAATTTAATTAACTAATAAAAACACTGTATAACTGTAGTTATCGAGTAAGTGAAAACATTCACAAAGTAAAATATTTTTTACCGATATTAAAAATATTTTAACACCGGAAAATTTTTTTAATATCGGTAAAAAATATTTATAACAACGACGGTGTTATTTTAACACCCCTCTGGTGTTGAAATTCAACACCGATAATTTTAACACCTACACCGCCTGGACTTACCCCGGATTTTTTTTTTACAGTGTATGCATTTATCATTGAGTAAATTATTTTCTTTAATCAGGGAAGGCCATTCTCAGACAGTGCCCCCCACTTTCATGAAATATTCAATGACTTTCGATTGTAATGGCCGTATTAAAATTTTATTAATTAATTTCAAAAAAATTAAAGCATCAATTGATAAAGGACAACGCAGTTACAATTTCGTCGAGATATAGATTTAAAAAAAAATTAATTACAATTGATATCAATTAAGAGTTTAACGAAATTTGGAAAATAAATTTCAATAAAATCTTCGTCAATTTTATAATTTGAAATGCCAAATTTTGTCGGCTTAAATTTATTTACGAAATTTCGTTTAACTCCTTATTGATAACAACTTGGAGTAATTTTTTTAAAAATCTACCGCGACGAAATTATAACAGAGCTGTCCTTTTTTCAATTAATGCTTAAACTTTTTTGAAATTAATTAATAAAATTTTAAAACGGTCATTACAATTGAAAGTCATTGAATATTTTTAAAAAGTGGGGACACTGTCTAAAAATGCCCTTAAAATGGTAATTTTACTTATTTTTAAAAACTTTTATTGTAAATTATCATTATCTTCAGTACTAATATTACATAAGTGTTATTTAATAAAAAGTTATAATTAAGTAACAAATAAAAATAAAAATTACGTTTAATTGTATGTACATCAAGTTTTAGATTATGTATGATAGGTATATCACATACACAAAAATATGATACCTATATAATTCCAAAGTTGATCAAAAAATTTGTTAACTCACAGTAAACATATATAAGTACATATGATTCATATACCCCCACCATTCATGTATGAACATTTTTTTACTAGTATAATTGTATTGTAGTTTTGATAAGTGGCAACACGGTACTTTTGACTAGTACTAATTTCAACTACTAGATGGCAAATACGTCACTTCTATAAAATTTATATGACGACCCGTTCAAAACGGGCCGTTTTGACTAAGTAGAATGTGGGGCAAGTCCGTGGTGGGTAAGTGTGCGCAAATCAATTTATTTCGGACTGAAATACATGGGTTTGCGCGCATTTACCCACTGCGCACACTTACCCCACATGGACTCTTTAAAAAGAGTCACTTCTAAAAGAGAAATTAAGATTCTTTATACAGCGTTCTCCTCTAAACAAGTCCTCTTTTTAAAAATCCTAGGGTTAATTTTAAAATTTTAAAGATTATCTGCATAAATTGTATTTTATTTTTCCATTTCGTTGGTTTTTTATTTGATATATATGTATAAAATAACTGAATAAAGATGATTGCGAATTCAGGTGTTACTGAATGAGCATGAGGTGAATTAATACTTTTATCAAAAATAGATGTTGCTATAAGTATATACTAATAAATAAAGTTATTAAATTTAAATGTTGTCGTACAAACATGACTTTTTACGTTTTGAGTTACAGAAGTTTACAGTCGTGTTGTATCCGTCTCTTACAGAAGTTTTGAAGTTTCAGTTTTTGAAATTCGCGCCATTTACACACAGCGCCTTAATAGAAAAAAAAAATGAACACATTTTATCACTGCTAAAAAATAAAAAGTGAAATTTTTTTATATCAATTTATTTTATTTTCTAAAAATGATTATGAAAATAAATTAAAAATTTATGAATGTGAATGTAACTGACAAGTGGCAATTTAAAAATTTTTGAATAAATAAATAAAATTTAAGTAGAATAAAAATTTAAAAATTAGTATTTAGATCAATTAAAAATCAGTACGCGCATTTTTGAAAATTAAATTTATTTATTTTTTTATGTCTGCTACATTCACACTCATAAAAATTTGTATTGTTGAAGTTGCGCGGCAATTATTACAGCCAATAAAAAATCTCAAAATCTAACATGAACTAACTGATTGTTTCCATGTAAAATTTTCTGCGATATTTTGAAATAAAATAATAAAAATTGTTTTTTATTTAAAAAAAAAGCGTTTATTAATTAAAAAATTAATGAATGTACTAGACTCATTTTTATTACTATTTTATAAATAAAATGATGAATCATACCTTGTATATGACGTCACGTTGTCATTTGTATCTTACATTTTTTTTTTATCGCAGTTTAAAATGGCGGCAGTCACACCAAAGTCAGTAATCTGTTAGTTACTCAAGTACCTCAAAATTGTTATTAAAACCCCATCAATTACGTTTATAAACATTTTTTAATATAAATATACATATTCTTAGAATATATAAATAAGTAGATAAATTAAATTATATAAATAAATAGAATATAATAGTTTTATAAATATTCAAGTGCAACAAAGAATTCAATATGAGTTTCTTTAGTAATTTATTTGGTGGCAGTAAAAAAAATGCTGCACCAACAGCTAGTGAAGCAATACAAAAATTACGTGAAACTGAAGAAATGTTAATGAAAAAACAAGATTTTCTTGAGAAAAAAATTACATCAGAAATAATGACTGCGAAGCAAAACTGTTCCAAGAACAAAAGAGGTTAATTATTTTTTCACTTTACTATTATAATAATAATAATAATCAATATTTTTTATTACTTTTGATAGTTTAAAATTATTTATTATATTATTTAATGTGAAATTTTGATATTGATTTCTATTAATTTTATTCAATAGTTTTAAATTGTCTTTTTTTTCCTTGATATTGTAGATAAATTTCAAATCATAATTTAAATTTAAAAATGTTTATAGGACAAAATGCCTCAATATCAGCTTTTTACTAGTATCTAATTCCTCTATGTATTTTTAAATATATATATATATATTTTACTAATGTACCCTTCAAATTTGTTATTTTTATTTTATCATACAATTAAAGAAAGAGAGCAGTAGATAAGTTCTCCTTGATTAAGAAAAATTATTTATTCATGCTAAGTGTATATCTATATATAACCCAGTTCAAATTGTTTTAAATCATTTCAAATTGCTTTGAATAATTTCAAATAATTTTTCTTAATCAGGGCTGGTATTTCACGCAAAATTTATTTATTTTTATTTTTTAATGAGGTAATTTGTCAATATTCATATTTAAATAAAACACAATTATTCTTAAATCAATAAAAACAAAAAAAATTAACGGTATTTATTTTCTATAAGGTAAAAAACTTAATTATTGTCACTATTTAATATTTGTTTAAATATTTTTCTACAACTTTTTAAATTTGCAAGATTTTAAAAAATAAACTTCGAGTTTGTAATAAAAAAAAAAAATTAAATACCGAGCCTTTGAAAATTATAAACTGTAAAAATTAATACTACATGTCAACAATTGATTTATTAAAGTGATCCTATAGAATTTTATTAATTTATTAATAATAAAAATACACGATTAAATTTATTCGAGTATTAAATAAAAAATCACGTTCACAAAATCTGTTTGTTATTAATATTAAATATAACAAATAAATGATAATGTCAACATTCTTCTTATAAGATTAATAATTGAGTTTTTTTCTTTAGATCTGTAAAAAAAACTTTTTTAGGATTTTTTTTTAAAAATTGAAAACTGGGTAATTTACTCTAGATTTTATATTTTAATTCTCGACCAATGAAGAAATATTCAATTTTTACTTACATTGATTCTAATCAAAATTACAAGAAAAAATTACTCCCTTTCTATTTTTAAAAATTAAATTATAATTTTATTAAATCCTTAAATATGAAAAGATTTAAAAATATGAGCATTCATTTACTGGCTCAGTCATTCTATAAATTACAATTTAATTTAAATTAATTTTTTAATTATTAATTTTTTACATATAATAAAACAAAAATAGTGGCTTTATATTTACTACATAATTGTTATTATTTATTAGATAATTTTATTATTATTTTTTATTTTATTCGATTGGAAATAGAAAATAAAGTGAATAATTAAAGTGAATCGAATAATTAAACTGTATGACTGTTTATTTTTTTTTGGATCAATTGTTATTTCTTTTTTTAGTTTTTTTATTATTCGCACTGTGATTACGCGAATGAAAATTAAAAAATTTTGTAAATTGCGGAGAGTTAAATAAATAAATAATTATTTTAAAAAGTATTAATAATTTAAAATAAATTTTTCAGCCGCAATTCAAGCTCTAAAACGTAAGAAACGTTATGAAAAACAATTGCAGCAAATTGATGGGACATTGTCAACAATTGAAATGCAAAGAGAAGCATTGGAGAGTGCTAATACAAATACAACGGTATTACAAACGATGAAGAATGCAGCAGATGCATTGAAAGCTGCTCATCAACATATGTACAATTTTTCAAAATCAAATTTACCTATAAGGTTGCTACTTATTCACATTAATTTATTTTATTATTTATCTTAAGGGATGTTGATCAAGTTCATGATATGATGGATGATATAGCTGAGCAACAAGACGTTGCCAAAGAAATATCAGACGCGATATCAAACCCAGTTGCATTCGGGCAAGATGTTGATGAAGATGAACTTGAGAAAGAACTTGAAGACCTTGAACAAGAAGCATTAGATCAAGAATTATTGAATGTTGAGGGTACTGATACACTTCCAGCAGTTCCTACTGCTACTGTAGAGCCGGTTGCACCAGCTAAAAAAACAAGTAAGTTATTTTTTTATGACTATTCATTAGACTGATTCAAATGAATCGACTATTTTTCCTTTCAAAAATTATATGGAAAATATTGTTTGAGATCACGAAAAAAAACTCTGTTTAAGTTTTAGCTCTTAACATTAATATTAACAACCGCCTCGTCGGCAATTTCGATTTCCCATTTTGAAAATTTATTCCTCACCAGAGAATCAGTCTATCGGAAAACTCAATGCGTATTTTTATTGAAAATTAAATGCTTTATAAAAAAAGTCTCTTATCATTTTTTGACAAATTTAATTTTTCAAAAGTTATTCGAGGTCATAGTTGAATTCATAGTAAATTTTAGTATTATTTGACTCAGCGAAACTATCAGACTTATCTTAAAATATTATAGGGCCATTCTTGTAGATCATTTCATTTCCTACAACTTATTTTCTACAAAGTTTTCTAAATTCCTGAAAGCCCTTTAGTTATTTGCATTTAAATGTTAATTCGTTCTTAAAAATCGTATTATGGTCTATTTTATTTATTTACTATTAAACACAAATAACTAAAGAACTTTTAAAAATTTCGGAAACTTGATTAAATATAATGTGTAAGAATCATTTCATAATGATCGACAAAAAAGGTCCTATAACATTTTAAGATAAGTCTGATAGTTTCACCGAAAAAGTCAAATAATAAAACGAGCCCAGGAACAGAATATTTGGACTAGTCAATGTATACTCAAAAACTGTAAATTTCTTTGGTGGATCTCTTAATTAATTCAAAAAGTCAATTCAAATGGAAATGGAAACCAGAGTGAAAGCTGAATCCAAAAATTAAGAATAATTAGCATATTCAAATACTTTGTTATTTTTTTAGTAATTTATTCCTAAAGATCATCTGTTATTTATTGTAGTTTTTTTTTGTTTATTCGCACTGGAGAACGCAAATGAAATGAAAATTTTTAAATTGCTGAAAGCGTAAATAAATAAATACTAAAATTTATTATGAATCCGTCTTTGACCTCGAATAAAATTTGAAAAATTAAATTTATTGAAAAATGATCAGAGATCTTTTTTGTTGAGCATTCAATTTTCAACAAAAAACGCATTGATTTTTGCAATACACTGATTCCCTGGTGAGTGATTAAATTCCAAGCTTAAAAAAAAAATTTTCCCATGTTATTTAAATAAGAAATCGAAAACTGCGATGAAGCGGTTTTTAATGATTAATATTAAGAGCTCAAAGTTTAACAATATTTTTTTTTGTCATATTGAACAATATTTTCCGGATAATTTTTGAGAAAAAATAGTCGATTTTTTAAAATCAGTCTACGAATCATTTAATATCTCCATTTTATTAATAAATTTTTTGAAAATATTTAAAATAAATTATATAATAATTTTATTTTATAAAATTAATTATAAAAAATAACTTTTATTTATTTAATAGAAGCAAAAGCTGCCGAGGAGGATGACGAATTAAAACAGCTCCAAGACTGGGCCACGTAAATTGATCGGAATATTATTTTAAAAAAAGGAAAGAAAGAAATATATAAAAACTATTGGAGTATATTATTTTAAGCTTTGAAATTATCAGTACTTGAAGCGTATAATTAAAAACAAAAAACAGTGATGAAATATTGATGAAGCTTTGCTATTTTATTTTTATTCATATTCTTGTTCTTGTTCTTAGTGTAAATAGCCTGTTCAATTAATCAAATATTAATCATTTATTTTTTGATTAACTGCTAATTATTAAAAAAAAAAATTATTGGATAACGAAAATCGACCAGTGACCTTGGTGATATAATATTGAATAAATTAAACGTCACAACTATACTGTTAATTAAAACTATTAATTACTTATAATTATAAATAAATATACATTTTTAAAAATTTATTTTTCGATTTTTTTTTTATTATTCATTTTATTTGAAATTATTTGTAAGTAGTACATAAAGTTTGAGTAGCTTTCTTTTCATATTACCAGTATTGGAATAAGTATCGACTTGCTGTAAAAATTAAACTCGAAGCTTTAATGCAGGTGATATGAAAAATCTAATCTATAGCACGGAATGAAACATGATTTCAGACTTCGGGTGAATCCTCCTTCTTGTCCAGGGTGACAAAAATCAGGGAATTTAATGCAAACGGGAAATGTCAGGGAATTTCGAAAAGTATCCGGGATTTTAATTGTGACAGTTAAAAATTTTGAAATTTTTCAATAATACACTATAGGGATATCAAAAAAATTTCAAATTTTTAAGTGATTTTCAACAGATTGTAACTCAAAGGAAAATAGTCGTAAAATAAAAACAAAGAAGGCAAATTGTAGCTTCAAGTGTCTAGTTTGCTGATCTGGTCTTAAAATTTTTTTATTATGCACGGTCCCGGAGTAATTCTAAGAAAACCATCGAAAAAAAAATTTCCAAACTTTTGCTCGTCTTAAAAACGGTCTCCGGGCTTCAATAAATTTTTTTCGATAATTATCATTGATTTTTTATTACTCCAGAATCGTGCATAATAAAAAAATTTCCCGACCAGATCAGAAAACTAGACACTTGAAGCTACAATTTGTCTTTTTTGTTTTTATTGAACGACCATTTTCCTTCGAGTTACAACCTGTTAAAAATCACTTAAAAATTTGACATTTTTTTAACATCCCTTAATTTTTGTGGCTAGTATATTTTGAATTTATTTTAGTCATAAAATTTCTTATTAAATATTTTAACTTACATATCTTTAACATCGAATAATCAAAAGTAGGCCATATTAATTTATTTTATTGACTTTTTTTTGGTTTCTCGCAAGACTTAATCATCAAATTCAATTATTGACAATGAAAATTTAATAAAAACTTTGAATATCTTAATGATGCCAATAAAATTTCTGAATCAGGGAAAAATGTAAAAAAATTTACTGGAAAACCAGAATATATCGGAATTTTGAAATAATTTCTTTGTGGCCACCCTGTCTGAAATTGTATCGTTTCATTCCTTGCCACATAATATATTAATAATTATAAATTTAAATTATTCAAAAATAAATATACGATTTCACGTTATTACATATTAAATATGTAATATATATAAAATATTAAAGGCTTAAATTAACTGTTTTGAAAAAAATTATTGAAATTAGTTAAACAAATTTTTTCATATTGAAAAAAAAATTTACAATAATAATCAATAATAGTATTGACGCTAATACTAATTGAACAGTCTTATTAATAAATCTACTTTGTTTAAATTATTATCCATTACAACTGAATATCTTCTATTCAATATAAATAAAATTTTGTTTTACAACTTATAATATACATTTATTTTGGTATATACATTGGATAAACATTACTGCGTTTCCAAATTTATCTTACTAGAAGCTTTAACTAAACACGATTAATTTATAATAAACTAAATTGTAATTAATTAATAAACTGATGTAGAAATTTTGTACATGCAATTTTTAAAAAATATTTTTTTGACAAAAAAAATATTAATGCTTTAAATACTTAATATAATAATCAAATTTTACTGAGAGCCCTAATTAATTTGGCTAATATTTTTTCACTCAAAATAAAATTGTAGATGAATTTTAAATTTTAAATGCAATACTTTTTTTTTTTGATTTACAAAAATACAAAAAATTATTTATATTTATCTATTAATTTTCTATATACAGCAGAATATATTTAATATATCATAAAAAAATAAATATTATAACGAAAAAATTTTTTTTTTTTTTTTTTTTTAAGAGAAAAAAAAATTGAGCCTATTGTAGTATAAAAATTAATCCAAAGCTGTATTGCGAAATTTTCAAAATTTTCGAAATAAAAATAATATTAAGAATAAAAAAATTTAATACTCTTCATCTTCGTAATCGTAACCAAACCCATCAAATTCATCATCTTTCGAATGTTCTTTCAAAATATTTCTCACAGACATATTTTCGTCGTCATCATCACCCATATCTTCTTCTTCATCTTCAACCTCTTCTTCAGCTTCAGCTTCAACTTCTTCATCGCGATCTTCATCAATTCTCATATCTACCATTGATTTATCATCTTTATCTCCATCTTCATTTTCCGAAACACTATTAAATCTATTTCTCGAAATATCAAAATTAATATCACTTTTATTATTTTTCTGTGTATCATTTTTGCTAACTTTCAATGTTTCTAAAACATCGTAATTTATTTTCAACGAAATTCTTTTTTCTTGCAATATTTTTTCAATCGCTTCGCCAGTAGTATTAGCAGGTCCAGACTGTTTCTTTTTATTACCAGTTCTTCGTTTCTTCTTTTCTGGTTTGCCTTCTTCCTGAGCTTTTAATCTCTTCTCTTCTTTTTCTTTCTGTAATTCTAAATATTCAGCATTAACTGAATTCCACATGTCAGTTTTCTTACCAGCTTCAGTTTCCGACAAAATGTAACCATCTAATTCATCATCATCCAAACCATTGAGATCTATTTCACCTGATCCATCATTAAATTTATTTATTTGATCACCTGATTCTTTGCTACTTCGAGAATCATTAAATGAAGATGGCAAACCCATTGACGCAATATCTGGTCCCAATTCGATCACTTGATCAGATTTTGATTTTCCATCAGAAGTTTGATTATCCTCCAAACAATTCTGTATAATATTCAAAGTATTTTCCTGTATAAAACGATCAGTTTCAATATCTTCCGAACAACTTAATTCCCGTGGTTTCTTTTTAGAAATTTGACTTTGACTTAATTGTCTATCAATTTCATTTTGTAAATCATCAAATTCTTCATCAATATTTTCTAATTTCTGTAAACGTTCACGATCTTTTTTACGCGTTGCTTTAAATGCCGGTGGGTCTTGTTCTTCTTCTAAATCAACAGTCATAAATTCATCTAGTGTCAATGCACTAGATGGTGTATCACCAAATTCAATCAAACGTTTACGTAATGTCGACTCATGTACTTTAACAATTTTAATAATATCACTGGGTGTGCGATTGAATTCATGTAGACGTGCTGCTATCAATAAAGCAGCACCACATAAACCCGATGGTCTTCTGCCGCTATGAATACTATCACGTTTCATACGAGTAACTAATCGTGATGCTGTTGTCGAAACTTCATGAGTTTTAGATCCAAAATCAAGTTTACTTGCATATCGAATGATATACAAACATGGATCCATTGACGGCATTGTTAAGGAAAATGCTTTAATAAATTTTAAATACGTACGTCCTAATTCATAAACGTCTATTTGAAGTACATCGCTTATGTCAATTAATAAATGTGATGTTTTTTCAGTTCTACATGTTATGTAAACACATGCTGCATGATTGTGGGCTTGTTTACGACCACGAGTTAAATTTCTGTATAAGGCCATTTTATAAAAATTAACTGACATCTCAATATTGTATGGTTTTAAATGTAATTGTTGACATAAATGTGTTATACCTTTACGTGCATTTTGAATTGTTATTTCATGAGATTCTTTACTGTTGATACGATAACCAGCTCCGAAACCTGATGCTACTCCTGTAGAATCATTTGCTACAAATTGACCCACTACCATCATGTTACCCGATGACGTTTCTTCAAATGTCGTCTCACTGACTATTAATTGGTCTTCAAAGACGACACCACATGATGTACAGACAGCATCTCCACGAGCTGGATCTGTTTCGATGTCATTCGATCCACAACTACGACATTTAGTTAATGACGACATGATTTAGATTTATTGATGACAGCTCAATTAAATATTTATATATTTATTTTTTTAAATTATTAATTGACGCAATTAACAATTTTTTTTTGTAAAAAGTCAACAGCTTGTACTTTTTATTTATGTATTATTTTATAAATAATTTATTTCATAAACGAACAATTATATGAATGTCATTTTCAATTTTTCACTTAAAAAATTCATTTTCTTGCAGACACAAATTACTCCGTTAATTTGAACTCAAACGACTTATTTATACACTTAACATATTTTTATAATAACTATCAGTAAAAACTTTTTTTTTTTTTATAAAATAAGATACAGGTTAATCTGACAATGCTCGAGAGAAATTTATATATACGCGTAAAAATCGAAATAAAAAATATTATTCACTCCATAATAGATGTATATAAAAACATTTCACTTTTGTAAACGCGCATGCGTGGTTTTATTCTAGAGGGAAATTTTTAAATTATTGATATATTTATATTTTTTAATAGTTGTTTATATTCAGGTTTTTTTGCGAATATTGAAATAAAAATGATAATGTATCAACGAGTTTGAATGTAGCAGACATTAGACAATTTCAAATTTATAAATAAATAAAATGAATAATTAAAAAAATAAAATTTATAAAAAATGCAATTATTAATTTCAAAATTTTTTAAATGTGCATTTTTTTTTTATTTTATTTTATTTTATTAATTATTTACTCTTTTTATTAATAATTTTGAATTTTTCTGATGTCTGCTACATTCACACTCATAATGTATCAATACATTATCTATATGTTAAGAGAATAATGAAAATTTTCAAATTATAATTTTTATTTTTTCCAATTAATTAAAAACTGAATAAAAGTATTTTCTCAAAAGTTTTTTTAAATATAGGGAAGTAAAATTTTATCAAATTTTATAAAATCATTTTTTTCCAAGATTTTACTTTTCCTTGGTAGTAGAAGAAGTAGACACAATAGAAAAGTTGCGTATTTTCTAATTTACTTTTTTCTTGCAAGTTTAATTAAAAATATTAAACAAAATTGGAGGAAAAAATTTTTAACAATCAATTTTTTTACGAGTGTGAATACAACAGACAGCAGAAAAATTTAAAATTATAAATAAATAGTGTAAATAATTTAAAAAATAAAATTTATAAAAAATGCACTTATTAATTTCAAAATTTTTTAAATGCGCATTTTTTTAAATTTTATTTTATTAATTATTTACTCTATTTATTAATAATATATTATTGAATAATTTTTTTCTGATTTTCTTTAAAAACTACATTTGAAAACGAAAATTTTAGAAAAAAAAACGTCCTGATAAGTCAATTTTTGAAAAAGTTATAGCTTATTGAAAAGAAAGCCCTTTTTTTAAATTTATATTTTTTTTTGGTTGGGTAAAAAAATTTGACAAAATTCTGAGAAATGTTTTTGATCGAGAAAAAGAAGAGAAAAAATTTTTAGCCAAATCGAAAGGGGTCGGGTTCCAAAGTGGTCGTGGCGTGGAATGCTTTATATATAATGTTTTTTTGTTTTATTTGGAAAAAGAGGAACGATCAATAATCGATAAAATTTATTGAAATGAAATTTGAAAAAAATATAGTTTTTATCATCAAAATGATAATAATATATAGCTTAAACCTTCGCTGAAATACGCAGAAGTTTATGGTGCAAATTTCGTGTCAAAGTTTTTTTGTGATGTTAAAAAAAACACCTATCATTTTATAGATATAGATTTATAAAAAAAATCAAATTGTTTATACAGAAAAAGAAAAAAAAATGAGAATCTATTTTAAATAACTGATTATTACATTCATATATATTTTTATAGTGATAAAAAATTGATTTAACTTCTCTATTGTATTGAAAATACATAAGAAATTCATGTGATACAAAATTGGCGCTACTTTTTTTTTCACAGTTTGATAATTAAATTTTTATTAAAATATTATTGTATATATATACAAAAATATATATATTTTGATGTACATCAAACATGTTTGTAATAATATTTTTTTATAAATTGACATTATATTATGTACTTTTATAATGACTTAAATTATATTAGATACAAAATGATAATTTTTTCATAGATCAAAAAATGTTGAACATGTACTTCCGCTTGCTAATTCTTGTAATATCTCTACATAAGATCTTACTCTTCGAAAATTTTATTGTTTTTCTTAGTATAAAAGTAAAATAATGATTATATAAGTTCATATAAGATCTTATAAGAGATATATGATATATATGCATTAAGGATTATTATAGGTAATTAAGTTCATAAAGCAATTACATTATAGTTAACTATGTTTTAATTCATTTTGTATTAAAAATACATAAAAGTTATCTATAATAATTGTATATAATGAAATTTTTACAATTTTCGTACATAATGTATATAATAAGTATTTGTATACTTGTAAAATATCGTCGTCGATGAGACTGAGATATCGCTCAACGTCATTTTTTGCAATACCGCGTAATTACAAAAATATCAAAAATGAATTTTCGTATTTACACTATATATATATATATATATATTTTTTTTTTTTTCTTACAATATCATGACATGATTTAAAATAAAAAATTATGTTAAAAACTGTAATACAAGCTAATAGCTTAATTGACTGTTGCTAGCAAAATCGCGTGACTACAGAAAACAAAATAACAGTTATAATTAGTAGACAACTTATTAAAAATATAATGAAACATAAGTTTTCATTTTTGGATCATCTTTTATACTATAATTGAATAGTAATAAGAGTTTAAAAAATTATTTTTCTATTAATAAATTTAATATACTTTTGAAATACTCAAAACTTTATTCAAAAAAACGACTGCCAATCTAATATAAAGCCTATTTATAGATTGTTTAAATGACAGTTTGTGGCAATAATTTTATTTGATAAAAGTCAAGGATACGCGAATAATGTACGATTTAAATTCGAAAAATTTGAATTGTTCGTAAGTTTTCGAATTACCCGAAGTATTTGTCAATTTTTTAATTATTCATAAATTCAAATTATTCGATTCGAATTTCAAATGTAATATTTCTATCCGATTCGATACAAATGATTCTTAAATTCTAATTACAGTCGACTACCCGTCATAAGCCTGTTCTAGGGCACGTAGGGAAAATTTTTCTGGGAATTTCAGTCTTCCCACTACCGTGCATTTAGTTTTATTCTCGACTATTCGTTATAAGCCTGTTTTATTTAATATGATTTTAAACATCATATTTATGTTTTATTACATACGCGACTATCCCGATTTTTCTCGTCCTTATAGCGCGGAAATAAATACTTATATTTTTACACAAATAATAATTATAATGTAAGAAAATTATAATGATAACGGTATTAATTACAGTAATAATAAAAATAATAATTTTATTGATAAACATAATGCTCAATAAAACTTTTCAATAGTAACAGAAGTTTTAAATGTAATTCATGATTATAATTATGAATAATAAATTATATTTTGCTTAATAATGATTAAATTATTCTCCGCGAAACATAGATAGTACATTTTCATCATTAATTTGTCGATTTTTTCCTATTTTTAGTTTATAATTTAGACAATTTTAACGGAGGCTTATAACGGGTTCTCTGGTACGAAACTCCTTAGAGTGGTTAAGTGGGGGAAGCTCTTTAGACTCAGTAACTCCCGATTGAGGGAAAGAGGCTCATAAAGGGCAGGATTATGACGGGTAGTCAACTGCAGTGTTTACATTTATTTATTTCATTATATCTATGAATCGGATATTTTTTATGATATAGAAATCTATTATGTATCTCAGTAATCAATTGGAAAAAAAATTCTTTGAATGCTTTTTTAAATATTAAGTATTTTTTCATTCTCATGTTGTATTTCTGACAATTACGTGGTATTGATAATCACCGTTTATTAGTATTGCAGTATCAGCGACAATATGATTATGTTTATATTTTTTTTTTTTATAACATGATCAATTATGAGAGTAAAAAAAAGTAAATGAAAGTTTCAATTCGATCACAATCTTTTAAAAAAATATAATTTTATTAAAAAAAAATTAATCGATTAGACTTCGAGGGGTAAAAAAATTCTTTCAACTGTTCAAAAGTGAACTTTGCATATTCCTCGAGTTTTGGTCTGATGTAATTCATTACTGGTATAATTGCCCAAGTGACAAAATGATAAATACATATGATAATAGCTGATAAAGCTGCAGATTCAAGACTAGCAAGTATAAATAATGCGACTCGCAAAAAGAAATATTTCAACAAATATTGAGTCAATGTGATAACTATATTAGTAATAACAGAAATAAGTTGATCGCCATCTTTCATACGAGGTAATTCAGCAGCTAGTTTCATAGCTAAGTTTAGTATCGCATTCCATATTTCTCGAGGCATTTTGTAATACTCCATTGTTTCCAATGTTTCTTGTAAATCATGAGGAGCACGAAAATGATCATAACGAAATCCTGTTGCGTTTTTTAAATAAATAAAGAAATCTATCAAATAGTCTACGACTCGAGATCCTTCCCGAGTATTAAGACTTGAGTCATCCTGTTGGAAAAATAGCATAAATTCATTAGGTAAATCATGTATATGAGTTATTCCATGCAAAATCACCTCATTTTTTAATTTTTGATTTGGCTAGTTTTTTGTAGATTTTATAATAATCTAGTTATTGTTTTTGTCTTAAGAATAGAATTTTCATATAATTTTGCCATCATATATCCTAATTATTCAAGCAATTTCTTTTGAAATTGAAAAAAACAATGATATATTATTTGCTACTAAGGCGCGAAATTTCAAAAGGTTTGAATATACATTTGTATATTTTATCATTTTTCAAATCATTCAAACGTTTCAAGTTTTTTTATTTCGGAAGCATTTAAAAGAGTTCATTTTTTCTTTATTTGAATCATACAAAATAGCTTCAGAAAGAGTATAGAAAAAAAATTAAATGATTTTAAAAAATTCCACATAGTCAAATAAAACTGAAAAAATATTTTTACTATTTTATGAAAATTCAGTACTGAAAAATTTTTCATAAAATTTTTCAGTACTGAATTTCGTTCACCCATTTTGCCCCTTTCTACAGTTCAATTTTTTACCTAATTTCATATTCATTCTGAATTTTCTGATATTGCTTCATTGAAATAAGGTAAGAGACCCAGTATCTGATCAGGGAATTAGTACACGATCACTCATGTATTTGTATATCTATATTTACTGAATTTTACTATATATAGATATACAAATACACGGAGTAATCGGGTATTAATTCCCTGATCGGGTACTAGGTCTTTTACCTTACCATTATTTTCATGTTTTGAAATAAAAAACATAAATTTTTTTTATACCCCTTTTAGGCTTTAAGAAAAATTTTCTTAAAGTCAAAAGGGCGTTCCTGTTTAGAAAATCTAGAATTCAGTAGATTCCCATAAATTCCCATAGAGATTTTATAAGAATGAATGAGTTTTATGAGAAGTGCTATAGTTAAGTATAGGGCTTTATACATATAGCTATAAGAATCTATTGGATTTTTTAAGCAGGGGTATATCTTGAGATACGCTCTTTTGAGGTTAGTAATTCAAAAATTTTTTTTAATGATTTTGACGTTTTAAACGATTTTGAGTTGAATGGAAAAAAAAAATTTTTTTATACGCCCTTTTGGCACAAAATTCTTTCTAACTGCTGTAGTACGTCTGTTTGGCATTTGTCACAAGATATTTTCACACGACAAACTGTTAATATCTCATTATTCTAAGGCTTTTGAACATCATTCTATTTTTATTGCATATTATTTACTGGTTTTTTTTTGTTCTTTTTCGCTGTAAAATTTATTCTATCGTTGTTTCGTATTACATTCTTAAATCATTGATTCAAAATAAAATATTCTTAAAATCTAATTTAAAAAAAAGGAAAAAATATATTTATCCCTATTAAATATTATTTTGATAAAATTAAAAAAATTATTATTTTAACCATAAAATTTTGCAAACTTTACAACGGCTTGAAATAAAATTTTACAAAAATTATTGCTATCTTAATTTTTCATAAATATATATCATACATGAATTTATTATAATTACCATAGTTTCCAAATTGTTATTTCTATTTTTTAAATAAAACAGAAAATATTCGAATGAAACAATTAACGATAATCAGATCCCCTTCGTTTTACTTTCACTGATATTGTAAGAGAAAAATAAACTTATAAAATTTCGTCGATGTGGTGTTAGCAGCTACTTCGAAATAATCGGGGGAATCCCACTGAAGTATCGATATAATTAATCGATTTAAATTTTACAATACTTTGATAACTCATTCGATTTTTTTTTAAATTTATTTTTCGGATGTGTTTCTATATCAGAATTTTTAATGATAGATACGAAAATAATACTAATTTTTATGGTTAACAAGTATACGTTGATATATTTATAATGTATAGAACAACATTATATATTTTGTTGCACATTATGTCATAAACGTGCTTCATTCCCAGAAACGCTGTTCTAATTGATAAAATCGCTAAGCCAAAATTTTCATCTCACCAGATGACGTGCAGGTTGTGTTGGTTAAATACTTCATCAAATGAGAACTTTTTCTGCGAATTATGAAAATTCGCCGTTTCATTACAACCCATTTTCATGATTCGCAGAAAATATTTTCGGGAATAAACTAGCAGCAAAAATATTACGCCACCTATAATTCAGAATTTGAATCGGAGATTCAGATAAAATGCTAATAGCTCCCTTAACTTGGCACCTCAAAATTAATTTTTTAAATTTTGTTATAAACAAATCAATTGTTCGTCCAATGTCCGTCAATGTTCGATATAATTTTTTATTTGTCCGATAATTGTTTATTTTTAAAAAATTAAACAAATTTTTGTTCTTAAGTTGGCACTCACTTTCGCTAATCGAATGGTTTTTTTTTTAATTTGATAGATTAATTTTTTTTATTGATTGTCCGATTAATAATATTATTTGTCCGATCGTTTTTCTATTTTAAATTAATTTTTTAGTCGAATTAATTTTTTAATTAATAATTACCAATGCGCATGCGCAAAAGTAAAACAGCTTTGAGACAGCCGCCATATTTGTTTATACCTTATCAGTAGTTGTACTCCAATATCGGAGTAATTATTGTGGAGGGTAGAGGTATCTCTACCCTCCACAGTAGTTATACATGTTTACATAAGTATAATGTTATCTATCAGCAATGAGAAGTGAAAGGTAAGAGTTAAAAAATTAAAATTCGATTGAACACAAATACTTTCTCAAGTGAGGTAAAAGCTGTGAAACTACCATGTCTTTGAGACTTTGGAAGGGCTACACAATTCTTTGTAGTATTCGTTTACCTTCTTTACTGTTTATATACTTTTTAGCAGCAAATGGCCGACGACTGGACGAGAAGCATTGTTTACCGGTGAGAAAAACTCATAATAAATATTCAAATTAATATGACATTTATATTTAATAACAATTTAAAAAAATCTAAATCTGTATGTTGTAGTTATTATAAAAATGGCCTGTGTCGAGAGGGCGATAACTGTCGGTATCGATATTCAAATCAGCAGTCTGGAGTTGATCAGGATGAAATGACTAATGCAGATGACTCGGACAATAATACCAGCGAACAGGGAACCTCATCAGTTCCTTGTCGTTTTTACAAATGGGGAACCTCTAAGTTTGGCAATTGCTGTCGTTATATCCACACAACCTCGACCAGTAATCGCAGTGATGATCAAGAATTAGATTCTGGAAAAAACTCTGGTTCATCTGTCGTAGCATCGTCACTTACTGACACAGCTCACTCATCATCGACGTCTTTCCCTCCAGTCGTCACTCCAGATAAATCGTAAGTAATTTTTTTTTAATTATAATCTTAAATTTATTAATATCAAGGTGTAATTTCGAGGTTTTTTTTATTGTGACAGAAATAAGAACAATTATGAGCCAAACGAATGGGTCAAAACACCAGAATTCGTACCGACCACATTGGCAGCCATTAATTGTGCTTTGAATCACGACGACATTGATAATGACATCGATATGTTGTCAATTAAAGCCAACAAACCAGAATCGTATGCTAGAGCAGTCAACAATTTAGGCCAGATATTGGATCCCGCATCAGAACCTCTCTGTCCTTATGCAGAATCAAGTAGAGTTTGCAAAAAACTTGAGTGTCCTTATTTACATGGAGATATTTGCGAGTTTAGTGGTAGTGCTGCTCTTTATCCGTTCAATAAAGAACGTCGACAGCAGCATACCGGCGTAAGTTTAAATTTTTTATCCACATTTTTTGTCTTTTAATTTTATTAGTTAAATATTTAAATCACTAAAGGCCTGCATAAAATAAGATGAGGCTGACATGGAACTGTCGTTTGCTGTTCAACGGAGCCGTAGTAAAGCATGTGGAGTTTGCTTCGAGGTTATTATGGAAAAGACCTCCTGTGAACAGAGAAGATTTGGTATATTACCAAATTGTAATCACTATTTTTGTTTGAGTTGCATTAGAAAATAGCGTCATGCTAAACAATTTGATAACAAAATTACACGGTCATGTCCAGAATGCTATGGTTCCTCGGACTTCGTTTGTCCCTGCATATACTGGGTCGACACAAAGGAAGAAAAAGAAAAACTTATCATCGAGTATAAAGGAGCACCGAGGTAATCATTAATTTTTTTTTAATATTTCATATTTAATAAATATATTTTTTGGATAATCTACTTGTTTGGAAAATTTATGACAGTATTGGTTGATTGTCAAAATATTTTATTATAAAAAAATCTGGGAAACGGTTGACCCTGTAGCCATCTCCGAAACTTCCCGCTGTTTTCGAGCTTAGAGAACTCGAAAACGTTACTACTGCTAAACTTTTGAACTCTTCGAGCAACAAAAACCTAAAACAAATTTTTTTTTGTATAACTTATAAACTACTCGACTAATCAACTTAAGGCCATTCTCAGACAGTGTCCCCACTTTTTAAGGATTTTCAATGACTTTAAATTGTCATAAGTGTATTAAATTTTTATTAATTAATAAAAAAAAAAAATTGAAGCATTAATTGAAAAAAAGACAACGTAGTCGTAATTTCGCCGATATATAGATTTAAAAAAAAATTATTCACACTTGATATCAATTAGGAGTTTAACAAAATTCGTTAAATAAATTTCAGTAAAATCGTCATGTCAATTTTATAATTCGAATTTTTAAATTTTGTTGGCTAAAATTGATTCAACAAATTTCGTTTAGCTCCCAATTAATATCAATTGCAAATAATGTTCTAAAATTCTATATCTCAACGAAATTACGACTACGTTATCCATTTTTCAATTGAGGTTTTGATTTTTTTTAATTAATTAATAAAATTTTAATACGGTTATGACAAATGGAAGTCATTATATATTTTTAAAAAGTGGGGGCATTGTCTGAGAATGCCCTTAAAAATCTAATCAGTTCTAAGTTTTGAGACTTGAGTCTAGATTTTCTATAAATTTTCTATCAATTTTCTATAGATTTTTCTGTCGATTTTTTATAGAATTTCTTCGACGGCGATCCACACACACACACACACACACACACACACACACACACACACACACACACACACACACACACGTCCATCCGAAAATAGTCAAAATAGCTTCGTAGGGCCTCAAAACGTTGAGATCTGATGAAAACTCGATTTTCGAAAATCATACCGAAGCCAATAACTTCCCTTTTTTAGAAAATTTTCAATTTTCACAACGGGAAGTTGAAACAAATGTTCCAGTCAGCTTTCTTAAAATTTTAGAATTTTTATGGCTCGTTCGCCTTCTCTCCTTTTCTTGTCAATTATTAAATATTTTATTTATTGTCCCTACATTTAATTTAACAGCCAGAAAGATTGCAAGTACTTCAACAAGGGCCAAAGAAAATGTCCCTTCGGCAACAAATGCTTTTATCTTCATGCCTTACCTGACGGAACTAAAACAGACGTCGGTCCTCCAGCACGTCAAGCTTCTCATTCTAGCGGTGAAATTGATTTCCTTCAGGTACAACGACTTATTTATTATTTTTTTATATTAATATATTTATTAAATAACTAAATTATTTATTTTAGCAATTAATATTATGGAATTTTCTCGAAGAAAGAGAATCGCTGGATCTATATAGATGATCATGACGAGGTTGTCGTCGTGTACTCAGATTCCGAAGATTGCGTCTGGTAAAAATATTTTCGTCCTTTTGTGATTTAATAATTAAAAAAAAAAATGAACCATAAATTTTTGATTTCCACGCAAATTAATAATAGTTATTAAAAATAGTAGTCATAAAAAATATTCAAAAAATTTAAGTTTTGTGATGTATATAAAAAAAAAAATTCTTTTTCTTTTTCATATAGATTTCCAAGACAAGTCACAATGCATTAATCGGCTTTATAAGTTTTTTACAATTATATTTAGATAAATATTATACTTTTTTGGCTTTACAAAAAAGATATAATAGATAATATGATAGCAAAAAAAATTTAAAGGTTGTCGGGTAAAAAAATAATAAAAATAACACAATAAATGTGTTATTGCCAACGTGCGTAAATTACGAGTGTAATGTACATTAGTTTAATAGCGAAAACATTGTTATTATTGATGACCATTTTTGAATTTAAATGACATCTCAATGTTAGCATATAATTAATAAGTCATAGGCAAAATACTAAATACTTATTAAAGTGGTTTGAATTTTTTTCTGCTCACTCATTATCATTGTTTATTTTTTACAATAAAAACACTTTCTTTTTTCATAATGTTATATTGTGTATCTGTTAAAATTAGTTTTTAAATGATTGATTAGAAGAAAAAAACATAAATTAAAATAATATCCTGCTAAACAAATCTTATATATTTTATTATGCGTTTGATTTAATTTTGGTTTAGTTTTTTACAATTCTTATCATTGAGTTAGTCCTATAGAAAATTAATTTAATTGTTTTTTTTTTTTTTTTTCAGGTTAATCTGGTCAGATTGACAATGATCTCGGATCCGTACTCTATTGTCAAGTCTCCGTTTAAAAAAAAAATAAAACGCCAGATATATATATTTTTTTTTTGATAGGTACGAAAATATTCATTGAAATTTTTGAGTACTTATTCACGATTTCATGGCATCAAGTACGGGATTATTGTATGATCTAATATTATATATTATTGCTTATTGGCTATTTTTTTTTACGTGGTCAATTATTAGTTGTGTACTAGTAAGTGTGTACTTAACTAATATTTTGAGTTATTTACGAATTAGCAACTATAAGATTACTATGGAATACAAGGCAGAAGAAAGCTATCGGGATAATTCGTATGTACTTATAATGTGCTTTTTATTTTTTTGTTATAAATTTATCGAATAATGTATTGATTTTTATAAAAAATTTGCCAGGAAAATACAATAACGTTAAAGAAGAATATTACCAACGAGAAGAGCTTTCTAGAATACTAGCTATACGTATTTCCACGATGCCTGGAGTAAGTATTAATATTTTTATTCCATAAAACAAAAAACAAAAAATTCTAATAAAAAGTAGAAAATATAACTTTTGTAATAATCTGTCTATCACAACTTAAAAATACCATTTCTTTCCATTTTTTAAATTAATAAGTATGACAATATAATGCTAAATTACGTAACTGCTAAACGTAATATAAATTATCGTAAATAAGTTATTTAAAATATTTTATTGCATTTAAAAAATTATGTGTTCACATTTCATTTTCATTAGCTTATAAAATATTAGTTTCGTTGGTTCAAAATTTTTTATCTACTAAATATATTTATTAAATAATTTATATAGGTTTTGTTTTCGAAGAATATTTGATATAATTATTACAAATAAGACTTTACCTATTTATATAAATATTTACGCTTTTCTAAAGAAAACATTCATATTTTATGTCACTAAAATTTATTAATACGAGGATTATAAATATGTTGTCAAAAAATTGTTTTTCGTTAATTTTAATTTACTGAAAAATTATTATTATTATTATTTTTTTTTTTTCATTTTTTATAATTAATTAAATAATTTGTTAAACGTTTGTTGTAATTAAAAAGTAAGAACAAAATTAAATTTAAATCACAATTTTTTTTATTCCACCCACACTTAAAATTTAATTGGCTTCAGGCCACAAACAATAATTAATTATTTCTTTCGATAAGTTTTAAATTACATTTAAATAACAATTATTTTTTTTTTATTTCATCTACACGTTAAATTTAATTGGCCTCAGGCCTCACACGATAATTAATAATTATTTCCGAAAAATTCTAAGTTAAATTTAAATTACAATTATTTGTTTTTTATTCCGTCCACACTTCAAATTTAATTGGCTCCAGGCTTCATACAATAATTAATTATTAATTCCGGAAAAATCCAAATTATATTTAAATTACACTTATTTTTTTTTTATTCTGTCCGCAATTTGAATTTAATTGGCCTCAAGCCTCATACGATAATTGATTATGGTTTTCGAAAAATTGTAAATTAAATTTAAATCCAAATTTTTTTTATTCCATCCACACTTTAAATTTAATTGGCCTCAAGCCTCATACAATAATTAATTATTATTTTCGAAAAGTTTTAAATTATATTATATTTAAATTACAATTAATTTTTTTCCTCTCCACACTTTCAATTCAATTGGCCTCAAGCCTTATACAATAATTAATTATTAATTATGGAATAATCTAAATTTTATTTAAATTACAAATATTTTTTTTTATTCTGTCCACAATTTCAATTTAATTAGCCTCAAGCCTCATACAATAATTAATTATTAATTCTGGAATAATCTTAATTATATTTAAATTACAATTAATTTTTTTTCTCTCCACACTTTAAATTTAATTCGCCTCAAGCTTCATACAATAATTAATTATGATTTTCGAAAAATTGTAAATTAAATTTAAATTCCAATTTTTTTTTATTCCACTCACACTTTAAATTTAACTGGCTCCAGGCTACACACAATAATTAATTATTACTTTCGAAAAGTATTAAATTATATTTGAATTACAATTATTTTGTTTTATTATGCCCACAATTTGAATTTAATTGGCCTCAGTCTTTTTACAATAATTAAATATTACTTTCAATAAATTTAAAATTAAATTTTGATTCCTATCATTTTTTTTTTTTCTGTCCAGACTTTAATTTTAATTGGCCTCAAGCCTCATTCAAGAATCAATTATTAATTCCGACAAAATCTAAATTATATTTAAATTACAATTAATTTGTTTCTATTCTTTCCCCACTTCATAATTAATTGGCCTCAGGTCCCATACAATAATTAATCATTATTTTCGAAAAATTTTTAATTAAATTTTAATTACAATTAGTTTTTTTTATTCTCTCCACATTTTTAATGTTATTTCCCTCAGTACTCGTAAGTTATTAATTATTTTTTTGCAAAAAACTCTAAATTAAATTCTTCTTATTTTGTTTACGTTCTTGATTTTTTGTTCACCTTCAATATAAACTGAATTGTTGACTTATATAGATAAAATGATAATTCATCAAACATATGATCAATAACTTGTTTAGATCCAGTACTATATAGTTTAGTAACTTCTTCCTAGTCAGAACAAAAAAGAATAAAGTGCGCGAAACTGACACTGCATCTCTGATGAGTATGAAAAAATGTTTACTCTTACATCGTCCGATTTCTTACAGAACACGTCTCTTAACTCCTTATCAACTATTCCAGGAAAAACATAATATTCAATGGCGTTCAGCATTATACCACAATTCGATATATTCTGAGGTTATTTGTATACTCGAGGACCTTAAAAAACTTGCAATAATTATATATAAATCATCACTGATAAATTAAAAATAATAAAAAATGACTAACTACTGTTATACTTAATCATAGAACTTGGTGTACTGCTGATATCATTACTACCGTAACTGAACATGGTTTGGACATAAGTCAGGTGGAAAAGATCCAGAACCCGTCAGCGATGGTGTTTAGTGCTACAAGACTGTGTGCTTTTCTTGGCGGAGTTGCACGCTTCAAGCCGCTGTTCATATCTGCATCAACACCAATAATTAGTAGTCAATTTCATATATTGTACGGTTGTATTTTAGTGTCAATTCGACGATTAAAATTTAAAATGTCAATTAACAATATTTAAGTTACATAGAATAAAAATATTTTTCTTAAGAAATAAATATTTAAAATTTTTTTAAGATTTAACAAAACAACCAATATTTTCATTCAAACTTATGTATATCATTGATACAAATTTTGAAACCAATAAATCTTGTATTAAAGTAAAAAAAATTTACTCAAAATATTAGTACACAATTGATAATTGAACGTGAAAAAAAAAATAGTCATAAAGCAATAATGTATAATATTAAATTATACTGTAATGACGTACTTGATGCCATGTTATCTTGAATAATTTCTCAAAAATTTCGATGAATATTTTCGTATTTAATCAAATAATAAATATTTGGCGTTTTTTTTTTTTGAAATGGAGACTTGACGATGGAGTATGGATCCGAAATCATCGTCAATCCAACTAAATTAACCTTAAAAAAAACCAATTAAATTAAGTTTTGATAGAACTAAATCAATGATAAAAATTATAAAAAATTCGACCAAAAGTAAAGTAAATACCAAGAATTTGGAAGGTAGACAAATACTGCAGAAAATTGTGTAGCCCTTTCCAAGTCTCAAAGACATGGTAATTTCACAGATTTTACCTTACTTGAAAAGGTATTTTTAATGAATATAATTTAACTTTCACTTTTTGCTTCTAGCTGTTGATAAACAAATAACAAAATTATATTTATCTAAACATGTATAAGTACTCCGATATTGGAGTACAACCACTGATAAGGTATAAACAAATATGGCGGCTGTCTCAAAGCTGTTTACTTTTGCGCATGCGCATTGGTAATTACTAATTAAAAAATTAATTCGATTAAAAAATTAATTTAAAATAGAAAAACCATAGGACAAATAATATTATTAATCGGACAATCAATAAAAAAAATTAATCTATCAAATAAAAAAAAAAACCATTCGATTAGCGAGAGTGAGTGCCAACTTAAGAACAAAAATTTGTTTAATTTTTTAAAAATAAACAATTATCGGACAAATAAAAAATTATATCGGACATTGACGGACATTGGACGAACAATTGATTTGTTTATAACAAAATTTAAAAAATTAATTTTGAGGTGCCAAGTTAAGGGAGCTAATGCTAATAAGATTATAAGACTGCTGGCACATGGCACTCCAGGGCCGTTAGCCAACCAAGAAAAAAAAAAGATTATAAGACTGTTAGTATACTATGAATAAAATATATTGAGACATACTTTAATACATAAAAATTTTGAAATTCATTCTGTTGGATTAAAAAATAAAGTGTCAGTTCAATGAAATTTTAAGGGCCAATTTTTCAAACCGAGTTTATTTTTATCCAGGTTTAAATTAATATTACTAGAGCAATAGCTATCCTAAATATATAGATATATCAGCATCAATAATTAAAACCCGGATTTTAAAAATAAATGGCCCTAAAAGGGATGCGATTTCAATGAGCGTGTTATGAAAGGGCCTTAATACTTATTTTTAAATTCTTCAATTTATTTATATAATTGCAATATAATTAAATCTTTGATTGAAAAATTGCCAATAAGTATTAATAAATAATACTCGTGAGCTAATTCTCGGTAGATAAATTTGCATATTTGATCAGCTTCATAAATTCTCCGTCAGACAGGAACATAACAGTGCATATTTATTTTAAATTTTTATGTTGGCAATTCTTGTTTTTTGTAGAAATTTTCGGGCGGGCTCTCATTGCAGCGTGAAAAAATTAGTTTTTTTTTTTTTTTAATTATTTTTAGTTTCATTAATCGATTGTTGATCATTCGTTCTTAATGGATCGTATTTCTAAAAAAAAAATAATAGGCTCTCAACTCTAAAGTTGACTTCATTTTGCACCATATATTAATTTCATTTTGTTTTTTTCCATACATTAACATCTTTTTTGTTTTTTAGATTCAAAATAAAAATTGTTCATTTGGATTTCTTTGAATTTATAAATTATTAGAAATAATTTTTGTACTCAATTGTTATTTTCGCTGAAAAATTTTCAATAATTATCTATTATCACTGAAAATAACTAAATAGTCAAGAAAATTTATTTAATTTTTTTATGGATTATTAATATCATAAATAACTCAACAAATAAATCATAAATGCTCATATATGGAGTATATATAGACATTGACCATATATGCTCCATATATGAGGATATAAGAATAAAAAAGTTAAGCCTGTGGGCCAGCTTCAAAATTTTCCTTCGTTTTTGAACTCAAGACTGGGCCGTACCTAACAAATTAGGAAACCCTTTTTCCTAAGAAATCCTTTTTTTTTGTATCGTTTGAGTACATTTTATTTTTTCCTTCAAAAATCATGTTTTTAAATATTTAAAAAATAAATGACTTCATACTCACTTTATTATTTATACTGCAGGAGCTGATGTATTGAGTGTCGTTACAATCAAGAGTGTGAATAAAAAAAACAGAATTTCGTTGCATATTTAAACAGAAACATACCCCCACATTACAGAAATAAAATCACTGATAATAAAATCAAAAGACGTCATTTACGGTATATTTACGTATCCATAATGACGTTTTTAACTTTTTTAAAGTAAAAATCTAATTATGAGTAGATAACGTTAATATAATTGATTGTTTTATAAAAGCGTTTGAAACTTATTGTCATCTATAACGTAGATGTCCCAATACCGAAACGACGAAGGATATACGACTGATTTGTATCGCTTTAAAAATATTTCAATAGATAAAAAAAAATTTTATTACATCATATAAAATCGACATTTTCCAATTCAAGAATAATCAAAATACTTAAATTTGCTTAACTTTAATAAATATAAAAAAAATTTTTCTACAACGACCGAAAGATGCAATACCGGAACCTTAAATTAAATGATTTATTTTTTTAGTAAATGAGTTCAAACAGTTTTAAAAAATAATTATCAAAAACATGATGATTTCTTTTTTTTTTATTTTCATTTTCCATTAATTTACAATGCATTTAATACTCCTAAATGATTGAATATTTAATAAAAAATAAATATTTTGAACTGGATTGAAAAATCTGGGCATCGGTTGGCCCTATGGGCGAACCCCAAAACTTCCCGCTGTTTTCGAGCTCTTTGAGCTCGAAAATACTTTTGCTTCCCTTTTTTTTATGAGCTCACTAGATTTACGTTTTTTGTTAAAGTGATAAATTTTAGAATCGAAAATAATTAATGAATGAGCGTTTTTGATATATATTTATTCACAACTATGTTCAATAAAAAAAAAAAAAGTATATTTTGGCAAAAATCAATGTAAGTGATCGAAATAAGGATTTAAATGAGTTTTGACTCATATCAGAGCGTTAATGCATAAAATATCCAAGAAAAATATTGAAAACGGTGTTTTTTCAATTTTTTCGTCGATGATATTATTTAAACTGAAGAATAAGCTACAGTACATTACATGGCGGTCGAAAAAGACCGTAAAGACGAAGAGTTGGTATGATTTTGAATACACTTTAGTACATTATATTATGCTTTACTTGGGAAAAATTACATAAAATTTATCGAGTTCTCGAGCTGACTAGATTTTAGACTTGATCGATTCGACAGTTTTCAAATGTCAGAATAGCATCCTAGCACCTTCAAACGTCGACATATGATGAAAACTTGATTTTTAAAAATCGGGGTGAAATCAATAACTTCCCGAATTTTTAGAAAATCGTCGATTTTCTTAGCGGGAAGTTAAAAAGTAGAGTACATCGTTTTAAAATTACACGGATGGAAAATTTACACTGTTACTTTACATTACACGGCCGTATAAAGTTCTCGGGGGGCATTTTTACACCAAAATTTTTTACAGTGTATATTCCATTAACAGATTTTGATTTTAATGTCAATGAAGAACAAGATCTTATAAAATCTTCACAAAGCGTATTACATATTCTGGCTCTCCCTAATTAAGAAAAATAATTTACTCCATGCTAAGTGTATAGAGCACTCGGCGCGATACCGACATGGTCTGGGTTCGATGCCCAGTTCGGGCTATCTATATTTTTCTCAATTTATCTATAAATTGTCTTATTGAGAAGGTTTGCATGTTTAGGTTTCCACTTATTAAATTGGTACATCCAATTTATATCTATACATTACACGATTCAAATTCTTTTAAATCACTTCAAATTATTTTGAATCATTTCAAATAAGTTTGTTTTAAATCAGAGCTAATCCATCAGAACAAAAAATTAAAATCTAAATGTTCCATTACTATAAATTGGGTCTATATTAAAAAAACAACAAAATTCCAAGAAAGATTTTAAACGGGGACTACGCTCTCGATCATCTGCACAAGTAAATAAAAAAAAATAATATTACTTTTAGCAATCTATTTATAAGCTACTTTTTGTCTCACTTCTAGATACAGAGATAATTTTAATGTCCGTGAGAGCGAATAGACAGTAAGACAAAGAATTAGATAAGCCATGTAAATAAATTAAGGAAATTTTCAATTGTAAATTTTACTTCTATACATAGAAAAAACGATATATTTATAGTTAAGATATTTTCTTTAATATAAATAAATGGTAGAGTTAATTATGAAAAGTTAGATTTCCGTTCATTATAAATAAAAAATATATTCATTTTAATTAATCGAATATTCTTCAGACAACTCTACATATATTAATAGTTACCAAGATACCAGTATTTGAGCCTAGCATTAACTTATTAATTACTAATATCCTTCACTGTTAGCGCAACTTTAGATATACTATTAGTTAAGATATTGATACTTGAATGGAGAAGTGGAATTCTTAGTCGAAAATATATTGGATTAAATTAAAAATAACAAATCTTCAATTAAATGTAAAACTACTTGAGGAAAGTGAATACATTTTAATCAATAATAAATCAATCTCATTTATCGAAGCGGCTGAGGCAGCCGTTCGGCACACACGTGGCTCGGGCGATCACCAAAGTTAAATAGCATCGAGCAGGATTACTACTTGGCTGAGTGACCGCTTGGCCACGCGTCGGGCTCGAACGAAGGTCTTTGACTGTTAGGCGCGGAATGAAGATCCAGTGATCGGTGAAATCGGAATTTTATCGACCACTGGAGCTTCACTCAAACTGAAACTGTACACTCAGAGAAAAATCCAGTAAATCTAACTATAAAATGACAGTTAAATAACGCTTCAACTATTTTTTCGGAGTTACTACAATACCAATACATAGTTATTATAAATATCTCTAAATAGAGTTATGTTAAATATTTTTTAGTTCAATCAACTATATAAATAGTTAATGTTACTGATTTTTAAATTTGTATTCAATTAGGAATTTTTAATTTGTTAAACTGAACTTAGGTAGTTAATTCATCTATAACTTTTTCATTAAAGCAAAACAAAATATCAAGTATCATTACAATTTTTTTTAGTTAATTTAACGTATATTTTTTACTAAATCAATTTAATAAATAATTAACGTAAAATTAAAATTATCAGGTTTTAATTCCTTTAGCCAAAAAAGAACTTAATTGCAAATTTACAATAAATTAATTTTTTAGATCAAAAAGGTATTTTATTTTATTTTTTTTTTTTTTTATCAAAGTAATTTTTTTCTGATAGTACTGAGTAGTTTTTCATTGAGAAAATAATTTACTCCGCTCTTAGTCTCGTTAACAAATCAAGCTGTTAATTATTATTATAATTTTTAATAACAATATTAATTATATCATGATCCTTACTATAATGATATTGATTTACTTGAAGAGATTAAGAAAGAATTAACATCTGTAAAGTTTGGATTAAATAACAAGTAAAAGTCAATTTAAATACGAGAGATAATTATAATTTTAAATGCACAGCAAGGAAAGTTTAAATCCGTATCTTTTTTACAGATGAAGTTTATTACTATAATTTAATTGTTTTACAGAGTTTCATTTCAGATTCATAAAACTTTTTTACCTTACAATTGATACTGTGACGAGCAACTTCATTGGATATTTATAAGATAATAAACATTTTTTATTACCATTATACTTTTTTTTTAAATATTCACAAACATGTGACGGACTAATACCCTGGCGGATTGATTAAACCGATTAAAAAGGATTTAATTTGAGTTTAGATTTATAACAAGTGTTAACAGGATTTATCTTGAGTTTAAAAACTTATTTTAAACTGAAACTATAAGTTTAGCTGTGCAAGAAAAAAATCTTAAATAAAACCGTAATTAAACCAGTTTATTTTTTAATCACAAACTGTAAGTAAACCGGATCCAAACTGTTTTTAAACTAAAGAATATTTAAATTGTTCTGGTAGATGTGTTGATGCATTTAATATCGGTTCAATTTGGGTTTTGGTTCAAGCTCAAGTTTAGAAAGCGTTTATTTCATTTTGAAACCTCTTTGTAAGTGGTTTAATCATAGTTTTTGCTGTAAAACTACGAGTTTAGCACTGATTTATTCGCTGTATTCATGTTTGTAAATTAAAAATTTTTTCAGATTAATGCTGGTTTATTTTCGGTTCAGTTTAATTTGGTTTAAATTGTGGTTTATTCTTAGTATTTTTATTTTGAAAAATAGTTTATAATCAGTTTAACAATCCCGGATCAAAAAAATAACTTCAATTTGATTTATTTGACTTAAATTTAAGTCAGTTAAGCCAAAATTAAATCAAATTCGAGTTTTTTAACTTAAATCGATACTAATTAGGTCAAGTTTGCCAAAAGCAAGTTAAAAATGGGGGATAAAAAACACATTTAATTTTGACTTGCTTTTGGGTAACTTGTACTTAGTATCTATATACGTCAAAAAACTCAGGTTTGACTAGGTTTTGGTTTAGTTGACTTAAATTTAAGTCAAAGAAGTCAAATTTTATATTTTTTTGACCCGACCGGGATCGTTTAAGTCTGATTTGATATAAATAGGCCCAAGTCGAAATTTAAATCGTAAATTGAACGTATTAGACGTTGAGAACGTAAATTCAACCTTTGAAAACGTAAGTAGCCGTAAAAAAGGTTTTATCGACGATTACGCCTTATTTACATTTTCATACGTCAATTACGTCGAAAATACGTTTCTACGGTTACTTGTCTTCAAAGGTTGAATTTACGTTTTCAATATCTAGTACGTTCAATCTACGACTTAAATTTCGACTCGGGGGGTTGTAAATTTGTTTTTTTTTTTTTTTTTTTTTTTTTTTTTTTTTTTTTTTTTTTTTTTTTTTTTTTTTTTTTTTTTTTTTTTTTTTTTTTTTTTTTTTTTTTTGCAAAATTGAACCATTTAATTAAGGTTTATACCGGAATTTTTTGAATCCGCTAGGATTAGAAATAAGATTATATTTCCATGAAAAATTTCTATAACTCTTTGCAGCTTATTTAACAAACATTGTATCTGTGAGAGTTTACGATATATATAATATTATGTAAGCATATTATTAGATAAAAATTATCTGAATGAGTGGCATTTTTCTATTTCAACTGATCAGTTCAATATGTTTTCCTTTATCGGCGCTTAATTCGTCATAACATAGACTGGAGATATGTCTTCATATTATATATATGATCAAATAAATGGAATCAACCTATAAACTTTCCTTATTTTTGTATCTCACATTGCATATACTTGAGACAATTTTTTTATTAATATTTATAAATATAAGAAAAGAAATTTTCACAGATAAATTATCTGTAAACCCATGGAAACAACGTGTTCCACATATTTTAAGTCAATAAAATTGTATATTTTATTTTTTCGTACGTTTATTATGACCAGCATTTATTATTATTACAATAAAATTATTATAACAATGGCTTCAATTTAATTTCATTAGCCGTTAACTAGGAGCGTAATGTGGGCGTCTGACAAACATCAGAGACTAAACAACAAATATGAGATTAAACCCCAATTTTTTTACTTAATATTGTTCCAGTAATTAATACCCTCAGGAAAAAATTGTCAAGATATCAGATAATATTGATTACGTTTAATGTTAAGACCTAATACATTGGTCTTTTATGAAAAAACTGATAAATTATGGCCTACTTTTTTTTTTATTAGAAATCTAAGAAGGAAATAAAAAAGTAGAAATATTAATAGGGATCTTAGTAAGAAACAATTTTGTTTACTGGAACAATTAAAAAAAGTTATAACAAAAAATGAAATAAACCGCATCTGTCTGTCTACACTAGACATATTATATTACCATATATTGCAAAATATCACGTGGGTAAGGAGCTTTCCGTTCATCGCGCATCATGTTGATTCCTACTCGGGTATCCCCCCTAAGTATCTTTAGATTATGAACGCCGCTATAATGAAAGTGGGACACTAAAAACAATCCACCCAATTGAGAGTTAAATTAAATTATAGTACTAACAAACTATTCAATGATCTCATCCACATAAACAAAATGAACAGTCCCGACAAAATGATAAACGTTAAAGCCTATAAAAAAAAAGTTTTATAACCAAGAGCTCTTATAAAATGCAAATGATCATTTTTCCTCTGCAATTTTTTATTTCATGTTGCTGTTGGATTGCAAAAGCAAAAATAAACTGTCATAATCTACACATATTTCGGAATCGAATTGACTTCAAATTGACAGCAATTTATGACAAATAACTTCTTGGTTTCGAAAGACCGCTTAACTTTTACAATAAAGTCTACATTGGCGCGAAAATTTAAAAATCAATCACCTGTCGAAATTCGACGCATAAAACAAGTTCGTGTCATTTATTAATATAATCTTTGATTTAAAAATATGAAAATTGTCAATTATTTCCTGATCTGCTGCCATTACAATCGTTAGTCGTAAGGAAAATTTGCGTGAGACAAACTTTATATTGTACATCAAAATTGTATGATACAAAAATTTTTTGACTTTATGTCAAAAAAACATTTATTTAAATTTCGAATTTCGGCGATGTCAGTTAGTCTACGAAAAAATCACGGATTGATCTTTTTGTTGTATTTACCTTCAGATTTATACAGAGCAGATGTTGATTGAGTATCGCTATTTTTAGAATTTTTATCATTTACTTATAATAAATAAATTATAATAATAATTGACCATTGTTAGTATTAGGGTGGTTGATTTCCTTATCTCTTTCCATTGATCTAATTTTTTAAATCAATACATAAGTCATTTTTGTGTTTAAATATCAAAAGTAATTAATGAATGAGTATGAATAAGGCTGACAATTGGCAATTTTTTAAATTTTAGAATAAATGAATAAAATCTAAGTAGAGTAAAAATTAAAAAATGCGTATTTAGATAAAAACAAGATACGTAGATGCATTTTTTTCAATTTCACTATTGTAATTTATTTATTTCAAATTTATAAATTGTATCATGTCTGCTACATTCACACTCATATGTAATGATATGTTTTTTAAGCAGGTATAATTTGAAATCCTAAATATAAGTTAAAAGAACAGTATTGTAAGTATAAGAAATCATTAGTGTGATAATTTATGAGTTTTAGTTGATAACATAATTGTGCAAAGTGTTAATACAAAAAAATTAACAATTGTTTATTCACAAAAAAAAAAAGATTTCTTATCACAAAAAATATTTACTTGTCCCAAGAAATATTTTTTTTCTGTGTATGCTTAAACTTACGATCCTGAAGTTAGTCGACTAATAATTTTTGGATTTTTTTAGAAACTAAAAATTATAAAAAAAAAAAATTTCAAAAAATTTCACCTATTGCTTTTTTAATTTTCTACATGTGCAAATTTTTAGTTATTTTTTTTTTTTTAATTGATTTGTTGAAAACAAAATCCAAAAATTTCTAATTGTCTTCTAACTTATGATCCTGAAGTTAACAGACAATTAATAATTTTTGGATTTTATTTTTAACAAATCTATTTAAAAAAAAAAAAAAAATTGCACATGTAGAAAATTAAAAAAACTATAGGTGCAATTTTTAAAAATATTTGTTTTTTTATAATTTATTGTTTTTAAAATAATCCGAAAATTGTCAGACGTCAGCTAACTTCAGGATCATTAAAACTTAGATATTTATCATTTCAAAATTATATTCCATAATTATTTTTTGCCTCAGCTTTCTCTTAAGAAAAGTCGAATTATAAAAAATTATAAACAATAACTATTTATATTAATAATTTAAAAAATGTTAATTCATAATTTATGGTTTTTTTTTTGTTTCATTGAATAATTTTTTATGGCAATAAAAGCGTACGAGAATAATGATTTTTATGCAAAAATATAATGAAAAATTTCATCAGACGTAATACGCATCATACATATAGCAACTCGTGAGTAAAACTGCACAGAATTAGCATTTAACCTTGGAGAGGTGATCTTGAAGTGTAAATTTTGCATTAGAAATTAGCTATTGACTTCTATCTATTTTATTAAATAATTATTTTTATTTATTTTATCAAAGAGTTATATTTATATATATATATATAATTTTTAAATAAAATAAATAAAAGTAGGTGTGTATGATAATAAAGGTGTCTCTATGAAAAATGATAAAAGATTATAATAAAATAAAAAACATCTGCTACTCTTGATATATAGTAGAAATACAAAGATCAATCGAGCAGTTGAACTCGATAAACACAAATCCTTTTTTTTTAAACCATCATGTTACACTATCAACTTCTTCATATTACATGTTATCCTCATCAATTTATTTTTTTTCTTTTTATCTTTTAATTAGTACTATAAACTCCACTTAAAGTAAACCTCGCCTTCACAATAAAATTCTTTATTATGAAACAAAAATACTCAATTGAATTCCAAGAAATATATATACATATAAATATACGTATAAATAATAATTTAAAAAACATCCCAAAAATTATAATAAATTATCTTTAAATTACATAATATATTTATGCATGTAAATTAATAAAATATTAATGCTCTTATTTTTTCTTTAACGTTAATTAATTTTTTCATTGTTATTAATAATAATTCTAAAGTTAACAGACAATTAAAAATTTTTGATTTTTTTTTTTCAACAATTTAATTAAAAAAAAAAAAATCTAAAAATATGCACATGTAGAAAATTTTAAAAATTATATATGCAATTTTTTAAAATATTTTTTTTTTAAATTTGACGTTTTGAAAAAAAACTAAAAATTATTAAACGTCAAATAATTTTAGTATCATTATTAATAAGTAATTAAACACTTTATTTATTTGTAATGAAACTAGATCACTATATCAGCATGTGTGAAAACACGTGATCTCACTTTCCTAGCAAAAGTTATTTTTTTTGTTTTCTAACATTCAACTTACACATTAATATTTATCTTTATAAATATATACATTAACGTAACAGTTTCATGTTATATATATGTATATAAATATATACATCGAAATGCAATGATAAACGATCATTCTACCACAGTATGGACCTTACAAATATATATGTATACCTATATATGACTTGTTATTGTATTTTTACAACATTCTCTTCTATGAGTTAGTGACGTTGCTAAACGTTCCTGGAATGATTACCGGCCGGCTTCCTTCCGATCGATAAACTCATGGACTATCACGCTACTATTTTATATTATGTCAACTTAATATAAAATCTCATTTATTTTTTCTTAGTAATATTAATCTATTAGGTGGATACAAATATAGTAAACAAAATTCCCCTGATACTGAAGCTTAGCAGACATCTAATAATTTTTTAATTTTTTTAAAAACGATACATTATAAAAAAAAATTATTTTAAAAAATTGCACCTTTAGTTTCTTAGATTTTTGACATGTGCATATTTTTAGTTTTTTCTAAATATCAAAAAATTTTTAATTGTCGCCTTACTTCAAAATCATAAAATTTTCATGATACTGAAATTAGCCGACGTCTAAAAGTTTTTTGATTTTTTTAAAAATGATAAATTATAAAAAAAAAAATATTTAAAAAAAATTGCACCTTTAGTTTTTAAAATTTTTGACATGTGCATATTTTTTTTCTTTTTTTAATTGCATTCTTAAAAACAAAATCCAAACATTCTTTATTATCTCCTTACTTCAAAATCATAAAATTTCCATGAGGGTGAATGTAACAGACATCAGACAATTTATAAATTCTAAATAAATAAATTAATTAATTAAAATAATAAAATTTTTAAAAAATGCGCGTACTAATTTTTCATTTTGGTCTAAATATGCATTTTTAAATTTCTATTCTACTTACATTTTATTTATTCAAAAATTTTAAAAATTCCCATTTGTCAGTTACATCCACACTCATAAATTTCTATGATACTGAAATTATCTGACGTCTAATAACTTTTTGATTTTTTTAAAACCGATGAATTATAAAAAAAAAATATTTTAAAAAATTGCACCTGTAGTTTTTAAAATTTTTGACATATGCATATTTTTAGTTTTTTCTAAACATCCAAAAATTGATAATTATCTCTACTTAAAAATCAAAATTTTCATGATACTGAAATTAGCCGCCGTCTAATAATTTTTGAATTTTTTTAAAAACGATAAAAAAACACTTCAAAAAAATTGCACCTTTAGTTTATCAAATTTTTTACAAGTGCACATTTTTAGTTTATTTTTTAAACTGATTTATTGACAACAAAATCGAAAAATTTTTAATTGTCTCCTTCAGAATGAAATTTTCTTAATAAATTTAAAATTCAATTATAAACAATTGAAGTTATGACTCAATAATTAATTGCACTCAATTGATTAATAGTTGGGTTCAAAAATAGTCTAATAAACAACAGATTAAAATTGTTATAAATTAATATCATATTAAATGTATATTAATAATTTTAATTAAAGGTCAATTGACAAATAAAAACTTGGGGATGTTTCTTAATCCGTTAATGTAAAGTGAGTGGAAATTGGTCCTTGGTACTTTTTTTTCTTATTAATACGTAAGTGTAAATGTATGGTAATTAAAATTAAAGTTTTCTTATATTTTACAATTAGAAATAATACACTTTTTTTTTTTTTTTTTTTTCAGCCGCAGCAATTAAATGATTACTCATATTGTTAACTTGAATAGTAGTTAATATTTAGTGGCCAGTTAATCGTTTAAATTATATTGCACACGCTCTTCTACTTGACTTTTGCTGATGTAATTATTGCACAGTAGAACTATATATATATATGTATATATATTGATATGTATAGTGTAGAAGTAGTTTGCGTATATCACACTAGTTGAAGAATCTATACCGAGCAGAATCACTCTACTATGAGTAGGTTTTGAACCGTTTCTATACTTATTTATATATATATCCGTCTACAAATACTTATAAACATATTTAAATATTTATATCTATATAAATAGTATTATACATAGATTAATTTATACCTAGAGTTTATTATATCTGTTTTATATTATATATATTAAATTTTCATATATATCGTATAGTAGTTCATCCATGTTCGCTATTCTACCAGATGTAAGTAACGTTTTAAGTGGAGTCTTTGCACTTCTACATGTGCGTGTGTGTTAATGTCACGTCATATGGTTTTTTAAATGTAGTTTAGTTTGGTTTCTGTGGTGGGTTCTTAGTTTTCTTGGTCTGGGTCTTTACCAGTGTCTTTACTTAACGTTTATTATACTACGGACTACGGGTTTAGATTCAGTCGTATTTAGTCGTGAGTCAGTGAGGTTTGATATATTTTGTGATATTGTTTGGTGCGACTTTTGACTTTCTTTTAGTTTAATAAATTCTTTTATGTATAAATATATTGATTTTTTTTAATTTTATATATTTATATCACTAGTTTCAAATTTTATTACTGTAACTTCTAAAATGTAGGTTAATTTTATATAATTTTTTTTTAAATTTAAATTTTCAAATTTTTATTATCGACTTTTTTTATTTTATATTTAAAAAAAAGTTTTTTATTTAAATTTAATATGTTATTTTTTAAATTTATAATTTTTTAAGTTTATTTATAACTTTTTGATATGATTTATATTTTTTGATAATTTTTAAATGTTTGTAATTTATTTCATTGTTTAAGTCATCAATAAATATAAAGAATAAATTTTTATTTTGTTTTAATTTATTTTATAATGTAATTAAATATAAAGCCAATTTTTTTTTATTTTTAATTTAAAATAACTCACTCATATATTTATAAATATTTCAAGGGTAAATTTCATATATATTTTACTATTGTCATTGTTATTAATGTAGTTCTTGAATATATTCATTATATAAATATATATAAATAATATTAAATTTTTATAATGAATGATTTCTTATCAATTTTTGTTATTCAATGCATGTAAAATTTTAATTATAATTTATACCTTTATTGAAATTATTTATTGATTAATAAATCATATTTTTACTCAATTTAATTTTTTTTTATGCAAAATTACGAAATCACCCAGTAATTAATTTTTTTTTCTTTGCTTACAGAAATATTAAATAATGATAATTACTGATTCGTTCCGTCGAAGAGTTGACGTCAAACTAGTGCCTTAAAAAAAAAATAATAATAATTAAGTAGGAAGTAATTAAATTACAAGATAATAAAGTGGACTGTACCCGTTTACTATTATTTTTAATTTAGATGACAAAATTTATTAAGTGATCAGACGTTTCACACTTATCTTCCTTTTACTTAATTTTTTTTTTTAAATATCAGTATTTTAAACTTGGCTGTGAAAATATATTAATTACAACAATGGATCCATACTCATTAAGGTAAGATTTACGTAATTTGTTAAATTATTTATATTTTGATTTTTTAGTCGTTAAATTACTATGCATGTTTTTTATATATTATTTATTGCATAAACTTTTACTATAAATACTTATTATATCGTTACCATGTCTACTTATAAACGTACATTGTGATAAGTTTAATTTTAAAAAAATTTATGTATAAACATACATATAATTATAATCAAATATTTTTTATGAGATTTCAAATCCATAATTAAATTTATTTATTAAATTTGTAATTAAGATAATTTTCAATGATTGGAAATTAATGATCCAAGTTAACAGACAATAATTTTTGGATTTTTTTTTTTAATCTATTTCAAAAAAGAAAAAAAAAATATGCACATGTAGAAAATTTAAAAAACTACAGATGCAATTTTTTAAAATATTTCTTTTTTTATAATTTAGTTTTTAAAAAAATTCGAAAATTATTAGACGTCGATTTACTTCAGTATCATGAAATTAACAGATAATTAATAATTTTCGTATTTTTTTTTCGAGGATTCAATGACAAAAAAAAAATTAACTAAAAATATGCACATGTAAAAAATTAAAAAATCCATAGGTGCAATTTTTTCAAATTTTTTTTTTATAAGCGTTTTGAAAAAAATCCAAAAATTATTAGACGTTGGCTAACTTGAGTATCATCATTTTTATGATACTGAAAGTAGCAGACAGTAAAAAAATTTGTTTCCTTTAGATAAATAAGTAAAATACTTTTAAGAAAAACTAGAAAATTGTACATGAAAAACTTTAAAAAATCTTTTTGTACAAAGTATAAAAATTGTATTTTACTTACAACTAATTAATTCATAAGAACTAAAAAATGTTTTGATGTCTACTTTCAGTATCATTTATTTTTAGAGTAATAAATATCGACTTTACAAATTTGTATGCTTTGTAAATGTAACTAAAGTGTAAATATTTAATATACTAAAATTTTTCAGTTGAAGTTTATTTTAAAAGTTAAAATAAATTTAATTTTCAAAATATTTTAATAAATTTTATGTTGGCTCTAAAAAATACAAAAAAAGTAGAAAAGTTAATATAAAATTAAGTAATAAAAATATTGTTTTTTAAAGATCAAAAGTTTTTTATTACAAAAATAAAAAATTAATTATGTAAATAAATTTTAATTAATATGATTAACAAATAATATTTTTTATAGATCTAATAGAAAAATAATAAAATAGTTGATTCATTAGTGATAATATGTCAAGAATTCACTTATATTTTTTCGTAATGTATATACAAAGAATTTATAAAGTTTTTGTTGACACAATCATTTGCAATTTTATTTGTTACACCAATGTATATCATTTGACTCACATATGAATTTTTAAATCGTGAATCGATGATGATAAGTCACGATCTATTACATACATATACATAAGTATAAATGTTTATATATTTTCATAAAGATAGGAATACATATGTACAGTTATCTATATATATAAATTTATCTATAAACATATTTGTATTGAAGTTCGAGGTTACATCTAACTATTATTTTGCCGAGGTCATTGTTGACCGTTATCGCGAAAAACTAACAGATACAATATTTCTTAAATAATTTTATTTACCAAAAAAAAAAAAAAAAATAATAAATTAAATGATACATTTTTTTATGGCAAATAAAATAAAAAAATCTTTCTTCGTTATTAATAAAAAATTTAATTTATTATAATTTTTGAATAAATACACAAAGAAAAAAATATTTTTTAGTAATTTTATATATTAAAAAAAAAAAAATAATAAATTAAATGATACATTTTTTTATTGCAAATAAAATAAAAAAATCTTTATCATTTATTAATAAAAAATTTAATTTATTATAATTTTGGATTAATTACAATAAAAAAAAATTTTTTTAGTAAAAAAAAGTAAAGTACTGAAAAAAAATTTTTAATTTCTGCGAAATATTATTCTTGATTTGTCAGCTTGTTTAAGGATTAAATGAAGATGATGATACGCTGAGGACGTTTGTTGCAAAACGATTACGGTCATTTAATCTGACACATGATATGCTATATTTATTCACATATATGTCTGTATAATCACTTGTATACAATACAATACCCCAATGCATCTATTCTGCACGTGAATTTTATTGTAAAAAATGTTTTTTTTTTCTTTTAATGATTCTCACTAATACTTTTATCATCATATTTTATTGAGTTTATTGTATTTATTATCATTATTAAAGTAGTTTATAATTTTTAAATAAAGCTCAAGATTAATAGATAAGTAGATTTTTAATTTATAAACAACTTGAATGAATTTTATATAGATTAGAAATTCAAGGTGTTCTTTTTTTTATTAATGATAAATATAAAAATTTATTATGTGTATTTACAGATTAATTTAATTGAGTGCAATTGTTTTTCTATCTAATAAATAAAAAATAAATTTTTTTTATTTCTACTATTTATAAAACAGGTTTTTTTTTCAAAGCTTGGACTCTAAATTATATTTTTAAATTTACATATAAATAACACATATATCTTATTTTATATACATTTATTAATCAGTAAATTTTTTTTATTGAATATTATATTGATAAAAAAGTCTTATTAATTATGAGTGTGAATGTGAAATTATTAATAAAATTAAATTAAAAAAAAATTCGCATTTAAAAAATTTTCAAATTAATAAGTGCATTTTTTATAAATATTATTTTTTTCATTATTTATTCTATTTATTTATAATTTTAAATTTGTATGATGTCTGCTACATTCACACTCATTATTATTTTTTTTTAATAGGAATAATAAAAGTTTTAAAAAAGCAATAAATAAAAATTAATAAAGTTGATTTATTAATATTATTCTTTGTCAATTTATTTAACATATTTGACAATAAAATATATTTTATTATTGAAATCTCTTTATCGATGATTCTGTGATGTTTTATTAATGAGACAATTTATTAATGATAATAATAATAAATAAATAAATAAATAAATTTGTATACAATTGATATTAAATGACAAATGTATTTTCTTTATTATTCTATTTGTATGTTGAGGACACTTGTACATTTGTACTTTGGACCTAACTCAATGTATAGCAAGCTAATCGTTTGCTGTCAATATAGTAATAGTTACAAATTAACATGCGTTTGTTAATAAAAATAACTATTGTTTATTATAAATTATTTCAAAATAAATAAATGAATTATTTAAATTGACTTATTTTTTTTATTTATTTAAAAAAATTTAACAAATCCATTTTTTTGTCGCCATTAATAATTAATTTAATTGTGAAAAAATTTAATAAATAAACTTTTTTTTTTCTTTTTTATTGCAGTGTTGAACGTGAGGCCTCGAAAAATATTGAAGAGAATGAAAGAGAGTGCTTCAAGGATGCTATTGTATCCAGTAGAAGTCTCAACAAAGGCTATGTCGAACGGACACAACTTAAGAATGCAATACCTGAGGTAAAAATTTTATTTTTTACAGGTATACATTTTTTTTTATACCTAGGAAATTCTTTAACAATAGGATAAGATGGATTTTTTTTCTACTTGTAACAAAGAAATGATTTTCAATCAGAGAAATAGATAAACTGATAAATGTTATTGTTGTAATTATTTATGTGTTTTTACTTAAAAATCACTTTTTTTAAAATTTTTTTTTTAAGATTGTTGCCTGTATTTTGACGACATCTTTTCATATGGTCGTTGGGTTAAGTATGGCTTATTCAGCTATTTTAGTTCCTCGTTTAGAAGAGGGTACTTTAGGTAGTAAAGCTACAAAAATGGAAACTTCATGGACAGGTAATTCAAAAATTTTTAAAAATTTATCATCGAACAAATTTCGTTTTTAGTTAAAAGAACTATTTAAAAAAAGAAAAAAGTGCCTAAGGTGAACTCGCTCTATTTTGAATTGTAAAAATATTTTTTGATAATTTTTCCTGAAAACTTTTTATTAAATCGCTGGACGTTGGATTAATGAAAAATTAAAAAATTTAATATTCAAATTTTTCACACCAAAATTTTTATTTACTTCAAATTAAAATTTTTCAATAACTTATGTTTTATTTTTCATCATTTTGTTAAATCAGCAACTAAAAAATATATATATATTGAGAAATTGACAGCCCAGAATAAATCACCATACATAATCTATGATAATTCATACATGTTCCATATAAATCATTTATGATCAGTTGTAAGTATTTACATTCTGAGTAAAAAAAAACTCAGGTCAAAAAAAAACTTGCTTTGGAGTGGCTTTGACTCCATTCCTTCTAAAGTTTTTAGTTCATCGATGTATCCTACAGATTATATCTCTTTTTTTATAACTTTTGTGACTTGCTAAGTAAATAAAAATCACTCCAGGCTTGTTTTTCTCTTGACTTTTAAAGAACAATAAGCCAGAAGAAAGTCAGAATCAAGTCATATTTTTTGGAGTAAAATTACTTTTGTAAACTTTATTATTTTTTTAATTTTAATTAATTATTTAAAGATATCATAGGTTCAAAAATTTAGCAATTTATAAAAATATTATTTGTTAATTATTTTTTATTCATTGTATAGAATTTAATGCAAACAACTCACGGTTTGTTATATTCAGCTCTGAATTCTTTTCTAAACTTTTTGTATTTACACCATAGAAACTTTCTGGTTAACGGGGATTTAATCCTGAGTGAATGCGGAGCCGATGATTTTTATTTTTTTTAATCCCTTTGGAGTGAAATTCATTCCGAAAGAGTTTTAACATTAAAATTCTGGATTAGAGCGGATGCAGATTAAAATAAAATCCATATCACTTCGAAATAATGATATTTAGGTCAACGTCACCGATGCATGACTCAAATTTGATTTTGACTTAAATCAATACTAAGTAAGTCAACTTATCTACAAGCAAGTTATTTTTTTGACCTGGGAACTTTTTTTAAATGATTATTTACAAACAAATATGAAACTCATGGTTGATCATATACACAAAAAAAAATTTTGACGCAAAAAATTTTTGTTTTTAATTCATAATGCAAAAAATTCGTAGGGCAAATAAAATTTTTCTTGGAGAGAATAAAAATTTTTCGCGCTAAGAAATTCATTTTTTTGTGTATACTTTAGTTTTTTCTTAAATTACGAGAGCTGTTCGTAAAATCCAAGAGAATAAATACGTTGAAGTTAATGAAATCACCTTTGACTTTTTACAATAAAATTTAATGGTTTCTATATGCTGCAAAAAAAGTGATAAGTTATGGGAACCATTCCTATAATATTAGGGGAATGATTTCTTAGCTCAAGAAATTTTTTTCGCCTCAAAATTTTTTTTGTCCCAAGAAAATTTTTGTTTTCAATTCATAATGCAAAAAATTTCTTAGAGCAAGTAAAAATTTTAATGGGGCGAGTAAACTCAAAACCATTAAGTTATGAAACATATCAGTTATTTACTATGTTAATTTATATAATTTAAATTTATCTTGATTTTGAATGTTTATTTTGAACATCTGTTATCGTTAAGCCTTTTATCTCCAGCTTAATAACACTAATAGCTAAGTAACTATTTAATTTGAATTAAATGTAAGCTTTTATAGACATAATCTTCTCATATTTGAGAAAAAAAAAATAATAACAAACATCATATGAAACAAAAATGAATTTCCGAACTTTCTTTTATAGTCTAGGCGCTGTATTACCTTTCCGTATATATTTTGAGCTCTTCGGCTAAAGTAAGATTTTTTTTTGTGTATTTTGATCCGTAGAATCTGAATATCGCATTTTTTTTTTTGGAAAACCCGGGAAATCAATTGTTTAAACAATTATTTGAAAAAAATTTTTTTTTTTCGGGATCAGATATATTTTTTTTTAGATATTTTGAGCAATTTAAAAACGAAAGTTACTTTAATGAAATTTCGCTAAACTCAATAGTTTTTGAGTTATGAATTTTTTAACATCGAAAAAATTCGATTTTTATAAACTTTGAGCGTTAATTAAATAAACAAAAATTAATTAATTTATGACTTTATACACATCATCGGAAAAGGCATTCTTTCTATTTTCTATTTATGCTATCATAATGCCAAAAATATAAATTCATCGTTCTCAAAAAAGCATTTGAAGTTAGTGCTTTCATACACAGAAAAAAAGGGTTTCTTGACACAAAAAATTTTTTCTCGCACCAAATAATTTTTTCTTGACTCAATAAAATTTTTTCTATCCCCAAGGAAATTTTCGTTTTCGGTTCATAATGCAAAAAATTTCTTAAGACAAGTAAAATTTTTCTTTCGGTGAGTAAAAATTTTTTGCGCCAAGAAATCCTTTTTTTCTGTGTACTAGTTAGAAATGACCCGCTACACGGAAAGAAAATTATGGGAATGGTTCCAGGAACGGCACGCATAAGAACGGCACCCATACAAATTATGGTAACCATTTCTATCTATATAGTTTTCATTCCTATACGATATGGTAATAGTTCCTATATCATTATGGTAACCATTACAATATATTATGGTAATGATTACCATGATATCATAGTAATGATTACCATAATATTATAGTAACCATTGCCATACAATATGGCAATTATTACTTTATATTATGGTAGTGATTCCCATAATACAAGGAATTTCTAAATGTTATCGTAACCATTACCATAAAAGTACGGGAACGATTATCATAGTATTTTCTCAGAAATTATGGGTGTATAGCGTATAGCTCATAATTTCTAGTAATTGTTACCATAACGTTATGGGTTGACATTTCATAAGTAATCATAGATTTTAATTCTTATAAAAACGTAAGAATAGATAAAAATTTTTCAGAGAATATCATAAATTATTTACCAAAATTCTGATTAATTCTGTTGAAAAATTTTTTATAAGAATTTATCAAAATGTTTAAGCAGAGTTACATCAAAATTTTTTACAAGCAAAAATATAGTGAACCTCATTTATGCACTTTACTTATTACCTTTTGAGTAAACAAATTTTCACCATACCTGCGTCAAAAGTTTAAATTCCTACCCTGTTTAGAGGGAAGAAAGTCGTTCTTTTTTTTATTTAGCGCATGCGCCATTCTTCTCTCAAACAGAGGCCAAAATTTAAACTTTCAGGTGCAGATATGGTGAAAAATTTTATACACACCACGAAGGAAAATAGGACCTCCCAATACACGTGTTTGCCAGGTAGGCAATTACACACGTGGGTTGAAATGCCCTACTTTTCTCCCTAGGTGTGTAATACATTATTTAAAATTGTTAAAAAAAAACATTACTAATTTAAGTTTTTATTTAATAAATTGTTTAATATATGAATAATTTAATTTACAGCTAGTATAATTGTGGTAGCTGTACCAATGGGTTCTTTAATAGTTGGTTTTTTAATGGAAGCGTTTGGTCGTATTCGAACTCTTCAATTAGGTGCAATACCTTGTATAATAGGTTGGATTCTAATAGCAAATGCCCAAAATATCCCTATGATATTGGTTGGACGTTTCTTAACAGGATTAGCCATATCAACGTCAACCTCACCTTCAATAGTTTATATAACAGAAGTAGCAACACCAGATCTTCGTGGTTCATTATTGTCATTTGGTCCCACATTAGCATCATTTGGAATGTTATTATCATACTTAAAGGGTGCTTATTTACCATGGAGACTGGTGGCATGGTTGGCAACTATTTATGCAGTAGTACCAGTATTTTTAGTACAATTTTTTGTACCAGAATCCCCGGTCTGGCTAGTATCAAAAGGCCGTATTGATGATGCTAAAAAATCTCTTGCGCGAATTTATAAATCTGAAGAAAAAGGATTTGGAAAAATGTCACCAGCAGAGCAAGCATTTACAACTATTATGAAAGAAAATGAAATAAAATTGAGTGAACGAAGAAGAAGTAAACGAGGAAATTTATCAACAAAACTTCGTGCTTTCTTAAAACCAACTGGATGGAAACCAATGTTTATTCTTTTTCTTTTCTTTTTATTCCAACAATTTTCTGGTATTTACATCACCTTGTTTTACGCTGTTACATGGTTCCAGGTGTGTAATTGTTTCATTTTTATTTTAAACGCAATCTTAGTCACTAAAATAAAAAAGAATCTTTTGGCGCAAAAAATATTTTGCATTTTTAAATGAAGACAAAAAATTTTTTATCGCCCCGAGGAATTTTTTTTTTTAAATTCATGATGCAAATAATTTCTAGGGACAAGTAAACAATTTTTTGCGCCAAGAAATTCTTGTTCTCTGTGCAGGGTTCCCTACTTTTCGAATATGTACAATAATTTTTGACTGTCATAACTGTAATGAAATTTGAATAATTAATTTTAAAAAATTGAAGCATTAGTTCGAAAAATGAAAACGTGGTTACAATTTCGGCAGGATGTAGATTCTAAAAAAAAAACTACATTTGTTTTAAATTACCTGTTTAACAAAATTTTGTAAATGAATTTAAAACTACAAAATTTTTAATTCCGAATTATAATCGTTGTTCTTCTTTCGACTAATGCTTTAATTTTTTTTAAATTAATGGATAAAATTTAAATTTGATTATTATAATTTAAGGTCATTGGATAAACTAAAAAATCATGGGGAGGGGGGCGGGTTTGCATGAAAATACTTTAATTTTACATACTGAGAGACAAAAAAAAATACTTTTATAAAAAAAATAAATTCTTGATTCAAAAAATGTATTTATTGCAAATTTGCAATAAAGATTTTTTTGACTGAAAGAATTAAAAACTAATTGGTAGTAATTTTTTTTTTTTATTTATTTATTACAAAATAAATTAATAAATTCTCTTATCAAAACTTACATGATTAAAACCAATAAAATATGTAAATTTATGAAAAGTTTATTGTCAACGGATATTTAAAATATTGATAAAAGAATTTTCTTCAATAATATTTTATTTCATAGCAATTGATAACTTTAATCAATTTTTAGATATAAAAAAATATCATAACATGCAATAAATTATTGATTAATAAAATCATAGATGTATAAAGAGTGTGATAATAATATAAAAATAAGTATTTTTTATTTTAATTATTTAAAAAATACATGAAATTAATAAAAACATCTTATCAGTTCTGGACACCCTCAGAAAGTGGACCCGACAATGCTCAGAACATTAAATATTGTCATTATAATAAAGACCGTATAAAAACTTATGAGCGAAATAATAGTCAATATTTTGTTAATACATATATTGAAAGAAAATGTCAAGTGGCCACTTCAGGTTCCGTTTCCAAAATCTGTATTTTTACCAGAGTTGTAAAAATAATAATTAAAAAATAATGCATTGTGGGTTACTTTTTTTTAATAGGCCATTCAAATTATCAGGATTATCCCTAGTAAAATATGTGCGAGCAAGAGTCTGGAGTAAGTATCTTGAGCAAGACCCCTAGCTGTTAGTGTTTTTTTCTACGCATGTGTCTTTCGTAAGATTCGTGTATCAAGAAACCTATATCAAGATTTGTGTATGTCTTGCTCATGGTATCGTACGCAAGAATATTAAAGATATCTTGAAGACAATGGAAAAGTGTCTGACGCATTTTTTGCACCAGTAACTTACAGTAGGTACTTACGCATGGTTTACTCAAGATCTGCTCAAGATTCAAGGTCAATTTTGAGCCTTAAGCAGATCTTCAGCAAGCCATGCGCAATTATTTTCAACTATAGTCTTCCTCCGGAATTGAGTTATAATCTGGAACGAATTTCTTGTGTAAGGCTTGCAATTTAAATCTGGTCACAAGTATCTGCAACAAGACACATACGTAGAAAAAGACACTAGCATCTATCGATCTTGAGAGCAGACTTGCTCAAGAATTGAAAAAAATTTTTATATGGGTATTAAATAAAAAAATAACACCGAATTTTAGAAAATTTGCAGTTTTCTTAGCGAGAAGTTTAAAAAATTCCTGGTTCAAATTTGTAGATTATAATTTTTAAAAATAATTAGTAATTAAAACTTTGAAATTACATATTGTTATTTTAAAAAATAATTCGTAATGGAAATTTTGAGATTATTAATTAAAAAAAAAAAAATTCCTAATTCATATTTTTGAATTGTTAATAAAAAATCCCAAATTCAAATTTTTGGATTATTAATTAAAAAAAAAAAAACTAATTCAAATCTTTGAATTGTTAATTTACAAAAAATCCTAAATTCAAATTTTTGAATTATTAATTAGAAAAAAATCCTAAATTCAAATTTTTGAATTATTAATTAAAAAAAAATCCTAAATTCATATTTTTGAATGATTAATTAAAAAAAAAAATCCTAATTCAAATTTTTGAATTGTTAATTAAAAAAAAAAATCTCTAATTCAATTTTTTCGGATTATTAATTGAAAAAAGTAATCTGTAGTAAAAATTTCAGGATTATAGAGTAAAAAAAAATTTATAATTCCATAATAATGCCTTACTTGCAACTCTGATTTCTACCCCATCATTTAAAATTTTAAATAACTTAATTTCTTGGATAAAGAATGTATTTGTTCTATAAAAGTAATTTTCTCTCTCAGTGTATGTAGTAAACTAATATCGAACTTCTTTTTGTTTGCTATGAATAAATAATAATTTAAAATGTATTTTTTTTAGGAAGTCAAATCTGGTGTCGATGAATATGTAGCATCTATTTTAGTCGGTCTCACTCGTTTCTTATGTTCAATGGTCAATACATGGCTTTTGAGACGATACAAAAGACGTCCACTCTGTATAATTTCAGCTTTAGGAATGGCTATTTGTATGTCAGTATCGGGGTATTTTACATTACAAATTAAAAATGGTAGTACCACCGGTAACTGGGTACCCGTATTAGGTCTTCTGCTTTATGTTTGTACTTCGATGATTGGAATGCTTACTATTCCATGGACAATGACCGCTGAATTATTTCCATCAGAAATTCGTGGAATCGCACAAACTTTCAGTTATGCAATGGCTAATGCTCTGATGTTTGCAGCAGTTCAAAGTTATCGAGATTTATCAGCATTTTTAGGAGGTTTGTACAACATATTTATTTATTACAAAAGACAATGTTTTTTTATATTATCTTTACTTTGTTACTGTATTGCCTTGGTGATAGTAATTCAAAGTTTTGTCAATAATTTAAAGGGACGGGAATACTCGCATTTTCTAAGATTAGACTAGAAAATATTTTTTTATGTTAGAGTCTAAAATAAAATATAAACTGTACATTAAATGGTATTTTGATTAATTTTTAAAAACGAAACAATTTTTTAAAAATTATTTTCTCTCGATAGTAATTTTTTTATTTTAAATAAAATTTGACTTCTGAACTTGAAGGAAACAAAAAAAAATTAATAAATTTTTTCATATGGTCAAAGATCAAATAACATGTGCAGTGAACATTTTTTTTCTTTATATAATTTACAAAATTTGATATTATTTGTTTTGAAAAAAAGAAGAGAATCACAAATTAATTGAAATTGCGGATGTCAATTTACTTGTATAATTCTTTAAAAAATTAAAAACAAATTTTATGTTAGTAAAAAGTATATGAAACTTAATTTGAAAAATGTTGCACAGCATAGAATTACATATGCAAAATTAATGTAACTTATTTTTTAGACTATTTGTTTAAATATTAGAGAATGCCAAAATTATACAATGAGAAAAAATTCTCGGGGACTTGCTTTAGTTGTAAATATTTAAAAAATTCATGGGTCTTTTTGAAAAATAGAAGAAATGATTATAAAAAAAAAATTTTTTAATTTGTTTTGTTAATGAAACAATCTTACGAAAAAAAAAATAAAAAAATAATCGATTGTTTATAATATCTGAACTTATTTGTCCTAAAGAGATCCGTCTATAAATAATTTAAAAACAAAACGATTTCAAGTGCTAATATCTCCCGAAGTCTGAACTCGTGTTTGATCCCGTGCCACACTATATTTTTCATATAACCTGAATTGATACTGAGAGTTTTAGTATCTGGAGCCAGTCAAAACAACGAATTTCTGACCGATAGCGCGGCAAAAAAATAATGCTGTATTTTAATAATGCAAATTTAAGTAATTTAACAAGAATGTCAATGGCTTCTTATTGATTTAACAATTTTTTTTATTGAAACTGATATTTTTTTAATTTTCCAATTACAATTATCAGTTTGGTTGGTTATTCAAATAACATAAATATTCCGTGTAAGAAAAAATGTTCGACAAATATACGAAAAATGTTCGAAGCTCGAACATCGAAACGTGACACGATTTCGTATATTTTTCGAACACATTTCGAATATGAAATTTTTTTGGATTTTGAGTCTATTTTTCTCAAAATATTACGGAAACTTTTTGAACATTTTTCGAACACATTCCATATTAAAAAAATGTTCGAAAAGTTTCCGTAGTATTTTGAGAAAAATAGACTCAAAGACCAAGAAATTTCATGTACGAATATGTTTGAAAAATGTTCGAAATTCGTTCGAAAAGTTTAGTATTGTGAGGAAAATAAACTTAAAATTCAAGAAATTTTATGTACGAAATGTGTTCGAAAAATATCCAAAAATCGTTTAAAATTTGTTGGAAAAATTTTCTAAGATTTTAAAGCAAAATAATTTCAACGTCTTAGAAATTGAAAATAATAAAAATTTTCTTACTCCTCTAGATTGAAAGAATCTGAAAATTTGAAAAACTAAGTTAAAAAAAAAAAAAATACGAAAAGTTTTTTATAAAAAATTTTCTAAACGAAAAAAATCAAATCATTGAATGTTCGAAAAATATACGAAATTATGTCACGTTTCGATGTTCGAGCTTCGAATATTTTTCGTATATTTTTCGAAAATTGTTTTTTTTTTACACTTAATATTTAGAAGTTTACAAAAAACAAATGCGATTCTGACAGGGATGAAATTACGTCAAAAATTAATTTAGCAGGCAGAAAATAATGAGTTTCTTCTCTAGGGAAACTGATCACTTTCTGTCCACTAGATCTTATTGGTCTGAAACTGGCTTGTTTCGACTGGCAAAACAGGCATTGAAATTCACAATTTTAATGCAGATGATATGAAATAGTATATTAAGACCAACTATAAATACTATTTATTATTTACAATATTTTTTATAAAACTTAATCACAAAGTCAGAACTGTAATTTGCGTAAATAAAATTAATGATCTAAAATTACATAGAAAAAAAAAAAAAAATTCTCGACTGAAAGTAAATATTCTTGACTCAAAAAACTTTTTTTTAAAACTTAAATTTTCTCGGATAAAGTAGAAATCTCCTCTGACCAAGATGAATTTTCTTGTCTTTAGAAAATCTTGACTTGGTTACCGAAAACGTTTGTCTTCCAGAATATTTTCTTGACTCAAGATAAATTTTTTTCTGTATACTATTAAACAAATGACAAGTATTAGAGTTTAAATTGCGAATACCTTCAGTCAACATCTGAAAGTACGAATTCCTGCCCTGTTTAGAGAGAAGAAAGTCGTTTTTTCCTCTTATGAAAACGTAGGAATATAAGACACCTTATAGGCTCGGGTAGGCAATTATACACACGAGTTAGAATCTTCTATTTTCCTCTCTTGGTGTGTAAAATACTATTTTACGTACCCTCATAGTTTCCAATTGTCAAAAGAATGCATAACTTTATATGTCCTTTTAGTATCTGTAACGTAATATGAATATTATTTAATACTGTTATTGTTATTTCAATATTGTAAAATTAATAAATTTTCGATGTATAATATTTTGATAATAATTTTTATAGGTTCACACGCAATTCAGTGGTTTTTTGCCGGTGTTTCTATTGGTGCTGCAATATTCGTTTGGCTATTACTCCCTGAAACGCATGGTAAAAAATTGTCAGAAATTGAAGAATATTTCCATAACAACTTCATCGCGGCTGGTGCTGATGCTAAAGCTCGAAAAAGACGAGCTAAAAGACGCGCAGAACAAAAAGCTCAGGCTCAAGCTAGTGTGCCATTAAATCCCAATCCAAAGAGAGCTGAACCGGTTTAGAAAAAACAAATATTAAAATTATTTAATTTTATTTTTATTTATACTTAACATTTTTTAAAACATTGATTCATTTTTTACATTTTTTCTTTACTCAAATCCATCATTACATTTAATAAATTTTTTTATTGAATGATTGATTTGAAAAACTCAAGTAAGGATTTTTACTAAACAACAAATTTTTTTTTCTTTTATAAAAAAAAATTTTGTTACACAACAAATTGTAGGAAAATTTACAAATTGTTACTAATAATTGATAATTGATAAAAAAAAAAAATTATACAAATATAATTCATAATAATTGTGCTTTGATGAAAAAGACAAACGAAAAAATAAAAAGTATTTAAAAAAATGATAAAAGATAACAAATATATGAGAATCATTGAAGAATTTTTGAGCTTTCTGTGGGGCTTGCTAACTTTAAAAAATATTTTTTCAATTGTAATTTTTAAATATATATTTTTTAGTAATTTTATGCAAGTGGCCTTGATAAATTATATAATTTTTCTTTCTTATAATAATTATAGAAAACAATATAATAAATTATAGTTACTTAATAATTTAGTAAATCGAGGGTCAAGTTTTTCAATCCGCGATTTAGTTTAATTTTTAATTAATTTATCGTTTTTTCGTAAATCTTAAATGTGACTAAATCTCAGATTTTAAAACTGGCTCTAAGTTAGAAAATAAATTATTAAAAAAATATATATAATATAAAATAAAAAAATTTTCGCTCTTATAATTTATTATTTTTGTTAATTTAAAAAACAAAATAAATTTTTAAAGGCTGATATGTACTCTAAAGTTCAAAAATAAAAATTTTTCATAGCTATTATTACGCAACATCAAACGAGTAATTTTTTTTTTGTTACAATTTTAGCACAATGTGATTTTAATACGCAATATTTTATTGTTTTAAATATAAATACAAATAACAGTTGCCATTTTATGAAAGTAAAAGTTAATAATATAAATAAATTAATAATTTACCAAATAGATTCTGAAAAAATTGTTATCAATTTTTGATAAATATGTATTATTGTCTATTGTATTATATTGTTTAATAAATTCATTTAATTTTAATTATAATATTTTTTATTATTCATTACCATTGTCCACCAAAATTTTTTTTTGTTCAACTCTTCTATGAAGTAGTTGTGAATCGAATTTAAATGATAAATTAAAGTTGAAAAAAAAAGGGCATTCGGCATCCGAAATGGAAGTAAATTTCTAATTCTTCCTTTACTTTTAAGTTCTAAGACAAAATTAAAGTATAAATTAATTTTTTTATTTGACATTTTTGATGAATTTCGAGGTCGAAAACCGCCAAAGATAGAACATTGGAATTTTAACCATAACACAGTACTCAATCATGTAATTTTAAACCTTTATCAAAATTTGAAAAATTATCCTGAAACATCAAGTATAAAAAGGAAAAAAATAGCTTTTTTTTCTCAGCTTCGACATTCTCTATACATAATAAAAACAGAAGTTTCCGTTAGAAAGATACTAAATAAAAAAACCATCGAAACAACATTTTTCATTATTTTGAAAACTTTGAATTGCCATTATTTCCCAAATACTCAACCAATCTTTTCAATATTTGATCTTCATCAATATAATTGTCTGAAGAATCAGTACACGGAAAAAACAGAATATTAAAAATTAATAAATAATAGTAAAAAGTGGAATCTGTTATCAATAATTAGTACTATTATGTATTTAATGCAAAGTAATTTACTAATTTTTGTAGATTCCCAAAAACTACTATCAATTATTTCAAAAAGTAACTATATATTATTACTTTTAGGTATAATACGTGACTTATTAGTGAAAGTTAATTAATTTATGGCATAATCTATTAAAAAGTAATGATTGGTCAAATTAAGAATTGGTATCTTAGATACCGATTTTTCCAGCCTAAAATTGTAAAAGTTACTAACTTTTATTTTATAAATTCGATATCACTGATCAATTATTAGCTTAAAATATCATTTATTCATCATTATCAATTAATTTACAATATACATAAATCGAATAAGTGGTAAATAATAAAATGAAAAATTAGTATACTAGATACTGATTTTTTGTTCATAAAAATACTGAAAATTTTTAACTCTTATTTTATAAATTCTATCCCATTGACTAATAATTGATATAAAATTTTATTTATTCGTTATTATAAATTAATTTATTATATACATATATCGAATAAGTGGTAAATAATAAAATGAAAAATTCGTATACTAGATCTTTATATTTTAATATGTACATTTAATAATTTTTCGGTTCCTCATTTTTAAAATTTTTCTATGTTTATTTGAATAGTAATAACTGTAGATACCAATTTATCGATTCTTTTTCATATTAATTTTAATATACGAAATTAAAAATTTTGCTCTTCTATGTGCATCAAATTTTAATATCAATAATAGCCATTTTGTAATGTATATAATGATCCTGGTTTGATATTAGTATCGAATATACTAATTTTAAGTCGAAACGACAAACTATTAAAATTTTGAGGATCATTTTTTTCCGTGTATACAAAATTTCATAATCATCCGTCGAATACTTTCAAAGGTATATAATAATGAATTAATGTCATTTTTACCATAACGCAAGGTGAATCATGAAACTTTGAACCCTTATTAAAATTGGAAAAATTATCGTAAAACAAGAAATAAAGAAAGAAAAATATAGCTTATCCTTGATTCAGAAATCTAATTTGGAATAATTCAAACACGATTCATAACAATTCAAAGTTGGCAAAATTGACTATATATAGGTATACACTCTAGCATGGATTGAATCATTCCAAATTAGATTTCTGAATCAGGGATTTTATCAGCTATCAAGTTTTCTCTTACATAATAAGGATAGAGATGTCCGTTAAAAAGTTATTCATGAAAAAAGTAAAAAAAGTAGCATTTTTCGTTATTTTTAGAATTTCAAATGTCCACCATTTCTAAACTAATAGACTGATTATGCTCATCTTCGAACTTAACCGAGCTAATCATTCATAGAATAAGTATGCCAAGTTTTATTAAGATCCGTTAAAAATTGTGGCCGCTATCGTCGCAGCATGGCGTGTTATATTACATACATATATAAACTTTTGAACCAATGGTATTTTTGGAACCTACTCAATGAATTATGATGGATTATGGCAAAATTCTTTGAAAATTCCACCATGAGGACAAATGCAAAAAATAGATTTCTATGAAATCTATTAAAAACCGTGTAAAAAAAGTTGTTGACATAAGGGTGAAAAAGTGCTGAGGGGTCTGAACTTCAAAACAACCCATAATGGGAAAATTTCTGACAACTATTTTAAAACATCTGAAAATATAAAAAAAACAAAAAAATATTTTACTTAACCCGTGAAAAAAAAAATTTTCGAAAAAAGCATTGATTATTTTAAACTTCAAAATGTGACACAATAATGAACTTTTTTTGGATATTTTTTAAGACTTTTGAAAATGCAAAGGATAAATCAATTGATTGACTTGATACTATTAAAATATGGTTCAAAAAAAGTTCAAAATCAGCTTTTTCAGGCCGTATTTGGCACTGAAAAAAAAAATAAAATTTATCATTTTTAATAGAGTCAACAAAAGTTTATAAAAGAGTCTAAAACGTTTAATTAGAGTATTGTTAATTGTTTTCTTCTTTGTACTTTCAGAAGTTTAAAAATCATTTAATAAAAGTTCGTCGTTGTCACGTTTTGAAGTTTAAAATAGTCAACACTTTTTCAACCTTTTTTGACGATTTTTTTTTACACGCCCGTATAAAACCTAGAAATTTTAATGAATAATTTCGAAAATTTGACAAAAAACTAAAAAATGTTATTTTTGGAACTTAATCCTTTAATAACTTTTGAATGATAAGTCATAACTCAATTCCTTAAAATTCATGTTTTAGCTTATAAAATAAGTATTAATTTCATTATAATGTAGCGTTATTTTTAATTGAGTAGTTCGTTTATTATGAAGTTTCAAAAATTTTTGTATTTAAATAAAAAATCTGCCTTTCCATTCAGAAGTTCAAAAATAATTTTAATAAATTTTTCTATCGCGTCATGTTTTGAATACTTGAATCTTGTTCAACTTCTTGTCAACCAATTTTTTTTACCTAATTACCCACTACTTGAACGGCCTGGAGCGGCTTATATATACTGATATTTATAACTTATAATAATGATTTGATCATTATTATTATAAATTATAAATAAAATTTCTTGTTCAATAATAAATATAATAAAACCGAATACGACAATTGATGACAAGACACACCGAGGGTCTGCAGACACCCCACTGATGTCAACCTGGATCATTTAAAATATTTAAAATATTGATAGTTAAAACGAATTTTGAAAATGTAAAATATATTTATTTTATTAATAATTATCCAAAGTAATGTTCGTAAAATTGACAATACTTCCAATAAATCAACAATTTAATCGAAGTTCTATTTATTTATTTTTTTTTAATATTAGATTTTGCTCTTAAATGATCGTAATTATCTCATTCTCCCCTATGCGAATAAAAGCTTAATGTGTTGATAGCTTTGTGACTAAAAAAAAGAAATTTTACTGCTCTGATATGTGATAAGTACTCTTTGAACTATACACGAACCGTTAATAATACTTTTTTTCTTTTTAGAAACAAAGATATTAATATACACGATATTACACTTACCTCTGCTATAAAAATTCCTCCAGTTGACCCTAAAAATTCGCTCTTACGAAGTTTTTAAATTTGACTTTTTAAATATTTTCAAACTAAATGTGAACTTGATTTAAATATCCAGTAAAAATTTTGGGCACTATTTATATCTGATATATGGGGGGAAGGAGGGCAAAATGAGATACTCCCAAAATTTTATAAAAACAATTGTTTTTTTTTTTAAATATTCCAAAATCACTTTTGTAAATATAATTGAGCTTTATTTTGAATTTTTGTTCACCGTTTTCGAAAACTTTTGTTTTGCGAAAAAATTGTATGAAATCAATTTGATTTTTTTTCTTATCAATTTACAATAAAAGAACTCCCAGTGTGAAATTTCTTCAGATGTATTTCAATGATCAACTTGAAAAAATTTACAATATTTGAAAATTTAATTAAATTTTAATAATTTCTTAATCTATTACTTGACTCGTGTAAAAAAAATGTTCGAAAAATATACGAAAAATGTTCGAAGCTCGAACATCGAAACGCGACACGATTTCGTATATTTTTTGAACACATTTTGTACATGAAATTTTTTGGATTTTGAGTCCATTTTTCTCAAAATACTAAGGAAACTTTTCGAATATTTTTTGAATATGGTATGTGTTCGAAAAATGTTCGAAATTTACTCGAAAAATTTCCTTAGTATTTCGAGGAAAATAAACTCAAAATTTAAGAAATTTTATGTACGAAATGTGTTCGAAAAATATCAAAAAATTATTTAAAATTTGTTGGAAAAATTTTCTAAGATTTTAAAGCGAAATAATATAAACGTCTCAGAAATTGAAAAATTGTAAAAATTTTCTTACTCCTCTAGATTGAAAGAATCAGAAAATTTGAAAAACTCAGTTAAAAAAAACAAAATACAAAAAGTTTTTTATAAAAAATTTTCTAAACAAAAAAAAAAATCAAATCATTGAATGTTCGAAAAATATACGAAATTGTGTCACGTTTCGATATTCGAGCTCCGAACATTTTTCATATATTTTTCGAAAATTTTTTTTTTTACACGGGTAAGCAATGCATAATTGTATAATTGCTTTTTTAAAAATTTCTTCTTTGAAATTAAAACTAACATAAATCTTTTACTTTGAAGTTAACAATAGATAGTAATTAACAAATAAATAATTAATAATTTAAAGTAGGCAGTTCAACTTTTTCAAAAATCGAGTGTCAGTCGAAAAATGTTAATGATTTTTGTTTTATAATAAAATCTATTAAAAACTTTTATTTTTTTCCTTTGCTTCCAATAATTATGTGAAATGTAATTTTTATTAATGTAAATTACTTGCAAGGAAATTTAATTAAATCAAATTTATTTAACATCTAGAAATTTTGTTTTTTTTTTACTTTTTTTAGGGGGTGCCCTATGAAATAATAATGAAAATGAGTTAATTTTCAGCGAAATATCAGTAGTTTCCTCTGATTTTCCATTAAAATAATAATTTAACGGATTACAAATAATTGATTCAACAAACAATTGATCTAATCAATAAGAAAATGAATAATAATCTGTTTTGAAATAATTTTATTTGTAAAATATATTGAGGCGGGAGGGAGGGGGGTAGATTACGGTATCCCTGATTAATAACTCTGATTAAATCAGATTGAAATCCAATCAGTCATTTCCGAAATCCCTCGTAAACATTCCGATTGACAAATTGAATCGATTTTGGGTCAATCGAAGTTTTTAACCAGGAATATGACTAATAATTCACTATTTGATCCTAAGTATAATAAATTTCAAATTTCAAAAATTTTTTTTGTCGCAAATAATTTTTTATTTATTATCTCAAATTGGCAATTACAATTTAACAATTACATTATTATTATAATTATAATTATTATTATTATTGTTATTACATTATTTATATTATCAATAGTACATTTATTTATATTTTATAAAAGTAATAGTAATTAGTTAAAAAACAAAAAAAAACACTTAATCGCCATCTGCATTTAGAAATTATTTTATATTTTATTATATATAAATAAATCGCACCTTTGTCGTAGTTTTTTAAAACCTCATTTATTCTTTGTCATTATTATTATCATTATAATAATTATCATATTTATTGTTATTATTATTATTATTATTATTATTATTATTATTATTATTATTATTATTATTATTATTATTATTATTATTATTATTATTATTATTTAATTATTTTACCCACAATAAATAATACGGAAAATTGACAAAAATGAAAAAAAAAAAAAATTTATTCGTCTTTTTGAATTGTTAAATAATAATAATATATTAATATACAAATGTGTTATATATTATTACTGTTAAATAATAATTAATTTGTTTACTTATCCTTTCACTCATTTGATAATCTTTCACTTTCATTCGCTTTTACATCACATCAATAAAAATTATTATTATTATTATTAATATTATAATTATTTTTTGTTTAATTATTATTATTAATAAATATATGTAGTAAGAATTAATATGTAAGTTACAAAAAAGCGATAAATGATGTAAGTTAAATAAAAAAGTTAATTAATTTTTTTTATTAAACACATAAATAAAAAAAATTTAATTCATTATTTTTTACTGAAATTAATGAGGCTAATTATTGATTAATGAAAATTAGTTAACAGAAGTAATAATTATAAAATTCAAATGAAAATAAATTATAAATATTTAATATTATAATTAATTAATATAAATGATTAATTACTTATATTACTCGTTAATTATTAATCGCAAAAAAAATTTCGATTATGATTTCACGCAAATTATACGGAAGATATATTACAGTGTTTATATTAATTAATTATTCAAGCATTAATATTTATTAATTAATGCGTGTAAAAAAATTCGTTTTACAATTCAGATGTAATTTATAATTATTGTATTATTTTTATTTATACTATTATTAGAGTTATCAATATTAATATTATTATCAGTAATTAAAAAAATGTATTGTATCAATGGCACGATCTTATTATAACAAAGGCATATATATATATTCATATTGCTAATTGTAATGATCTTAATTAATTAAAATTTTCTTAAATTAATGAAAATTCATTAATGCTCAATCATTAGGACTTTCGCTATAAAGTTTGTCGGGATCGAAGGACCAAAATGTAAGATTAGAATACTTAGAAAAATAGATCTGGTGTAGATGTGATTGTCTGCTACCTAAAATTATTAGCACACAAATCCGTATGAAAAATTAATTAAATTTTTATTCACATTTATTTGTTTCAAAATATAAAATGAGGATATTCAGTAAATAATTTACATTCACTACAGTTTTAAGTTAAGTAAGAAAGTAAATGTGAATAAAAGTTCAATTTATTTTACTTATAATTTTAGTTTGCAAACAAACCCATACACCAGATCAATTTTTTTGAATATTCGAATTTCGGGTTTTGGTCCTTCGAGCCGTGTGAGACTTCGAGCGAAGGTGCTGATAAATGAACAAACAATGATTCAAATTAATTTTATTATTAATTATTTATTTATCAAATTAATGTTGTTAAATAATATTTTATTTTTTAATTTCTTATTTAAATTAAATAAGAAAAATTGACGCATTGATACTTATAAGGGAATTCAATTTAAATGCTGCTTTATTATTAAGTGCAAAAAAATATTAATTTGTTTCGTAATATCGTTCATAAAAATGAATTTTTATTCTTTAAGGCGATTCTTAGTCGTGCCTCTCCCCCTTTAAAATAATTTTCAATGACCAACTGTCATAACTGTATTAAAATTTTGTTAATGAATTACAAAATAAATAAAAGTGTTAATTTTAAAAAAGTTAACGTCGTTGCAATTTCATCGAGATATAGATTTTTAAAAAAATTACTTACAGTTGTTATCAATTAGGAGTTAAACAAAATTTGTTAAATAAATTTTTAGCTTACAAAGTTTGATATTTCAAATTATAATTTTGACAGATTCTGCTGACATTTATTTTAAAAATTTCATGGAACTTCTAATTAGTAACAATTGTAAGAAATTTTTTTCAAATATATTTCTCAGTAAAATAGTAATTACGTTCACACTTTTTTTAATTAATTTGTTAATTTTTTTCTACTACTTAATAAAATTTTAATACAGTTATGACAGTTGAAAAAATTTTTCTACACTAAACATGTGAAATAATATTCAAAAATAATTTTAAGAAAAATGGATAATAAATTTATTTGAATTTTTACCCAACGAAAAATTATAAAATATTATTTTTTATGGTTTTAAAAAAACTCTTGAATAAAAAAAAACAAAAACAATTTTATGTAATTTAATATTTTTATATACATCAAAATAGTTGAGAGTTTAAAGTAAAATAAGGATTGGAGGACAATTTTTTTTTGGTTTTAAATAAATTCATTAACAAATTAACGATATTACATTACAATAACTGATATTTTTATCAAAATTTACTTTACGAAATTCAGTAGTTATTTACTTAAGGATAAATAACCGTAATAAAAATAACTAAGTGACATAATAACCGTAAGTCCAATAGTGCGAAAATTTGAACCTATTAAAAATTATATTGTTTAATTTTTAGAAAATTTTTGGGAGTATTCTAATTCTAAGTCAGTATAAAAAAATTATAAAATCGTATTTTCTGAATGTTCAAAGCGATATATGCCTATAAATATTTTAAACTTTATTAAATTAGAGAATATGTAATATAATAAGTAATTAATATATAATTTATATTTACGGTTATTTTGCTGATTGGTTATTTTGGTTTCAGTTATTTTATCAAGTTTATTTTGTACTCCAGTTGTTAGTCACGTAGAAGAAAAATACAATTAATTTTTTGGAGAATAAAAATAATGATCCTGAAAGTTAGAAGACAATTAACAATTTTCGGACTTTTTTTTTCAACAATTTAAAAAAAAAAATAAATAAACTAAAAATATGCACATGTAGAAAATTAAAAAAACTATAGGTGCAATTTTTTTAAATATTTTTTTTTTTATAATTTACACTTTTTAAAGTAAATCCAAAAATTGTTAAAAATTTCTTGAAGTTAGAAGACAATTAACAATTTTTTGATTTTTTTTTTCAACAAATCAATGAAAAAAAAAAAAAAAATGCACATGTAGGAAATGAAAAAAACAACAAGTGCAATTTTTTTTAAATATTTATCATTTAAAAAAAAAAAACAAAAATTATTAGACGGTTAATTTTAGTATCATTAAAAATATTATTAAATAATATTTCAATTAAATAAAAAAAAAAAAAAATTAAAACGGGATTAATAATAAATAAAAATTAATGTGGATCAATAAGTAAAAATATGAATATATCAAAGTCCTTTGCCAAGAATAAAAAATACTATTACGAAATAAAAAAAAAGGACTATTTTCTTTGTCTGGAACCTTTGATTATTGTTGCGTTGATTAATAACTATTGTAAACTATTTATTTTATTATGACATTAAATTATTGGTATAAAAATGTTTTTAAGTGAAAAATAAACCGAAATAAAATTGGTTTGTTTTAATAGATAAATATATAGATTTAATAAATAAATTTAATGACAAATAATGCATATTCACCTGGAAAATACATCGATGACTGGTTAAAACTTTTTTTTTTTAATATATTTACATTATATAAGTTTTAAATTATTTATCTTCATTTTCATTTTCCTTAATCATTCATGTCACAATTAAATGAAATTGTGATTTTCATATGTTGCTAATTAACTAATAATTAATAGTAATATTTAAATGAATTAAAGGTTTTAATTTAAAAGACTTTGATTTGAAATAATGCAATAAATGTTTTGTTATTTCAATTAATATTTTTTTTTTATTTATTTATTAATTACGTATTAAATGTTACGGATTTGTTGCACTTTTACCAATAAAACGTAATAATAATGACTCATGTCTCTCTTGAAATCTTGCAAACCGCTTCAATATTGAAACTCTCAATGTCTCTGAATTACTATTACTATTACTATTATTATTTTTAAATGTTAGTTAATTTTTACTATGATTACTTCGCGGACTCGATGATGATTGAACAGCTTCTTGTGCTTTTTGTATATAAATATTTAATAATTTTAATTTTCCACCATAAAGATTTTTACGGTATTTATTAAATGCTTCTTCACCAATTGCGGCATGAATTGCTACCATACAAAATACCGCTGCTTTACGTACAACACTTTCTGGATTCTCATATGCCTATAATTTTATTTCAATTTTATTATTCAATTTAATAAATTTATTAATATTTTAATAATAATCGTCATTTTTAAATGATCAACTTTACAAAAAAAAATACATTTTTGATCCAAGAAAATAAATTATTTAGTTTTCAATAAAATTTTTTTTGTCTAAAAAAAATACAAATTTTTTTGTTAAATCTTGCAAAAAAAAAAAAAAAAAAAATTTAATCGCTGCGAGATAAAACATTTTTTAAAAAAAATTTAAAAATTCTTCGATCGAAATTTTAAATTTCTGTTGACAAAAAAACTTGTTATGTGTCTACATATTTTATTGGCTTCAATAATGTAAGTTTTAATAGAAGAATTTGTTAATTTTTTGTTTTAGTATTTTTTTTCGTAAGGAGTAAACTTTTTTTCAAAAAAAAAAAAATTATGACAAATAGTTTGTAATTCTTTTAGACGAAAAATAACTTTATTGCAAATTTATAATTAAATAATTTATTGTATCAAGAAAATATATTTTTTTTTAAATGTCTTTTTTTTTTCTCAGTGTAAGCAGTAAACAAATTTTTCGTAATTGTGTAAACAAAAAATTGTGTGTTTGAATTTGTGAGTTAAAAATTTCAAATTTTTTTGTGTAAATTTTTCCAGGGTGGCCACAAAGAAATTATTTCAAAATTCCCTGATATTTCCCGGTTTTCCAGTTAAGTTTTCCATATTTTTCCCTGAAATTTTATTGGTATCATAAAGATATTCAAACTTTTCATTATATTTTGATTGTCATTAATTAAATTTTATGATTAAGTCATATGATTCGATGTTAAAAATATGTAAGCTAAAATATTTAATAAAAAATTTTATGATTGAAATAAATTCAAAATACACTAGTCATAAAAATTGAGAGATATTCAAAAAACTTCAAATTTTTAAGTGACTTTCAACAGATTGTAACTCGAAGGAAAATGGTCGTACAACAAAAACAAAAAAGACAAATTGTAGCTTCAAGTGTCTAATTTTCTGATCTAGTCTTGAAATTTTTTTATTCTGCACGGTTCCGAAGTAATAAAAAATCAATGATAATTATCGAAAAAAATTTATTGAAGCCCGTAGACCGTTTTTAAGACGAGCAAAAATTTGGAAAATTTTTTTTCGATGGTTTTCTTAGGATTACTCCGGGCCCGTGCATAATAAAAAAATGTCAAGACCAGATCAGAAAACTAGACTCTTGAAGCTATAATTTGCCTTCTTTGTTTTTATTGTACGACTATTTTCCTTCGAGATACAGCGAGTTGAAAGTCACTTAAAAATTTGAAATTTTTTTAATATCCCTTTAGTGTATTATCGAAACATTTCAAAATTTTTAACTGTCGCAATTAAAATCCCGGATAGTTTTCGAAATTCCCTGAAAGTTCCATGGTATTTCCTGGTTGCATTAAATTCCCTGTTAATTCCCGACATACGCGGTTCTTCCGATTTGTGACCACTCTGTTAACATACCGCTATTATGTCCCGTGAAAAAAAATTGTTGAAAAAAGGTTAAAAAAACTTTGATTATTTTAAATTTCAAAACATCACGTTTTTTAAACTTTTGAAAATTTAATGAAAAAATCAATGATTGATTTGATGATGCTATTAAAATATGTTAAAAAAAAAAAAGTTCAAAAATAGCACAAAATCATTTTGTTTCTGACCGTATTTTGCACTGAAAAAAATGACAAAATTCATCACTTTTAATGAAAAGTCAAAAAAATTTTACAAAAGAGTCGAAAAATATTAATTTATATACAACAAAATAGGATTTTTTGACACAAAAAATTTTTACTCATCCCAAGAAAATTTTTACTTGTCTCAAGAAATTTTTTGCATTATGAATTGAAAACGAAATTTTTTTATGCAAGAAAAAAAAGTCCCGTGCCAAGAAATTTTTTCCTAAGAAAATTTTTGTTTGTATTTCATAATGAAAAATATTTTTTGCACCAAGAAATCCCATTTTTCTGTAATATTACATCAATTTTCTTCTTTATATTTTCAGAAATTTAAAAAAAGTTCGTCATTTCCAACCTTTTCTCGACGATTGTTTTTTTAAAACATTTTTCATCCATTCATTTTTTACTACAAAAAAATATTATTTACATGCAAATATAAATTTTACCTGCATAAGTGTTCCCATAACATCATCGATTTGTGCCCCAAGCGCTTCTTTTCCTCGATGCTCAACTACATTCTGTATCATCTTAATAGCCGCAACATTTTTAGGAAAAGGTTCAGTTTTAGCTGTAGTCAAAGCTAAATGAATCGTTTTATGAGCTGGCAAAACAGCAGCAATCATAGCAGCACAATCTTCAGCAGCTTTTAGTAATTGAAGAGGCTTAGCGCATTGTGCACTCGAGTGACCTCGTCGTGGGCTACTGCTTGAACCCTCATAAGCTTCCGATTTATGTTCATTTAAAACTTTTAAAATCAATAAATCCGCGAAATCATCAAAATAATTTGTCAAATCACGACACTTCAGCATTTCAATCAAAGTTTTTAGGACTTCTATTTCAAGACTCTTATCATCTAATGCCAAACAATCGAGCATTGTCTTAAGTAATTTTTTAAATTGTGTTATGACGTATTTTGCACCATCACCTTCACGAATATAAAGTTGAAAGTCTCGTAAAACGTTGGCTTTATCTACAGTATGTGTCTCTGGACTCTGAAGTAAAATTAACGTTCTTTCAAATACTTCCGGGCCACGTGGAAGTTCTGGTGATACACCAGAATTATGTCCTTCATATCCGTTATTACGACGATCAGGTAAAATTAAATCACCAGCTATTGTATCACTTGAGCCGTTCACGGCAATAGAACTGACACTGCGGCCACGTTGAGTTGGTGATGACACTGATGATGATCTTCCAGAATTCGACAGAGTTAAAGATTCTATTTTTTCTTCAACGTCTGCCATATTACTGATACCAGAATCTTTACTTGAAGTCGCACCTTCCATACGTTCGAATCCATAATTTTGAATTTCTGCTGTTGTACGTCGCAGCGATTTGTAAACTTCCTCTGGGTTCAAGTGATCATCAGATTCTAGATCGTGACGTAATATCCGAGCTGGAGACTGAGGAACTCGAGGTATTTGACCACTTGGTGAAGCTGGATTTGAAGCTGGTGATCGTTTCAAATGATTTTGAATTAAAGGCATTGCGATATCTTGATACATTTTAGGAAGTTCGTTTAACATCATTGGAAATAAAGGTGGATTTAGATTATAAAGGGCTATTATGGCTTCTTGAGCATGACGACGAACTTCTTGGCTTTTTACGTCATTTGTCCAGTCTAATAAACGTATGAGTGCGGATTTACAGCTTGGGGTTAATGATGAAGGCTCAGCATTCTCGGCAATGTGAGTTAAAAATGTAAGTGTTGCAACTTTTACTCGAGAGTTTGGAGTGTGGGCAGGATCAGTTAGGAAACGCATAACTACAGGCAACAATTGCTCACTTGGAAAGTATTCTCTGCAACAAACAAAGTGATTTTCATTTAAATATATTTTTTAAATTCGATTTTCATTATTTATATCATCAGACGTCTAGTTTTAAAACTGGGCATTAACAAGAAAAAGATAATTTAATTTTTTTTTAAACTCTTACTCTATTTATTGACTACTATCTTATGCCTGAGGAATTTAATTTAGAAGACTATGTAATTTCTATACATTCATTAAAAAAATCTACGGTTCTTTTCAAAATTGAAAAAATTCGACGAGCAATAAATTTTAAATCAATAAAAATTTTTTTCTATTAAATTAAAAAAAAAATTCACTTTATTGATTTTCAACTTCCTGCTAAAAAAATTGAAAATTTTCAAAAAAAGGGAAGTTATTGTTTTCAACCCGATTTTCAAAAACCGAGTTTTCAACAGATGTAGACGTTTGAAGGTCTTAGGATGCTATTCTGACATTTTCAGAGATGTGTGTGTGTGTGAACTCGCTATAACTTTTTAACTGATTGATTGAGATGGTTCTAAAAAAATTTTTTTTAGTTTTTTCGAAATTTTTTAGAAATAGCTTGACCGATCGATTCCAAAATTTAATCAATTCTAGAATTCAACAAAACGCTCGATTGCGACATTAAACGTCAAAATTAGTTTATTAATTCCAAAAATATCGGCGTCGAGAAGTTAAAAAATTAACATTTTATGTTATTTTTTCCGGATAAATCATAATATAATGTACTAAAATGTGTTCAAAATCATACTAACTCTTCGTTTTTATGGTCTCTTTCGATCACCATATAATGTAATAGTTACTCGTTTAGTTAAAATAATAGTATCAAGAAAAAATTGAAGAAACACAGTTTTTAATATTTTTCTCGAACATTTCGTATACTATTGCTCTAACCTGAGTCAAAACTCATTTAAATCTTTATTTTGATCACTTACATTGATTTCTGCTTGAATAAATTTATTTTACTAAACATAATCGGGGATAAAAATTTAAAAACCGCTTGTTCATTAATGATTTCCGATTCTTAAATTTTCAAACTTTAACATAAAACTAGTAAAAAAAAAAATAAGTGATAATCAAAGTGAAGCTTTTTTCAGTTAAAAATTGTGATTGAAAACAGCGAGAAAGTCTGATAGTTGACTAAAAATCGGGCGAAAAAGAGATTTATATAATTTTCTCAGCCATCTATTTAAAATGATTTATTTTCCCCGCTTATAATAAAGTAAACTCTTACCATATATTATCATATCCCATAACATAATCATGGCTATGAATTTACTTCATCTCTGATTCATTAATTATTTTTCGTGATTTTCCAAAAGTTTAAAAAATATTTCTGCCTGATAACTAAAACTAGACGTGTAAAATAATAAAAAATAAAAAATACATATGTATATTATACAAACCTTACAACATCAAGTGATCGATTGATTTTTGTTTGAATTGATACAAGAAGATCCATTCCAAGTTTGTTGAGTAATCGTGTACATAAAACGTAAAGCCAATCAACTAAATCCTCACTGTGACTTGCAATAAGTTCATTAAGGGTATCCAAAAATAAACTGAATACTTTGGTATGTGAATCCATAAACATTTTTGTGAATATATCCGTTATTTGACGTAATTCCGTGGCTGTCAATGTGTTCCCATTCATCAAAAATTGCTGCAAGTCCATTAATCCTTCCTTACGTTCGCCCCACTGTTTACGTCCGCACCATTCTATTATTTCTTTTATGTCCTAAATTTGAGTATTAAAAATAATCTTTTTAAAATTTTATAGTTTGTGTTTAATTATTGTATTACTTTAATTATTAAATATTTAGTCAAGATTATTAAGTTAACAATTAGCACAAAAGACAATACAATATGATTTATATTTTCATATTAATTTAATAAAATAACATTCATTACTAAACAATAAAATAAAAACATAATCATTAGGAGTGGGCGAATAGTTCGAACTTACGAATTTTTCGTATCGAATCGAATAATTTGAAATTTTCGGATTTCGTAAGTTTTCGAATTATTTAAAAATTTACGAATAATTCAAAAATTTTTTTTTGAATGACTTAAAGTTGTACAGGACTACCCTTTATAAGCCTCTTCCCCTCAATCGGGAGTTACTGAGTCCAAACAGCTTCCCCCACTTAATCGCTCTAAGGAATTTCGTACCAGAGAACCCGTTATAAGCCTCCGTTAAAATTGTCTAAATTATAAATTAACGATAGGAAAAAATAGACAAATTAATGAAGGAAATTTACGATCTATGTTTCGCGGAGAATAATTTAATCATTATTAAGTAAAATATAATTTATTGTTCATAATTATAATCATGAATTAAATTTAAAGCTTCTGTTACAATTGAAAAGTTTTATTGAGAATTAAGTTTATCAATGAAATTATTATTTTTATTATTACTGTAATCAATACCGTTATCATTATAATTTTTTGCATTATAATTATGATTTGTGTAAAAATATAAGTATTTATTTCAGCGCTATAAGCACCGGAAAAATCGGGATAGTCGCGTATGTAACAAAACATAAATATGACGTTTAAAATCATATAAAATAAAACAGGCTTATAACGGATAGTCGAGAACAGAACTAAATGCACGGTAGTGGAAAGACTGAAATTCCCAGAAAAATTTTCCCTATGTCCCTTAGACCAGGCTTATGACGGGTAGTCGACTGCAATAGTTTTTTGAATAATTCAAATTTTTGTCAGAGGTAAATAGAACTTAGACACAAATCTATGGAAAATTATTTTTGGTTACTTTAAAAACTATGCTCTCTATTAAATAAAAATTGAATATTTGAAAGCTGACCAAAATTCTCTCGATTCGAATCGAATAATTTGAAAAGTTACAAATAATTCAAAAACTTTCGGCTAATTCTTACATTGACGAATAATTTTAAAAATTACGAATAATTTGGAAAGATTCGAATAGTTTGAGAAGATTCGAATTATTTGAAAAATTCCCAAGTAGCACACTTGCCTTTGAGACATCTATAAGATATCAGCTTTTAGGCAACTTTTTGACATATCGATAAGGTAACGATATGTTGACAAAACAATCAGAAATTTATGTCACCGAAAAAATATCTACTTAAAAGCTTAACACAAGTGACGACAAAAAGTGGTATAATAAGACATCTAAATGACCTCTTAATTGAAAGAAGACAGAAAAAACAATACAACTCGGCTCTGTCTCCGGAACCAACATTTGCATGTCGTATTTATACCAAAAAAGGTGACTTTGAGACAAAAAAAAATTTGTCTTATCCTTTTAAAAGACATCTTTCTGGCACGTGGCCCTATCGGGACGATAGCCAACAAGAAAGGAAAAAAAAAAGACATCTTAAAGTTGACTCTGTGTTACTTGGGTTACAAACAATTCAAAACTTTTCGAATAATTCAGAAATTCGAATTATTCGATTCGAAACCGATTCACACACTCCTATTAATCATTGTCACAGTTAAAAACTTAAATAAAAATCTATTAAAATCAAAAAGTTTTTTTTTTAATAACACACCTTCGGCCCTGATGTATCCCACGTATCGCGATAAAGTCGCTGTTGCGAACCGCTCCAGGAAAAAGACTATTTGTCCACAATTACATGTGAATTTTGACAAAAAGAAAAAAAAACAAAAAAAAAATTATGGATGATGTTAATAATTTACACTGTTAAAAATTTTTTTTATTTTCAAGGATAATAGTCATTGAAATTTATTAATTTTATTTCATAAATATCCACTTTCCACATATTTACAAGACTTTAAAAATTACTTTTAATGAACATATCATGTAATTAAAAATGTATGTTTTGTGTGATCAATTAAAATATTGAGTTGGATTTTAATTCAAAAAATTTTTAAATTACAGTACTAATTTTTGTTTTTTAATTGCAATTAGTTTTTGATAATCGTGAATTTATTAAAGTCGACATAAAATTTAGAATATCTAAAGAATAATTTCAAATGACACAAAAATTTTCTGAAAATTATTAAATTAAATATTTTTGAAAATTAAATAACTTATAGGCAATTAAAAAACAGTCACTGAAATGAAATACAAGAAAATGTATTGTGATTTAAATTTTTATTAATTCATAGCTGTAAAATTTTAAGTAATTTAAGTTAATTGATCATCATATTTAATTATATGATATTTTTCTGAGTAATTTGAACTTGTAAAAGTTTAAACTTTGAACAGTGTAGTAATTGTTGTTTTAATTTTTCATTACAATTTGAATTAAAATAAACATGTGATAATAAATGTGGAGTAATTACTTAAGTTAATCCAATAATAAATGAAGTAGAAAGTATTAATAAATAAAGAATAAAATAAAATTTATATACAACATGCGTTAATCAATATTAATGATTTTAATTCACATAATAGTTTGAAAAAAAAATAATTGTTATTTTCAAAAACTAATTCTATTATTTTATTTAATAAATGACTTTATTTATTATAGATATACTGAAAGAAAAAAATACTTTCATAAAAAAAAAAACGCATTCCTAATCCTAGGTATTAATTTATTCTAAATTTTTAATAATTTTCCTTTTTGATTGAAAAAATTACAACATTTTTTTGTAGTAATTCTTTGTGAATAAAAAATTTTACCCGCGATAAAATAAAAAATTATCAAATTCTTTAATCAATACTAAAATGTCCGTTGAAAAAAAACTTGGTATGCATCTAAATATTTTACTGGCTTCAATGAATATTTTGATAAAAAATTTGTTAATTTTTTTTAAATATTTTATTTTGTAATGAAGTAAAATTGAAAAAAAAACATCTTGCAAAAATTTTATGATTTTCTCAGAAAAAAAAAAATATTTCATATTAATAATAAATTAGTGATTTGGATCAAGAATGTTTTTTTTTTTAAAGTAATTTTTGTTATTTCTGTAAAACTCCTCATACTAATTAATAATTTTTATTGTAAAAAAAAAAAATTGAGTATTAATAAAGAAATAAAAAAATTTTTTTAAAAACTTACATCACTTGGTCGACGAAAATTTTCCATACTACGCTCAGAACAAATACTACTAGTCTCACTATCATCACTATGGTCACCTTTACTTCTGGGTGTTTTTGGAAGATGATCACGATCAAAAGTCAAAGCGTCAGCTAGAGCTGATTCTGCAGCTTGCGATTGCTGCAACATTTTTTGAGCCATCACGGGTGGTCGTGGTGACATATATAAATTACGTTCACGTAACTTAGAACTGACACTACGATCTAAGCCAAATCGTTGAGGACTTGGATCACGACTTGTTTCATTGCTTCGCATTCCTTGACCAGAAAGTCGTCTTGGACGAGCAATAAATGACTCCCCTTCACGATTATAAGATGCATAGGACATTCGTGATGCTGGTGAACATGATCTACTGCTTGCTGTAATTTTAAATAAATTATGATTAGAATGAACATAAGAAATTTATTTAGAATAGAATCAAGTTATTTAGTACGAAAGTTAATTTAATTAAATTAATAAAATTATTGATTATTAATTAAAACAAAATTATAAAAAAGAAATTTATAAAAACTGAAGAAATTTTTTCTTATTTTTTCTTAATTAATGCAATTTATTTTTTTCAAAATTATGATTATAAAAAATTGTAAAATATTTCCAAGAAAAAATAATTCAGATCTACGAAGATCTAAACTTTGACTACAGCTAAGATCTATGGTGATCTAGTTTTTCCATTTTTAGATCTACAAAGATTAAGAGAATAAGTGAGAAATTACTAAACTAAAATAAACTCAAAATTTTAATTTTTATGGAGATTTCAAAGCTTTATAAAAAAAAAATATGTTTGAAAATTCTCGATCTAAAAAGACCTTCAAGAATCTGAATTAATTAAAGTAGATCTACTCTGATCAAAATAGATCTAATCTATGGAACAATTCGATTTTCGTAGATCTCATTAGGTCTAAATTATTTTTTCTCGGGATAACTCAATTAAGTAGTGAAATATTATCTATTTTTTCAATTAAAAGTATCAGATGATCTTTTAGTCAGTAAAATATAGCGATACAAATTAATCTCAAGATAAAATAAAATAGTGATGGTTTAAGTTGATGGGAACCTGGATTTTAAGTTTGGCAACAATAGAGCACGACATCCGCTTCGCGTTCGAAGTGTGCAATTTTTCTTAATTTCTATTTGAATTTATGTGATTATATTCGTATTTAATACTGGGGGTCTGCGAATAGTTTGAATGTATGAATCATTTGTATCAATTCAAATCAAATTATTTGATTCGAATTTTGAGTCGAACAATTAAAATTTTCCGAATTATTTGAAAATTTATGAATAATTCCAAAACTTTCTTATGAATGACTTAAAATTGTAATATTTTTTCCAATAATTCAAACTTTTGTCAGAGGCAGATAGAGCTCAGACACGAATCTACGAAAAAATTATCTTGGTTACTTTAAAAACTAAGATCTCCATTAAATAAAAATTAAATATTTAAAAGCTGATCAGATTTTTCACAATTTGAAATGAGTAATTCAAAAATCGACGAATAATTCGAAAAGTTACGAATAATTTGAACATTTTTGAATAATTAAATTTTATCGAATTATTAAAATATTTAAATTACTCGAATCGAATACTTATATTCACACGCCTCTGTTAAATACCATAAATAAATTAAAGTATAAATAAAAAAGAAAACAGCCAATAATTTTCATACTTAATTAATTAAAATAAATAAAAATCAAGCGCGATAAAAAAATTAAAATTTTCAGTTTGACTTTAATTATAAAAATTTGTATTTACGTTGAGATTGTGAAACTCCTGAGACTCGTGTTTTCGTTCTAGCAGATCTTTCAGGACTTGTAAAAAAATTGGTTTCAACTTTCGCTGCTGGTCGAGCTAAAGTAATTATTGTCAAATTGTTAATAGATTTTTTTTATTTCAAATTAATTTAAATCATAAGTAGTTACTTACAGGTAGTAGCTTTAGTACGGTTTATACTAGCATACTTTAGTCTTGATTGTGCACGTCGAGCCGCTTGAAGGTCTATTGCACTATTCGACCTAGGTCCTGGAGACACTCGACCTTAATTTAAAAAAAAAACATTAAATAATAAATTAATCAAATAAAATAAAATAAATTATTAATATTAATATATTTCAGTATAATTTCAAATGAATAAATGAAAATACCGTAACCCATTGATCATTTAAATTAATTAATTGATTAATTAATAAATAATAATATGAAATTTTAATTATTTATGATAGTAAAATTAAATAATCATATGGAATGAAAGAGATTAAAAAATTATTAAAATGGTTAAAAAAAAAAAAATAAACAAATTCCGTGTAAAAAAAAATTCATTCCAAAAACTTTCATGTCAGTGAACTTTTAAAATTGAGACAATTCTGAATTTTAAGTTGAACATTTTTGGAAATTTAAAAAATTAAAACGTGAAAAATTTTCAATTCGTGTAGGCTTTTCTTGCGCGTTTTTTGTTTAATTTTTTGAGCAAAAATAATTTGATTTGACAATTTTTTGAATTTAAAGATTTTTTTTTTTTCTTTAAAGAGATCAATTAAGAATGATGAACACTTACGACTTTTACCAGAATTATTCAGGTATGTAGCAAAAAAAAATAAAAATTATTTGAAAAAATATATAAACATTTTTTGACTTTTATTAGAACTTTTTGGGAAGGTCAGTTTTTTTTTTCACTTTTTGTACTCGTTCAAAAATAGTCCAAAAAATGAGTAATTGGAACTTATTATGAACTCACAAAATTGTCAATTCAAGTCATTTTTGTATAAAAAATTAAAAAAAAACCCGCAAGAAAATTCACTAGTTAAAAATTTTTTACACTTGTAATTATTTTAAAGTTCCAAAAACGTTCAACTCAAAGTTCAGAACTGTCTCAATTTTGTAAGTTCACTGTGAGGAAAATTTTTGCAATAAATTTTTTTTACACAGGATGAGAAAAAAATAATCGTGAATGATAGAACATATTGAATTACAGTAATTGTCAGTTGGTCTTTGTAGAACTGGAATTCCAGACTGACGATAAGATCGTGGTAGAGATGGTGTCCGTTTAAGTGGTCCATATGGTGGACTTTGAGTTTGATGTAAATTTTCCGTACTGCCTTTTATTTTTGTATTATTCATATAATTATTTCATTTATTTAATATTTATTTGGCACATGAAGAGCAGCATGAGAACAAGCAATTGATACGATTTAAAATAAATAGTATGTATAGCAAAAGAATAGTGACAGTAAAGACAGACAATTATGAATATATTTATCGATAACAATTTACATAAACATTTAAAAAATTCATCTTTTTATATTGAAAGATTATTTAAAAATTTCAAAAATTATTTAATTTTATTTAAAAAGCTATTTAAATTATAAATACCTTTTTTTCTTAAAATTAATCTATTATTTAGATTTTACTTAATAGTAAATTAATTTTATACGGCTACAAATGTTTATAAGTATAAAAATTAATTTTTTAAAATAAAAAGTTGAATTTTTCATTCAAATTATAAAATATAAACAAAAATTTTTATTAAAAATAAAAAACACTTATATTTAAAAAAGAAAAAAAAAACATAAAAAATATTTTATTTTATTATATTAATTATACCTGCTGCACTCATCGTCGGTCGCGTAGATCTTGGTGGTATACTTGGTGTTCTTGTTACAGCATTTAAACTATTTACACTACCACTATTACTTTGAGATAATAAATTCCGTTTGTGCGAGGCATCCATAGATTTAAGTAGTGCTTCTGCTTGCTCAGGAAAATGATCTCTAAAGGCCCAGTACGCTCTAATAAAGTTAAAAAAATTTTTTTATTAATAGAAATCAATATTAATTAACATTCAATTAATTATAAATTCGTATCTAAATAAATTATTAGCATATAAAAAAATTTGGTATTTATGTAGAAATGAGCTCCATCTATTATTAATAAGTAACTATCCAATATTGTATATATTGCATTTGGATAAATTTCATCAGCGAGTTTGCAACGGCAGACTGATGATACTTTTTGTTTATACACAGAAAAAAAGGATTTCTTGGTACAAAAAGTTTTTACCCGCCCTAAGAAAATTTTTACTTGCTCCAGAAAATTTTTTGTAGTATGAATTGAAATCAATAATTTTTTAGGGCAAGAAGAAAATTATTCTGAGGCAAGAAAAAATTTTTTGGGACGATAAAAAATTCCTTGTACCAAGAAACTGTTTTTGGCCCTAAGAAAAATTTTTTTTTTATTTCATAATGCAAAACATTTTTGGCGCCAAAAAAATCTTTTTTTTTCTGTGTATTTTTACAGAGATTTTCATTAATTATTATTCGATTCTAAAGTTTAAAATGTTCAACATAAACAGAGAACGTTGATTCCGAATGAATTAATTGGCAACTTAACTATCAGCATTTATATGTACTTTTGAACCTTATCAATGTTTTTGTTAATAGTTCAGTTGGTTTTACATTCAAAATAAAGAGCCATGAAAATACTACTGAATTTTTTAGAAATGATTCTCTATCAATTAAAAAATTGTATTTATAATTAAATTAATTAAAAAAAAAAAAATTATTTTTGCGAATCGGCCGCATTGTCTGTAGAAGTCATCACTTTCTTTTATGACTGTCACACCACTTTTATTGTTAGTATTAATTAGATAGATATATAGATGGTAAGTAAAAAGAGGAATAGATAGAAGTGGACTAATTGAAAGAGAAGAGACTAAAACATTTTATGTATACATGTAAATTAAATGTCAAATTATCTGTTTTGAGATTTATTGATTACTATTAAACGGGAAAAAAAATCGGGAGTGAATTTGGAGTAATTACGGATTCTATTTAAATCCGAATTTACTCCGTGACTCAGTTTCAGAGTTTGAAAAAAAAAATACTCCGCATTCACTCTAATTCGGAGTTTTAATATTAAAATAAACTCCACTTCGAAGTGAATTTTACTCTGAGGGGTTTAAATAAATACACAGTCATCCGCTCATTTGTCTGAAAGTATACAATTAAACCCATTTTTGTGCAATGAAAAGAGTGTAGAAATTTTTTCGCGTGAGTGAAATAGGGTAGAAGTACAATTTGTGGCTACTGGACCATTTTTGGACATTTAATACTTTATTTTAATTAACGAAAAAGTATAAAATAAAACTTCAATTTTAATAATGGGTTAAAAGTACTTTTGAAACACATTTTAAAAATCAATGACATTGCGTCTTTTACAAGTTATTTTATTCAAATTTTTCAAGTGTCTAAAACTGACCCTAAAGTGGCAAAAAACGGTACCTCTACCCTAGTCGAAAAGAATCGTGTCAGTACAGCACCTTTAGTGCTTTCGCGCTTGATGTGTGGAATATGATAACTTACTTTCTCGCAAAAACTCTTGCTTCAGCATCAGGATCACCAATTCCTTTACCAATAGCATCTTGTAATGTTTTAATATGTTTTTGTAGTAACTGAGTTGACCATGTCTGTAATATTAGACTAACATATTCACAAGCAGCCCGACGTATGTCTTTACTTTTACTTGTAAAAAATGCGGTAAGTATTGGAATAAATCGTGGACTGTGAGTATGTTGAAATATAAACCGTAACGCTACTGCTCCTGATGATGATACAACCTAAAAAAAAATAGTAATTGTTTTAATTTTAATTTATTAGTATTTAAATATTTATAAGAATATGAAAAAATTTATGACAATTACCTTGGCACTATTTTGTATGAGATTCATTACCGACCCAAGTAAGCCTTCAATAAAATGAGCAATTTTATTTTTTAATTGTCGACTTAGATAAGCAAGTGTGATAGTCGCTTCTTTGACAACTTGAGATCTCAAATCAGTACAAGCACCCTCGTATGGGTTTTGTAAGCTTTTTAATAAATCCATAAAATTTTCATAAGATGCCCCACCAGCCATAACTATAGCGCGTAATTTTTTCAGCTAAAATTAAAAAAATAAATATGATACTGAAGTTAACCGACGTCTAATAATTTATGGATTTTTTTTTAAATATATAAAAAAAATTGCACTTGTAGTTTTTTAAATTTTCTACATGTGCATATTTTTAGTTTTTTTTTTTTTTAGTAATTGGAAAGTTGAAAAAAAATACGAAAATTGTTAATTGTCTGCTAACTCGAGGATCATAAATAAATAAGTGTAATTTTAAATTAATAAATGAATAAATTAAAATAATGAAATTTAAAAAAATGCGCGTACTGATTTTTCAATTTTCTAAACACGAATTTTTTAATTTTTATTCTACTTATATTTTATTTATTTATTCAAACATTTAAAAAATTGCCACTTGTCAGCTACATTCACACCCAAAAATAAAATATATTTTTGACAAATGATTATATAATTTAAAAATAAATTATTATAAACTATAAATTAATCAGGTAACTACTAAAATTACACTTTATAATTTTTCCCTTCATAATTAATGTAAAATAATATGCATGCGTTCGATAAAAAAATAATACGTGATATGCAACAGTGATAAAAACTAAATTTGTTTTTAAAAACTTACTTGATCGATTCTTTGGTTCCAATCTTTTTTGTCATCGCCAATAGTATCACGTATTGATTTAAAATGCTCCTCAAGATCTTTGGCTGAAAATAAATGTACCTGAGGTACATCTTCGAATGCTGTCAAAAATGATTCTTCGTCAACTGCACCAGCACTAGCGCTACCTGAATTTAATCGCTCGCTTAATTTCATTCCTTTTTTTCATGAAGGAAATAAATTACAGAACCCAAAAAAAAAAAGTTACAAAAAATAATAAAATCAATAGAATAATAAATAAAATACGTGACTGATAAAAATATCCAATTCAAGAATTGCCCAACAAAAATAACCAGTAACATAGAAATCACGATGTTTATGATGGACCCACCCATGTAGAAAAGAATTCGGACCAAAGATTGCAGAAAAGTTCGACGTGTCGAATTTTTAAACTTGAGACAGATTAGAACTTCGAGTGGAACTTTTGTAATTTTGATAATAAAATAAAAATTATTTAGTCATGGTGACCACAGATTTTTGAAACTGAAATTCCCTAACTTTTCCAGGTATTCTAGTCAAATAATTAAAAAATTCCCTGACCATGTGTAACAATATTAAATTCTTGGAAATATTTATTTAATTCAAAATAAAATGGTATAAGTCAGTTCAATAAATAATCAATCATTGTCGTTAAATGAAACTTTATTTTTTTATTTGTCAATGATCATAGGTTTGTTTTATTTATTAAATGAATAATTTTTATTTTTTATTTTAAATCTGTTTTTATTTAACTTACTTTGTAATAAAATATAAATAAACTTGTCATTTTCACTATAATAAATTTCATAAATAAGAATGTTTTATAGAATATTAATAAAATATTAATCAAGTACGCGAATAATAAATTTAGTGAAACTTATTAGTTCAATACTTATGTATACTTTTAATGTTTTTGGTTTTTTAACTTGTCAATATGCATGTTAATAGCTTGAAGATCCTGACGATTGGCTTCTACTAAGACTTTTTGTTTTCTAACAGCTTTTTTAATTCTAACTGCTTCATTTTGTCGCTATTGGAATCAATTTCTACTAATTTTTTTTCAAAATGATATTAAAACCGTATTCGCGCCGCGCCACTTTTCGAACAGTTTTAACAGAAAAAAAAATGTTTCTAATTTTTTCAGTCAAAAAAAAAAAGAAAGTAAAAATTTTTCCAGCTTTGTAACGAAATTCCTTGACTTTTCCCTAATTTTTCCAGTATAATCATAATTTCCTGACATTTCCAGGTTTTCTAGAAATGTGGCCACTGTGTCTAGAACAGTATATGAGTGAGTTTTGAGTAAAAAAAAATCTTTTTTAAAATACATGTTTCAAACGTATGTTTACTACAATTTACCTTCGTTCCGGAAAAGTTCCCATGAAAAACCAATAGCCCCATATGGATAAAAAAACGTTTATAAAAAGTTCCAAATAAGAGGTTTTTAAACTTTTTCGTAGGGTAAAATGTAGTAAAAATTCGTTTCGAAAAATATGTTTTAAAAACGTTCTTTTTTTACTCAAAATTTGGCCACATAAAGTCTGAGGTAAACTTTTTTTTTCTATCAAAATTACTAAAGTTAAAAAAAAATTCTAATCTGTCTCAAGTTTAGAATTTCAACATGTAAAACTTTTTTGGAATCTTTCTGGAACGAATTTTTTTTACACGGTCAAACAATTGATGGATATTTTGGTCAGTGGATATTTGTTGGTAGGTATTAATTTTGAATATTTTTACCTGATACCAATAAATAAAATTTAATACAAAACAAAAAAAATAAAAAATAAAATAATTATTAAATTAATTAAAATAACTTTAGTGTTTACCTATAGGAGGTATTTTAGAACTTGGTCCAAATTGGCTCTTTTTTGGTAGAACACTTTTGATTTTTTTCGCTGGTGCAGATCTTACCTGAAATTAAAAATAAATATTTAAATTACATTTAATTCCTATATATCTATATATATTTATATTATTGATGTCAGTATTTTTTTTTTGTAAAGTAAATTTATTAATTAATTTTGTCATTTGGATTTACCGCTCTGTCCAGCTCATCTGTGTCTCTTCCAACTGCAACAAAATAAAAAAATATTTATTAGATAAAAAAAATGTATTCATTTATTTCTATACATATTCATAAAAGTAAAATACTATGAGTAAGTTAATAGTATTCAAATCATCTCTAATAATTCAAAAAGTTTTACAATTTGGAACTTGGTACCATTCAATTAAATTTTTGAAAATATCAAATTTTTAAATTCTTCAATTCGAAATACGAGTATTTAAATTATTTAGAAAATCGCGGATTTGAAAACTTGTAATTAAATTATTCGAGTTAAATTCGAACATTCAGGTCGGGTTGTGAATACGAAATTTTTATTTAACGGTAGATCAGCTCATTACAATGAACTAGTCGAAGGTATTTCACTAGTAAACACGGAAAATAATGAGGCTTGGAAATTTATCAAGAAATAGTAAATATTTATATAAAAATTTAAAATATATGAGAAAGGAAAATTTATAATTTTGTACATTTAAATTAATGAGTATCACTTATTTTATTAGTCTATATACTAAATTAATTTTCGTTAATGAGAAAAAGATATTTTATTCAATTATCAGTAAATAGAATATAATTTCCCGAGTCGAAATTTAAATCGTAGATTAAACGTACAAGTCGTTGGAAACGTAAATTGAACCTTTGGAGATGTAAATAGCAGTAAAAACGTATTTTAGACGTATTTGACGTACGAAAACGTTAATAAGACATGCGTAATCGTAGATAAAACCTTTCCAAACTTTCAGTTAAAAAAATTAAACTATATCGGAATCATTTCATTGTCAAAAAATTTGTGTAGCAGTCAGAAGACGGGAAATAAAAATTTTCTCTTTTGGGTCTTACAGACTACCTAGAAGCTGGTAGACAAGAAATACAAATTTTTAGCAGCTTTTGAAAATTATTTTGGAGCCTTGCAAGAGATAACTCTAGACTCTATACTCTCTATCTAGCTCACGAGACATCAGTAGATTTATCTCCTGTAAGGCCCAAAATATTTTTCAAAAGCTGCTAAAAATTTTTATTTCTCGTCTTCTAGCTGCTAGACATGTTTTCTTGACAATGAAATGTTTCCGATATAGTTTAATTTTTTATTGCAAGTTTCAAAAGGTTGTATCTACGATTACGCAAGTCTTATTTACGTTTTCATACGTCAACTACGTCTAAAATACGTTTTAAAACGTTGAATTTACGTTTTCAACGTCTAGTACGTGCAATTTATGATTTAAATTTTAACTCAGGTTATAGTTGATGTAATAGAATTTATAAAAAAAATAATTTGAAATTTTTGCAATTCTTTTTGTGGCAAAATCAGTATTTGGAATAACATTATTCAATTCCTCTAAATATCACTTATTTAATTGATATATATCATAAATTGATTAACTTTAACAACTAAGTTATTAATTTATATCTGAAGGCAATAAAATTTTTTTAAAAATAATTTATAATAGTTATTGTTAATTTACAAAAGTTAGTTAATTATTTTGCATGAAATACTAAATAATATTAATTATTGATAATAAATTTCACTTCTTACTACTTTATATTACACAGAAAAAAAGGATTTCTTGGCGCAAGAAAAATTTCGCGTTATGGAATGAAAATAAAAATTTTCTTAGGACTAGAAATAATTTTCTAGCTCAAGAAAATTTTTCTCGCCCAAAAAATTTTTCTTTTCAATTCATATTGCAAAAAATTTCTTAGGACAAGTAAAAATTTTCTTGGGGCGAGTATAATTTTTTGCTCCAAGAAATCCTTTTTTTTCTGTGTAAGTTTTAATATTTTGTTTTCTAATCATTGATAATAAATTACGCTTTTTGCACATTTTGTGAATTTATAAGATTTCCGTGTATTCGTATCTGAATTTTATTTACCTCTGACACAAAAATTCAAAATTGTTTAAAAAAATTTATCATTTTTTTTTACACTTATGAATAATTCGAAAACTTCCTTCAAATTAATTTTTTTAAAAGAATTATAAATATATATAATATATGTAGTAAGCTATTATTACATTGTAAGTAATTAAATTAAATAATACATAAAACTTTCACTATCATAATTATAATTAATATCTCACGTTTCGTTATAAATTTTATATTGATAAATTAAAGCAAATAAAATAATTATAAGTATGTAGAATATTTATAAAAAAAAAAATAAAAAAATAATAACAATTCTGATACTGATTTTAAATTTCAATTTCAATGTAAAAATTAATTAATCTATTGATATATTTTTTTTTTTTGAAATATATAACTGTATCTAGAGATTATTTCATGCTTAAATGCATAGAATAATTTCTGTGTTTATACATTAGAAATGATGCATTTAATGCAGGTAATAATTATAGAAAAAAAACTAATAAGACATTAGATAAATAATTATAAATAATTGTTTATATAATTTTAACTATTATTTCTACATAAAAGTTGACAGAGAAAAAATTTATAATAATGCAGCAATAAACATACTTTGTACGCTTGAATTATGCAATCATTAATTTTAAAAAAGCATATCAATAATTATACATTAAAAACAAAAAAAACAAAAATTTAACGTCAACGATAGAAGAATTGAAATAATAAATTATTTAAATGACACGGAGAAGAAAAACTACTATACTAGAAAATAAAACAAATTCTCGATCCAAAATATTGTTTAATTGTAGATTTGAAATACAGTAATTTTTTGGCTGTAGAAATTACAAACTGTTGTAAAAAACTTTTTTTGAAAAAAATTTTTACTTATTGCAAAATAAAGTATTTTTTTTTTTAAATTTATAAATTCTCTCATTAAAACTTATATCATTCAAGCCAATAAAATACATGTATAAAAAGTTTTTTATCAACGGGAATTTAAATTGTGTTAATTTAAAAAAAAAAAATATTTCATTTTCTATTAAAATTTTTTTTCACAAAAAATTAATACAAAAAAGATTTTAATTTATTAGTAAAAAAAAAATTGTAGAAAATTTACAATGAATTAATTTCTTGGATCAAGAATATATATATATATATATATATATATATATATATATATATATATATATATATATTATAAAAGAAATATTCTTCAAAAAAGATTTTCTTAACTTAAGATAAATTTTGAGATAATTGTTTCAAATAAAAAATCATTTCTTGACAGGAGAAAATGAGTCCTACATTTAATATCTTCAGACAGATGCAAAAATGATTAAACTTTAACACAGTAAATATTGTTTGTACCATGTTTTTATATTCTTAAAACAATAATATATATTGCTGATAATTATCGAGAATTTATATTTTTGTCTCAAGAAATATTTCTCATTAGTTTTTTTTTTATGATACTGAAAGTACCATGATCCTTTTGACCCGTGTAAAAAATAATCATTGAAAAAACTCTACTCTCTACTTCAAAACGTGACACAATGACGAACTTTTTTTAAACGATTTAGGAACTTCTGAAAGTATAAAGAAAAAAACAATTGATTTAATACTAAATTAACGTTTTTAAACTCTTCTGTAAACTTCTTTCAACTCTCCATTAAAAGTAATAAATTTTATTATTTTCTTTCAATGCGAAATACAGTCAGAAAAAGCTGTTTTTAAACTATTCCTAAACATTCTTATTTTTAAGTACATTTGAAAAGTATTAAGTCAATTATTGATGTTTCTCTTGAATTTCTAAATGTTCAAAAATTTAAAAAAAGTTCGTCGTGTCACGTTTTAAATTTTAAAAATAGTCAACGCTTTTTCAAAAATTTTGTTTTCGCCGGCAGACAGCAAAATTTTTTTTTTTTTAAATGAAAAAATAAATTTTTAAGAATCCATGTTACGAACTTTTGAAAATATTTTTCTGTATACTTTATAAATATTTTTTCTATTCGCAAGTAACATTTATAAAAACAATAAAAATTGTCAGATGCTAGTTTCCGTATCATTATTTTATTTCTCTCTGTGCAGTTTATTTAAATAATAAAAAAAACTACTTTATGTAAATGGTAAATAGCAATACCTATATCAGGATATAACCACGGTGGTTTATGTACATCACATTGACATCCACGTGCTCGTGCACCCGGATGTTTAACAATATTGTCCCACTGTAATATCCAACTACTACTAGGATCCCAAATTTTTTTATCAATACTAGGATATTTAACAAGACCACGCCGACAACAATTTCTATGTAAGCTTTTTTCATCACTCCACAAATTCATATTCACGTAATTAATTAACAAAAGTATTCATTTAAGTAATTTCCTAATTAAATCACTCATAAATAAATCAACATGACAATCATCATAAATCATTAATCAGAGTAAAAGTGTCGAGAGTTAAGAAAGTGTGAAAATCCCACGAGTAAATAACAAGAAAGTTTATTTCATTGTTTCTTTCCCACTTTTTTTTTAAATTATTTTTTTTTAAATTTTATTTTCACTTCCTCTTTATAAACGACACATTAAAATGACCTCAATCGATTAATCAACTAATTAGTTACACTTAATAAACTATGATCAATCAATTAAATAAATAATTAATCACACAAAATTTATTACACTATTAATTTTTAAAATCACATGAAAATTTTTTATTTCAATTATGAATTTTTTTGAATATGAAAAATAATTAAAAAAAAAAAAAGTTTATTGTATTTTGAATTGTCATATTTAATGAGTTGTTAATGAAGAGAGTAATAAAAAATAAAACAAACACATTTATGATACAAAGCACGAGTGAATACTCTTCAATAAGAAACTTGAACGTACTCTACTCGTGAATCACGTAAGTTTGTAGCTACTAGTAAGCCAAACGGTTAAACTATAATGCCTGTAGATTGTCCTAGTCGTGTTGTGAATGTTGTATAATATATATATAAAGTGCGAGGTGTGTACATATATAAATATGTAGTAATATTTGTGTATTGAGAGGAAAAGAAGGGTCGACCTTCCCCTAAAGCATCTAGGAATCTACTCTACATTATGCTGCTGTCTATTTAACAAGGGGTCGAAAAGAAAAGAAAAAAATTTCATATTTTGAAAAATAATTATGTGCACAATTCAAATTTTTTTTAATCATTTATAAAATGTTTTATAATTACAGTCAAGTAATCAGAAGATCCTCCAGTAATTGATGAGCAAAAGTTAAATAATAAACTAGTAGGACAATGTTTTTATTAAAATTTTTTTTTTGTCAAGGTAAAAAAGTAATTGACGCAGACGGTTTATATAATAACGATAAATGATAATTCAAACCGGAAATTACGATGATAAATCAAAGATGCAGCACAATATGGCCTTTAAGATAATTCGAAGAATTATTACTTATTATTTTAATTAAAATAATTAATTATTTATTTAAATATTAATTATTTATTTAAATATTAATTATTTAAAAATAGAAGAAAATTATATTTTTAATTTTTTAATAAAATTGTTTTAAAATATGTCGATAATCAGATATTTATTTTCTAAGAAATACGCGTATATTTTATGAGAACTTTAAACCAAGTACATGTGTGTTTATATACAAAATACATACCTATCAACTATTACAATAGCTCATAGATAGGAATTTATTACTTATTATTACATAACTTTAGTTATTTATTCAATAAATTATAAGTTTTTTTTTTTGCTAGACAAAGTTTTTTTGCTGCAAAAAAATTTTCTTAACAAATTTTATAAAAAAAAAATTTTTAGAAAAAACTTTATTTGTTTATGATAAATCGAGGAATTAATTCATAATTTTTTCCATCCATAAAAAAATTTAATTATTTACTAAATTTTTTATTGTAAATTTGAATAAATTTTTAAAAAAATTAATTTTTTTGTTATGAAAAGTTAAAATTGCGTTAAGTAATGCATACTATAAACCTTTCACTTTTCTCACATGCAAACTCTCTAGTAATTTAAAGGGAGGGGAATTTGAGATGAGAAAGAAAAGAAGAAATACTAAAGAAGTAAGATCTCATACAAGATGAGGGAGAGAGATAGTTAAGGATTGTAATGACAATCGTATCTCATGGACAGGATAAATGGCAACCAAGTCAATAATTTAATTATTTTCTTTACTTTAATGCCATCTTATTAAGTCATCATTACAATAATTTTTATAAAAAAAAAAAAAAGTAAATAAATTTTACCGCTAAACATGTTGAGAATTTTTAATATCACAACTTTTGGAATATAAAAGTAATTTTATTATTCTTTAAACGTTTTATTGAGGTAACTTTTAAACCACTCGAATTCATTTAAATTAAATTGGAAATTTTAATTTTTTTATCATCTTTTACTTAAACTAATAAATTATACCATTAATTTAAATATTTTATCAAACTTATATAATTAATTATTATATTTTAAGATTAAAAATCTGTTAGCGTTAAAGAACATTTATATATTTTTTTTATTTACAGTTTTTAATATTTTAAAAAAATGTTAATTACTTATTTTTTGAAAACTTGTTATGTGCATAAATTACACTGAGTGAAATTTCAAAAACTTTAATTACGACATCTCATGTTATTAATTTACATACTTTTAACGGAATTTTATTTTTTTTTTTAACTAAATGGTTATATAGGGTGATCACAAAGAAATGATTTCAAAATTCCGATATTTCCCGGGTTTCCGATAAAATTTTTCACTTTTTTCCATGATTCAGAAATTTTATTGGTATCATTAAGATATTCAGTTTTTATTATATTTTCATTGTCAATAATTAAATTTGATGATTAAGTCATACGGGAAACCAAAAAAAAGTCAATAAAATAAATTAATATGGCCTACTTTTGATTATTCGATGTTACAGATATGTAAGTTAAAATATTTAATAAGAAATTTTATGATTTAAATAAATTCAAAATACACTAGTCACAAAAATTGAGGGATATTTAAAAAATTTCAAATTTTTAAGTGATTTTCCACAGATTGTAACTCGAAGGAAAACGGTCGTACAACAAAAACAAAAAAGACAAATTGTAGCTTCAAGTGTCTAGTTTTCTGATCTGGTCTTGAAATTTTTTTATTCTGCACGGTTCCGAAGTAATAAAAAATCAATGATAATTATCGAAAAAAATTTATTGAAGCCCGTAGACCGTTTTTAAGACGAGCAAAAATTTGGAAAATTTTTTTTCGATGGTTTTCTTAGGATTACTCCAGGCCCGTGCATAATAAAAAAATGTCAAGACCAGATCAGAAAACTAGACTCTTGAAGCTATAATTTGCCTTCTTTGTTTTTATTGTACGACTATTTTCCTTCGAGATACAGCGAGTTGAAAGTCACTTAAAAATTTGAAATTTTTTTAATATCCCTTTAGTGTATTATCGAAACACTTCAAAATTTTTAACTGTCGCAATTAAAATCCCGGATATTTTTCGAAATTCCCTGACATTTCTATAATATTTCTTGGTTGCATTCAATTCCCTGATAATTCCCGATATTCTCGGTTTGTGGTTACTCTGTTATATTTTTAATTAATCGTTTAAATTAAATTTTTTATCAAAACTAATTATTAATTATTTTATTTGACATTTTGAAAAAATATTTAGATTCTTGTAGTTATTGTTTATAAAAAAAAAATAAAAAAACATGAAAGATTTTAAAGTAATTTTGAATGCTTCATTACCGACCACAATCATTATTTTCTTCACGGCTACTTAAAGCTCTAAAAATATATATGAAATCAACTGAGTCATTTTATGCGACTGTAATTGACCAACTTATTTTCTTTTCTTTACTTATATTTCTTTTTATCTATTTTTTTGTTTTGTTTTGTCTTTATTATTCTACCAAGCCCCATGTTGTGATCTAATCGAATAACAGTTACGTGACTTAAAAATGATAAATTTAACGCTCAATTATTATTCATACCATGAAAAATTTTTAAGAATTGCAAACATTACTATTGATATATTTACATTTTATAAATTGACATATAATGTAATTTATATAAAGAAAGAAAATAAAAATAAAAAAAATATTTGAAATATAATATAATGCATGACAGACACATATTGCATGAAAAATATTTTATTAAGTATAAATTGTGAGCACACATGTGCGATTGTGTACCAGCTGTTCTCAATAAAAATTATATAATTTTTATATTTTTTTTTAAATTGATAAGAATTTCATGAGTTAAAAAAAGAAGTTTGCGCTTAAAATCAAAACGAAACTGTGATGTGTGATTTTAAAATCGTAATTTATTATTCATAAACTAATTAATAAAAGAATGTTCAAATTATATTTTTCGGAAGCGATTGATATTTAAAAAATGAGGAAATAAAAAAACAGAAATAATTTCAAGGCTACGCAGAGATTCCTAAGATTAAATTTTTAACAAAATAAATAAATTTAATGGAATAATAAATAAAACATCAACTTGTTATTTGTAAATATTTTTTTAAATTAATAATATTCAAATATTTATAATTAATATATGATTATAAATATTTAATAATCATTAAAAACTTATTTACCTTGAATTCATAACGTGTGTGATCTTTATTATTTGTTTATCTTCATAAAATCAAATTTTATCTACTTTATTTTTATCTTTGTTACTTCCGTTCTTTTTATATTATATATTTACTTTTAAAATATTAGTATAAATATAGTTATATTAAAAAATATAATTGTAATCCTGTTTTTAACATTATTGAATTGCATCTAGACTTACTCAATTGCGAAATTCGATACTTGATATTTGTACGATGAAATCAAAGCTACTCGTTACGGTAGATCGAATTAAGACATGAGAATAAATTATTAGAATGTCTTCGACACGGTCAGATTTATTATAAAATTGAAAAAAAAAAATTTTAAAGCAATTTTTGCAAAAAAAAAAAATCTGAAGAAAATTTACTTGATTCAATTAAAAATAATTACAAGCGATTATATACAAAAATAAAATTCAAAAATATTTAGTTGAGAATTTATGAAAAAGTATTTTGATAATTTCATTAAATTAAAGTTAATCATATTAGTAATATTTACTAAAAATATATATATATAGGAAAGGGGGGGGGGGGAACGGAGTACTTAAGTTTTCGAGGACTCAAATACATTACATTTTTTTTTTAATGATATTCAAAGTAAATAGAAAAAATTTTCAGTTGTCGTTAAAAAAGAAAATTTCATTTTCGCGGGCAAAATGGGGTACCTTCTACAGAAGGTTAAAATAAGAAAAATTCTGGATATCAAGTATTTGATTATATTTTTTTTTTGTGTGTAATTTAAATAAAGAAAAATTACATTAATAATTTCTATCATAGAACAAAAGTCATTAACATTTTTCGACTGACTCGATTTTTAAAAAAATGTAACAAACAAAATTCAAAATAATGCTCCATTATATTTACAAGTGATTTTGGAATGTTTAAAAGAAATTTTTTTTAATAAAATTTTGTGGGTATCTCGTTTTGCCCCCCGTCCCCCTCCTCTCTATATATATCAAATGTTTATTTTCATAATTCTCTATTTAAACAGTGAAATGTTGGATCTATTTCGAGTAAATAAAGATAATTTTATTTTATTAATATTAAGCCTTGATTATATAAAAAATATTTAATCATTTTTTAAATAAATCCATAATCTGAGGATTATTAATAAAGAACAATTAAAAAAAGTAATTGGTAAAAACAATTTATTGTCGTTTTCAGCAAATTTTAAAAAATTACTCTGCTGATTAAGTTTGCATATTAATTTTTACAAGTAAAATTTGGAGCAATATCTCTTATAATTAATTTAATTAATTACTTTTTTATTTTTATTTAAATTTATGAATAAAGTCGATTGGCGTAAATAAATAAATAAAAAAAATATTGAAAATAATAATCGAAAAATTATAATTTAAAAAAAATTTAATTTTTAATTTTTACTACTTAAGAATGATCAAGTCAGTGGGATTTAATTAAAAAATAAAAATAATTAAAACCTCCACAACAAGTCCCTTGACTCGCTTTTAGTACGTAAATAAGTATGCTAATTTTCTTACTCATACTAGGAGATAATTTAAACTCAATCTTTAATGACTGTTCGTTTTTATCTCTCTTTTGCTTGAGAGTAAATGACTGGTACTTTTCTTATTACACTTAAACAATCAATGGAAACTTTGTCCACTTTTTTTTTATGAACAAATTAGAACTAACAAAAAAAACACCAAGTCGCGGTATAATACATTCGTTTTTTTTGGAATTTTATGTTACGATCTTTTATTAAAAAATAAAACGGGAAAAAATAAATGATATTTCTTCTTAAGGCTAAAAAAAAAATGATCAATTTATAAATTGTAGTAAACATATGATATCACTGCCTTATTTTTAAAAGGACGTAACCCACATTTAGGAAATTTTACATGAGGCGTTGAAAATTATAATGAATGAGATAAAAAACATAACTAATAAAATAGAAAAAATGTAGATAAACTTATAATATTTCACGACATGCATAAAAAGTTCATAAAGATGTAATTTGATAAAAAAAAAAAAAAAAAAAAAAAAACTTTGAAAACTTGTGGTTTACTACGTTTTAGAATAAAGATAGCAATATAAATTCATTTGAATCAAATCGAATATTAATATTCGAATCAAATATTTAGAAAAATCCGAATTATTTGATTAGAATTCAAATATTCATTTGAATTTCAAATATTAAATCTTTACTCACATAATAAACTACAAAAATTTTTAAAAATAATTTTAATTATTCGATCTGAATATCAATATTCACTTCGATATGAATAATTTATAAGTTCAAATCATTCATACATCCCTAAAAATTATATTAAATTGTATATAAATTTATCTATATTTCTACTTTTATTAATTGTATTTATCTTCTAGATCTATAAAATGATTGGTGTTTTTTTCGAACGCCCATCACACAAAAACTACTGAATATTTTGACACGAAATTTACACCATAAACTTCTGCGTATTTCAAAGAAGGTTTTTGCCACATATTATTATCATTTCGATGATAAAAACTATATTTTTTTCAAATTTCATTTCAATAAATTTTATCGATTATCCATCGTTCTTTTTTTTCAAATAAAATAAAAAGACGTTATATATGGGGCATTCCACGTCAAATCGACCACTTGAGAACCCGACTCCCTTCGATTTGGCTGAAAATTTTTTATCTTTTTTTACTCGATCAAAAACATTTTTCAGAATTTTGTCAAATTTTTTTACCCAACCAAAAAAAAATTATGAATAAAAAAAAAATTTTTTTTTTTCAATAAGCTATAACTTTTTCAAAAATTGACTTATCAGCACGTTTCTTTTTCTAAAGTTTTCGTTTTCAAATGTAGTTTTTGAAGAAAATTAGAAAAAAAATTTCCCATTAATATAAAGTACATATTTTATATTACTATTAATTTTTTATTACCCCGCGAAGCGGAAGGGATTTGCTAGTATTATATATAATTTCTACTTAAATTATTATTATATAATTTTAAAAAATATAACTTACCATCCATTGCATTTGCATGTGGAAAAAGATCGCCTTCAGCCCTGACTTGATCAAATTTTTCAACCAGTAATTGCCATCTTAAATTTATAAAAATTATAAATTAAATATTCATCAATTTTTATAAAAAATTTTGGATCATTTTGTTCACTGTAATAAAAATATTGAAATAAGAACTTACTTTGCTGAAGGCAAATTATGATTACGTTGTAAGTCATTACGAAATCTTTCACCAACGTGTCTATAAATATTGACAACTGTATTAACGGCAGTCTCACGAACTTTTTCATTTGGATCCGATAATAATTTTACGATACTCGGTATTAATGATGATAATGACAGTAAATCAGCACCGTGCCTTTAATGAAATACATTAAATTAATAATAAAAGTATATTCTAAATGATAAATTAATAAAAACAATAAAATTAATTATTCATTAGAGTATTTAATAAAATTTAATTGGAAATTAAATAAAATTAAACTTACTCAGCTAAAATTGTTGTTAACAATAGCAATGCTTCTTCTCTTAATTTAGCGTTTTTATGGCTAAATGCTGGATGAATCCGATCCAATAATTGTTGTGGTACCATACTTCCTTTTTCTAGAATTTTTAACAATACCAGTCTTGCTTTTTCTCGCGTTAAATCTTTACTGTCACCTGAAAAAAAAAAGTTATCAACAGTTAATTATTAATTTTTAAGGTAATCATGGTAACCACAGATTTTTGAAACTGAAAATTCCTGAGTTTTCCAAGTATTCCAGTTAAATAATTAAAAAATTCCCTGACCATATGCAGTAATATTAAATCATTGAAAATATTTATTTAATTCAAAATAAAATGGTATAAGTCAGTTCAATAAATAATCAAACATTGTCGGTAAATAAAACTTTATTTTATTATTTGTCAATGTTCATAGGTTTGTTTTATTTATTATATAAATAATTTTTTATTTTAAATCTATGTTTTTATATAACTTACTCTGTAATAAAATATAAATAAACTTTTCATTTTCACTATAATAAATTTCATAAATAAGAACGTTTTATAGAATATTAATAAAGTATTAATCAAGTACGCGAATAATAAATTTAGTGAAACTTATTAGTTCAATACTTATGTATACTTTTAATGTTTTTGGTTTTTTAACTTGTCAATATGCATGTTAATAGCTTGAAGATCCTGACGATTGGCTTCTACTAAGACTTTTTGTTTTCTAACAGCTTTTTTAATTCTAATTGCTTCATTTTTTTGCTATTGGAATCAATTTCTACTAATTTTTTTCAAGACGGTATTACAATCGCATTCGCGCCGCGCCACTTTTTGAACAGTTTTGACAGAAAAAAAATTAATCGGATTTTTCAGTCAGAAAAAAAGAAAGTAAAAATTTTTCCAGCATTGTAACGAAATTCCTTGACTTTTCCCTGATTTTTCCAGTATAATCATAATTTCCTGACATTTCCAGGTTTTCCAGAAATGTGGCCACCATAAATTATTATTATTAAATAATGAAAATAATTTATACCTAATCTATCAATTGTAGGTTGGATGATTGATGATATATATGGCTTAAAATCGTGTCCCATACGATCAGCAATTTGTGTAAGTATCTCCAATCCGTTTTGAACGATCTAAAAAATTAATAATAAATTATTTTTGTATTTATTTACAATTATATCATTTTTTATTTTCAACTTTCCCTGGTTAACAAACAATAGCAATTTTCCGAGTTTTTTTTTTAAACAAATAAATTACAAAAAAAAAAAAAACTAAAATTATGCACATGTAGAAAATTAAAAAAACTATAGGTGCAATTTTTTAAAATATTTTTTTTTTAGAATTTGTCATTTTAAAAAAAATCTAAAAATTATTAGACCTCGGTTAACTTCAGTATCGTATTTTATAACTTCAATATTAAAAATAAAATTTTTTTGTAGTTAAATTATTACTGTATTTATAAATAAAATATAGATAATGTTTAATATTATTTATATAGTAATTTTATCACGATTTCAAAAACAGAAAGAAAAAAAGATACAGCAAGTGAGGCCTATTTTAGATATCTCGGGGTAAACGTTCTGGAATGCGAACATTTTCTTATTATTTCCTTTTACTTTACTTTGGCCCTTAAATAAGCATTAGAATTTGTCTTTTGAGACACTGAAATAATTGTCCATCTAGTATAAATAAAATTCATTACAAGATGTGTACATGTTACACAAATAATATAATAGCGATACTCATAAAATAAAAATGAAAAAACAAACAAAACAAGAAACATGACAAGATAAAAAATAAGACGAAAAAAAAAACAATGATTCGTAACTGTACTACAAGGACAATACGATTATTTATATAACCTTGACATCGATCCAATCAACTAAAAATGCAAATAAACAAATTTATTTTTTTAAATTAAATGACAAATTCATTTATAATTTAATAATTTAAAAACCATTCAGAGTCTTGGCTTACGTTTAACTTCAAACTCTCATTGACAATTTAAATCTTATTCATTTTATTCAGACAAAATAAACAAAATCTCATTTTCATACAAAAATTTCATTAAATTTTTTGAAAAATAATTTTTTATCACATAAATTTAAATTGATAATTAAGAAATCTTACAATGAAAATAAATTTGAAATTTTATTAAACAAATAAATGTTTTAATTAAAATTTATTTGAATTAATAAATAAATTTTTAATAAAATTATTGACTGACACGAATGAAACAAAGAAACAAAATAAAAAAATAAATTGAAAACAAGTTTTCGTTTCTACAACAAAAATGGTGTGAAAGTTTTAAATTCCTTATTAGTACAACAAAACGTAACTGTTACATATAAGGAATCACACGTTACTCTAGGTCATTAAAAAAAGTATATTAACTATAATATTTAATTAATTAACTGCTGTAATATTATTTTGAATACTAATTAATGATAACAATATATATTATGACATATAAATGTATAATCAATAGTGAGTCATGATTAAAAATAAATAAATGATTAATAAAATATAAATACCTTAGCATTTCCATTATTTAACCAAGGAATAACATTATCAATAAATAATCCAATGTCTTGACATTCAATGCTGTTATTTAAATCACCAAGATACGTTAATAAATTGTTGCCAATAATCATTTTTGTTTTAATATCGCTAGTTGATAGCAAAGGCATAAAGCCATCCATATCTCTAGGATTTAACGTCATCGTCACCGCCGAAAAAAACTTGTTTTTCTTTTTTATCACACAATTATAATCACACGTTAATTAACCACTTAATTTATAATTACGTTTGTTACTCAATTATCAATGTCATTATTTTATCTAAGTTTCATTTTATTCAAATAAATAAATATATTTTTTTTGAGACCGATTATATTGGCCTCAATTAATTGAGCAACATAATTATTATTTGGGTCACTAATGAGGATAAAAAAAAATATATTATTAATTAATTAATTATTAAGGATAAGACATTTTTAAAAAATAATATTATTGGTTAATAATTAATACTTTGATTGATAATTATGTTTAGAAATTATACACACTTTTATAATTAAGAATTTCACGTATTTTGGCAATCACTTAATTCAAAAATATTTTTGACTTTTTGATATTTATTTTAAAAACACTTTCACTGTAAATAAAATAATTAATAACTTATTAATTAATTATTTAATTTAATTAATTAAGGTTAATGATGTGGTTATTTATATTTTAACAAAAAATTTTATTTGTCGCAAACTGTAGACCTGTAGACGTAAAAAAATGAAATAAATAAATTTATAAAAAAAAAATATGAGATATATTTAAATTTGACAGGATGATATTTTTAAATTTAATAAATAAATTAAGATATTTTAAGATGACTTTCACTTATGAATGATAGTTTTATGTTAATTTGTTAATTTATTACGTTTAATAATAAAAATGTAGGAGTTTACGTGAATTACAAGTAAAGAAACTTGCGGCAACCAACGCCATTTTGGACAACTTTATTACTATTCCACTGTATAGTTACTTTTATTGGTCTTTTTTTGGATCCATTGGAAATATATTTTTTTTTTATTTCACACCTAGGGATGTTCAAGATCGATTCTCACTGGAATCGATTCTTTGTCTCGAACGATTCGATTTACGTGTGAAATCGCAATATATAGAAGGCGCTGATTTTAGAGCGGGATTTTAAAATTCAAAACAAAATTATGAATGTAAATGTAGCAGACAGACGAAAATTTTTTAATTACATATTAGAAAATTAAATAATTAAAATAATATAATTTTAAAAAATGCATGTACTGAATTTTGAATTGTCTAAATATGCATTTTTTTTAATGATTCTGAAGATAGCCGACGTTTAATAATTTTTTGATTTTTTTCAAAATGATAAATTACAAAAAAAAAAATATTTAAAGAAATTGCACCTGTAGATTTTTTAATTTCCTACATGTGCATTTTTTTTTTTTTTTTTTTTTTTTTTTTTTAATTTATTTGTTGAAAAATAAATTCGTAAATTTTAAATTGTCTGCTAACTTCAGAATCATATTTTTTTATTTTTATTTTATAAACATTTCAATTTATTATTTAAAAAGTTTTTAAAATTTTCAGATGTCCGCTAACTTTACTATTATAACAAAATTATATATTTTTTCTTTTCATTGAAGTGAAATACAACAAAATATAGGGGAGGGGTGGGTAAAATGGGCTACATAAAAAAATATTGAGTTTTCAATAACTCAAATACGCTAAATCTTTTTTTTTTTTTTTTAATAATATTCAAAGTAAATAGAAAAAATTTTCAGTTGCTGTAAAAAACAAAAAATTCATTTTTTGAGACAAAATGGGTGTCCCATAAAAATGATGAAAAAAAAAATTTCATAATTTACATAGAGAAAAATTACATTTTATATAATTATTGAATACATAGGAAGAAAAAAAAATTTTTGATAGTTTTTATCATAAAACAAGTCATTAATATTTTTCGACTGACACTCGATTTTTGAAAAAGTTTAACAAAAATAAAAAATTCAACATAATGCTATATTATATTTAAAAAAAGAAATTTTTTTATAAATTTTTAAGGGTACCCCATTTTGCCCCCCTCCCCTATATATAGTTGTGATTTATTTTCATTAAGAAGGGTCTGAACTTTTTTCTCCATCACACTCAAGTCGACATTAGACATTGATAAAAATCAAACAAAATTGACTTAGTAGTGAAAATTAACTTAATACTATTTAATTATAGTACAGTTTCATTTTTTTCTGATTTATCTTTTAGAAATAGAGAATTTCAGTTAGTTTTTTATAGTTTCCTCCATTCGTACCTCGATTCTCTGAAAATGTAGTGATTTTTTGTAACCAGAGGTGACATCAACTCCTATACCGGCAATACTGGACCTTGCAAGACAAATATCAATAGAAATAAGGTCTAAGATTTTAACCAGCAGATATTTGGCAAGAGAATACGCTTTAGAGACCCACCCAGTAATTTCGACTTTGAAAATCGCAAAAGGTCAATCTTTTCTCCATACGACAAGGGAAAATTAAAAACAATACATCATCAAGCAAGAGAGATCTCGAAATTTGCCCTGCTTTGAATACCCACTAAAATTACAGTTGGACCTAATCAAAATACACTGAGAAACAGGATGCAAAGTTAAAAAAGGAACAGCAAAACCTCAAAACTATGTCAAAGGATAATATATTTTACGCAGATGAATCAAGAAAACAGCAAATGATCTTAAGATGGGTTTTGCATTCACTTGTAGGAGTCTCCGAAGGCAAAAAAATTTTAACTAAGTTCTGTCTTCAAATATACACTATACAATTACTGTCTTATATTGAATCATGGACAAATTTATAGTATCTACTAGCAAATTCCGCTCGCTTCGTAGGCAATTAAAATGTATTAAGTATATACTAAACTAAATTTTATATTTATGAAAAAATTTTTTAAATGGGAAAATAAACGAAAGGTTGTCATTTTTTATCACTATTAATATTTTCATAAGATTTATTATTTTAATCATCTAAACCATAATAATTCATAGCTAAAAGCCTTCTTCGCCCGTTAAAAAAAACTAGATTTATTATTTTGTAAATATAGTTCATTTTAAAAACAATAATCATTTATGGAAACATAGGTAATAAATATCAATGTCATGATGTGTTATAAGATTTACTATATTACAATCAAAAAAGATACTTATACCTGTGTTGAAAAACCCATGCCAAAGAATTACCTTTGATACTTTTAAAATTATTTATATTAAAAATCGTTTCCAAATCTGGAACATAACAGTTCTGAACTATGTTTCTTACCAAGGACACTACGAGCGGCTGAGCGCGATCTCGTGGCGAGCACTAAACTACTTCTGCTGCTGGTGCCTAGCATCGGCGACATCCCTTTCCTCCATATATACTTTTTCTCTCAAGAAATTTTTCTCTTAATTTATAATACAGAAATTCTTGCGTTAAAAGAATAGTACTTATTCCGAGAAATTTTATTTTCTACAAACAAAAAATGTAATACTGCTACAAAAAACTATTATATATTTTGAAAAAAAAATATCTCTTATTTTAAAAAATAAAAACTTAAAACAAGCAAAAATTTTTTGATTTAAGCATAAAAATATGCTGACTTGAGGAAAATAAATTTTGATTCGAGATAAAAATTTCATGACAATTATTTACTTGGTGTAAGAAAATTTTCATTTCCCAAATCGTTAAAAAAAATTTCTTGGTTCAAGTTTACTGTATTTTCTGTATAGAGAAACTAAAATTCGAAAAATGCGTTTAGGTTTTCTTAAAGTACAAATAAAGAACTTTATGAGCTAAAGGAAAATCTTTTATAGCAAAATACCCAGACTACATGAACAGTTTTTAAATTTAAGTAGTTTTATAATTTTTATATTGCAAAATAATTTCGGTCTGATGATTTTGTGAATTATAACTACGTAGAACAAACAGTCAACTCAAAAAGAACGATCGAAAATCGATAAAATTTTCATGCAAATCGTAAAAATTTTGCTACAAATATCGTGTCAAAATATTCAGTAGTTTTTGCGTGATGGGCGTTAAAAAAAAACACCTCTTATTTTATAGATATAAATAGATTTATTTATTTATTTTAATAAATAAAAAGAGTTCGTATATTGACAAAAAATTTATAGAAAAAAAATTAAAAAATGTTTTATTTATTCATGAAAAAGTAGAGGTAAATAATTGTAAAAATTGATATTTGTTCGATTTATTTATTGACTTCTGTAAATTAGTGATATTTTCTTCTCAAACAAATAAGTAGCCATACATTAAGAATTCTTTTTCTATTTATAAATTAGAAAAAGTATTTTAAAGAAACAAAAAAAAAGTTTTTTTATTTATGATTTATGAATTAATGAATATGCTGATATATACATTTAATTATAATTACATATCATACAATATAATACAAATATCAATCACTCATGATGTGGTGCATAAAATGATCACTGTGCACGATTAATATATAATTATTAAATAATATCAATTCGTTCAATTTAATCAGGTAAGAGACTTAGTACCCGATCAGGGAACTAATCTCCAGTCACTTATGTCTTTGTATATCTATATTTACTAAGAGTGTGGAAATAGATCGAAATTATGAATTATTTGCATGAAATCGAATCAAAATATTTTCTCCAAACTTCAAAGAACTCAAATTTTTTTAATTATTCGTAAATTCTTGAATTATTCGAAAATTTACAAATTCTAAAATTTTTTTTTTTCGGTAATTTAAAATTGCAATATTTTTTCTAATAATTCAAATTTTTGAGAGGTAAATAGAGCTTAGGTATGAATCTAAGTATTGTGTAAGTGAATCTAATAATTGGTTACTTTAAAAACTGAGTTCTCTATTAAAAAAAAATTGAATACTTGAAAGCTGATTAGAATTTTCTCGATTCGACTCGAGTATTATATAAGTTACGAATAATTCAAAAACTTTCGGATAATTTTACAATTGACTAATAATTTTAAAAGTTACGAATAATTTAAAAAGATTCGAATAATAAGAAGATTCGGATTATTTGAAAATCACGAATAATTCAGAAATTCGATTTTAATCCGATTCGCACACCCCTTCACTAAATTATACTAAATATAGTTATACAAATACATGGAATAGTCAAGTACTAGTTCCCTAATTAAGTACTAGATATTTTACCTCATAACATAGTTAATATAATTGAAACATTTCAAATTTAAATGTACACAGAAAAAAAGGATTTCTTGGCACAAGAAAAATTTTGCATTGTGAAATGAAAACAATAATTTTTTTAAGACTAGAAAAAATCTCTTGACGTAAGAAAATTTTTAGTCGCTCTAAGAAAATTTGTTCTTGGCTCAAGAAAATTTTCGTTTTCAATTTATAATGCAAAAAATTTCTTAGAACAAGTAAATATTTTCTTGGAGCGTTTAAAAATTTTTGGCGCGAAGAAAACCTTTTTTTCTGTGCAGATATTTTTGGAAATAAAATTTTTTCTACATATATAATTTTTCTACAATTTAATTTATATGAATTACTCATTTAATGATAATTCATAATATCAATTAAATATTATTAGCTTCTCCACTATTTTTTGATAATATTTAAAATATTGTTACAATAAATAAATAAATAATACTTAATAATAATAATGACAATTTAATTGTTAATCTATAAGGTACTCTATGTCACAAATCACAAATTCATTAACATTTTTATTTTTTGATTAAAATAATATTAATTGCTATTTTTTTTTTTTTTAATTTCAACTTACTTTTTCTTTTAATTTATTTAAATTAATTATTCAAATAATTTTTCTTAAACTATATACATAATAATGACCATGGAATATTTTTCAATTCTAAAAGCGATGATTAATTTTTTTTTTGTTTCAATAAATAATTAAATAATTTTATTAACTATATTGCTTTTTTTTAATTGGGTAATGAGAGAAAAGTTTATTTTTTAATTTAATTTAATTACTGACCGGCAGAAATATATTGTCTAATATAATTTTTTTTTTTTTTTTGGCAAGATAAAGAATAAAAAAATAAACAATGTCCATAAATAAAATTCAACAGCTTTAAATAAAATAGTAAATAAATAGATTTTTTAAATTGTCTATCAAAATATAGCACAAATTGAAAATAAATAAAATATTTTAAAAAATAGTAATGCACAATACTATTTATATTTCATTTTGATGGAATGATAAAAAAAACTAGTCTTAAATAATTAAATATATCTTTTCTATTGTTGTTGTTGGAGTTGTTGTAAAAGTGGACAAACTTCAACCAATGGTGTACCGAGTACTTCTTGACATACTTGATTTATATCCGGTTCCATCATTAACGAAGATATTTGATCTTCTGATAACATTTCCACACTAAGAAAAATAAAATAAAATTAATGTAGATTTTCCTGATTAAAACTGATTGAAACTCAATCGGATTTCTATCAGATTCAATCAGAAAAAAACATTCAATTGGAATTGCTCGGTAGTGTTCCAAATATCTGATTGAATTTCAATTGGATATAATCTAAAAAAAATATTTATTAGTTTCCGAATCAATCTGATTAAAATTTTCAATCGGATTGAATCGGAAAATAATAAATTTATTTTTCCATTGAATCCGATAGGAATATTTCAATCTAACTTTATCGGAAAACAATAATTTTTTTTTTCAATTGAATCCGATTGAACTTTTTGAATCTGATTCTGTCGGAAAATAATTATTTTTTTTTCGGATTCATTCGGAACTTTCGTGTTAAATTCGATTTAAACTGATTGAAAATCAGTCGGAAATTTCCGATTAGAATTTCCCAATCTGATTCAATCGGAGTTTTTACGGTTAAAAATTTTCTTTTTAGATTTATTAATATATTGTTGCAAGGGATGAAATAAGACGATTTTAGATGAGAGCGAGGGCTGATCACCCGAAGTCTAAAATTGTATTTTATCTCGGGTCACGCTTCATATTTTTCATATTATCTGTATTGATTGGGAATGTTAATGACTGGAGCCAGTCAAAACAAGCTAATTTTTTACCAATAGCACAGCAAAAAAATAATACTGTTTTTTAAATATGCAAATTTAAATAATTTCCCAAAAAAAAAAAAAAAAGACTTTTTATTAATTTAATAATTTTTTTTTTTATTGGAACTGATATTATTTTTATTTTCCAGACACAACTGTCAGTTTAGTTGGTTATTAAAATGGCACATGTACTTAGAGTTCTATAATAAACGTGATCCTGACAGGGATGAAATTACGTCAGAAACTAATTTTGTGGGCGGAAGCTAATAGGTTTCTGTCTGTTTAATCTTATTAGTATGAAATTGGGTTGTTTCGACTGGAAAACAGGCATTGAAAATCAGTTTCAATGCAGGTGACAGGAAAATCGAATTACTTGAAATTATTAACAAATTAAAATCAGTCAAAAATATAAAATATAAATATTTGTATAAATCAACTTATTTATATATTTTATTTTTCCATTAATTAAAATTTTCAGGTCATAACTGTCATAAAAATTAAAATCAAAGCATATTTTCTTTTATTTAATTTCGATAATAGTTTTTTTTCAACGTTCATAAGTCAATTAATTTTAAATATTTATTTTAACGGTAATAGTTTTTTGAAAAATCATAATTTCAATTGAAAATTCTTTTTTTACATACACAATTAATTTTTAAATACGAGAAATCACACAGCAAGATTTTTAATAAATTTACAATCATCAGAAACTGATTAAGGTTTAAAAAAAAAAATTAGAAGTGTATTTTAAAAATTTTTCACATTAAAATCATAATGATCCTAAAGTTAGTAGACGATTAACAATTTTTTGATTTTTTTTTTCAACATAAAAAAAAAAAAAATATACACATGTAGAAAATTTAAAAAACTACAGGTGCATTTTTTTTTTTATAATTTATCGTCAATTAAAAAAAGTCAAAAAATTATTAGGCATCGGCTAATTTTAGTATCGTAAATCATACTCAATATTTTGATTAATTACGCAAGACATACACAGAAAAAAAAGATTTCTTGGCACAAAAATTTTTACTTGCCTTCAAAAATTATTTGCATTATGAATTAAAAAAGAAAATTTCGTTGTAAGAAAAAATTTCTCGCGCCAGAAAATTTTTACTATTCTCAAGATAATTTTTGTTTTCACTTAATAATTCAAATTTATAATCCTCGCGCCAAGAAATCATTTTTTTTCTCTGTACATTTTGAAATAATCCCATTGTATTTTCATCAAAAATTATGCTTCAATTTTTTAATCATTTTAACAAATCGAAACTTATGTAAAATTCATAAATTTTATTTAATATCATGAAAATTATCGTTGGAAATTGAAAAAAATCTTAACAGTATTATTTAAAAAAATGAAATAAAATTGATAATAGCAAAAAATTCAATTAAATTACAACTGATGTCCAAGTATCTCTTGAATTATAAAAATTAATGTCAAAATATTTTACCTTGCTAAACTTTCACTGTCAGATGTTTCTTCATCAGGATTTAAGTAACTCATAGTTTTTTCTAATGGACTAGGAACTTTTTTGCCTTTTAATTCAGCAATTTTACTATCATTTTTTTGTACCAATTTGTCATCTTTATCAGCTAATTTTGGTTCACTCGATCGTCTTTCCGTTAAACTCGATATATTAAGCATCATCATCCCATGATTTAATAATTCTTTCATTCGTTCGCCAGTACCAGTATTCCATAGCATATCTAGTGACTGCCTTCTTGCCGAATTACCTGAAAAATTTCAAATATAAATATGACATTACTTAATAAAATAAAAATTAAAATTAAAAATTTACCAGGAGCACAAGAACTTTCTCCATAAGCGGCTGAATTTCTTGTAATCCAATTTGTTAAACTACTATCTAATCTTCCCCGACATTTAGTCGAAGGACTTCGTGTTATTTCTGATTTTTTCTGATCTCCAATAGTCATTTCATTATTTTGTACCGTCGCAGGCAATGATTGCTGATGACTTAGACGTTTTTTATTAATATAAGCAGGATCTTTATTTTCACCAGCAATTATTGATTCTGGACTTAATTCACTAGGCAATGGTTTGTATGGAATTTGATCATCATCATCAGAATAAACATCATTATTATAATAAATATCATCTGGTGAATTATTTAAACTTATTTCAGTCCACTTTTCATTATTTTCTGTATTATCATTACTTTTATTATTTGTATGTTTATCTAAATGATTATTATCATGATTAAATTTATTTTCTGATGATTTTGATAATTTCATTTCATTAGAGCCAGTTTGTGCTGAATTTGATGACGATGACGATGCTGTTACTGATAATGATGGCGATTTTATTAAATCTGATAAGCGTGAAGTTGATACACTTGTTTTTTGTGGTAATTGAGTGTTTCTTATTGTTGATAATGAGGCTATACTTTGAGGCCTTTTACGTTTTATATATTTACGAGGTTCCGTTGATGGTAAATTTAAATTACTTAATCCTAAGTACTCTGTTGTGTCTTGAACCTTAAATTAATAAAATTATTTATTATTTTAAACATTTAATTTCAAATATAAATATTAGGGTGCTTAATTTGAAACGAACATTTTTTTTTTTTAGCGGACACAAGAAAATTCTGTTATTTATGTTGAGAGAAAAATTCCCTGAAAATTTCAGCTCTTAATTTTAATTTTAAGTACTTCCTCTCGAGCATCAAAGTTTTCCCATTTAAAAAGCATGGAAATCGAATAACTTTTTTTTTAAATTACTATAACTTAGCCCGATTTTGAGCTATCGTCTTGAAATCAATTTTTATTTGTAGAGTAATTATTGCTTTTTAAAAGTGTATAAAACGGTTTTGGTCTAACTCGATCCACGTCGATTGTATCAGCTCCGAAAGACAATTTTTCACTTTTTTCATTTATTTTTCTTGATAGTGAAGAAACGGCTCATCTTATGAAAAATATGCAGATGACCAATCTTTTAGAAAATTTTGTCCTCTACAAAATTGCTCATGACACTTATATTGCTAAAGTGCACTGTTCATGAGATACATGCATTTTTAGATTTTACAGTAAAAAAGATTAGTACTATAGGAAGCTTACAATTTTTTTTACTGTAAAATGTTTAAATGCATGTATCTCATGAACAGTGCACTTTAGCAATATAAGTGTCATAAGCAATTTTGTAGAGGACAAAATTTTCTAAAAGATTGATTTTATGCATATTTTTTGTGAGATGAGCCATTTCTTCACTATTAACAAAAATAAATGAAAAAAGTAAAAAATTGACTTTCGGAGCTGATATGATCGACATGGATCTCTACAAATAAAAACTGGTTTCAAAACGATAGCCCTAAATCGGGCTAAGTTATAGTAATTGCAAAGAAAAGTTATTCGATTTACATGCGTTTTACATGCGAAAACTTTGATGCTCGAGAGGAAGTACTTAAAATTAAAATTAAGAGCTGAAATTTTCAGGGAATTTTTCTCTCAACATAAATAACAGAATTTTCTTGTGCCCGCTAAAAAAAAAAAAATATTCGTTTCAAATTAAGCACCCTAATAAATATAATGATTTAAATAATTACTTTAGTAGATATTGAAGATGTAGGACTTATTTTATCAGGAAGACGAAGATATTCATCGCTTGTATAATCTGTACTGTCTGGTGATCCTGTTATGCTTGATTCTGAAGAAGATTCGGGATTTTTTTTTGTATTACTATGTTTTGAATTTTTTTCTTTTGAATCTGCGCTGTCGTATTGCCTTGTCTGTTTATAGAAAGTAAATATTAATTATTAATATTGTAATTAGTCCGTAGTTCGTAGATATATAAAAATTGTTTTGAATTATCTTAGAAGTAAAAAAAAAATTTTTCAGTTCATCATATTACGGATTATCAATTATATACTTTGTGATAATTATTAATTTATAACAATAATTATCATTAAACACTTACTCGATGAATTTCATCACTTATTTTTTCCAGATTACGCAGCGCTTCAGCATAAGTCATTTTAGCTTCACCAACTGAACGTTCTAATTCACTTACACGTAATTTTTGTTTCTCCAACGCTTGATGAAACTGCGCTTTCATTTCATAATACGGTCTATAAAATTAATAAACAAAAATATTTAATAATAAAAAGTAATCATTATTATTTATTAATTTTTTTTTTTTTTTTTTTATTACCATCAAGACTGAAATTCAAAAATAATTTTTAGACTACTAGTAAAATTTTTAATGAAAAGATAAATATAATCATGCGGCACAAAATTTAAAAATAAATATATAATAAAAATGGTGAATAATGCACGCAAAAAATTATATTGTTTTTTTTACCATTAAATTTAATTGCTTATAATTTACTATTCTACTTACAATAATAGCAAGTTGTGTTGGTAGGCGATACTATTTATCAGAAGCAAACTGCGACGTGCACCCAAACTGTCAAGATGAATATATAAACGAAAGAAAAAAAAACAAACAAAAAGAAATAAATAAAATATATTCTACAGAAAAAAATGTCGCATAATTGATTTCTTTTAAAAAACAAACAGCATTTACTAATTAATTATAAATAAAATAACTAAAAATAAATTTAATATTTTTTGTAAATTTGAAAAAAAAAAAAAATTTTATTATTTATAATTCCACATGCAAGCATTCAAAAAACATTTAAAATAAATAATAAAAATAATTGATAAAGTTTTTAATTTTATAAAATTAACTGACCTCGATTTAGTAACTGATCTTTTCAGTTCTGATTGTAACCGTTGAACTGTGTGTTCTGCATTGTGATAAAGTGCAGTCATATGACGGTGTTCGGCTTCTGAAATAGCCCGTTCATGTTCAGACTCATTAACTCTTTCAGTTGCATGATTTAACATTTCCTAAAAATAATTTTATAATTAAAAAACGAACAAATAAACATCAATATAACGGGTAATTTAATTGCAGCTGATTCATGGTGACTACAGATTTTTGAAACTGAAATTCCCTGACTATTCCAGGTATTCCAGTCAAATAATTAAAAAGTTCCCTGACTATATGCAGTAATATTAAATCATTGGAAATATTTATTTAATTCAAAATAAAATGGCATAAGTCAGTTCTATAAATAATCAATCATTGTCGTTAAATGAAACTTTATTTTATTATTTGTCAATGTTCATAGGTTATTTTTATTTATTAAATGAATAATTTTTTATTTTTTATTTTAAATCTATGTTTTTATATAACTTACTCTGTAATAAAATATAAATAAACTTTTCATTTTCACTATAATAAATTTCATAAATAAGAACGTTTTATAGAATATTAATAAAGTATTAATCAAGTACGCGAATAATAAATTTAGTGAAACTTATTAGTTCAATACTTATGTATACTTTTAATGTTTTTGGTTTTTTAACTTGTCAATATGCATGTTAATAGCTTAAAGATCCTGACGATTGGTTTCTACTAAGACTTTGTTTTCTAACAGCTTTTTTAATTCTGATTGCTTCATTTTTTTGCTATTGGAATCAATTTCTACTAATTTTTTTCAAGACGGTATTACAATCGCATTCGCGTCGCGCCACTTTTTGAACAGTTTTGACAGAAAAAAAATTAATCGGATTTTTCAGTAAAAAAAAAAAAAAAGTAAAAATTTTTCCAGCTTTGTGGTGACATTCCCTGACTTATCCCTGATTTTTCCAGTATATTTATAATTCCCTGACATTTCCAGGTTTTCCAGAAATGTGGCCACTATTAGAAATTCTCTAATAAATTATTTATACGGAATGAACCCAGGAATAGAATCTTCAGGCTAGTAATTTATTATTCAAACTCCGTAATTTTTTTTGGCGGTTCTTTGAATATTATCAAGAAAACGATTCACTTGGAGATGAAAGATTAAGTAAAAAATTGAGCTTAGGAATTGAACTAATTATAAAATTTTTCTTTCGCACTGTGATGGTGCTACTATGTGTTGTATGTTCATGTAAATTGCAGAAAGCGTTAATAAATAAACAAATAATTATTAGTTTGATTAAATAGATTACCTGCCACGCGTGATCAAAACACCTTCCTTCCATTCTAAGACCTTCTTCTGCAAGATAAACCATTTCTTTAGCTGCCGCATGTTGCCCATTGGCTCTTTCAAATCTGATAGCTGCTTTTTGTGCATCTCGAAGTGCCTAACAAAATAGAAACCATTAAATTAATTAAACAATTAATTATCAAATTAAATGAGTTAAAAATATTATACTTATAAAATTATGCAAACAAAAGTTAGAGATTCATTTATTTATTTTTTTTTTCTTTAGGACAAAATTAATAAAATTTAATTATAGCTAAAAAAAAAATTATTAAACATTTTGCTGAATTACAAAAGATAATTAATGATAAATTAAAACAAATGTTATATAGAATGTCTGGGAAACTAATTTTGACTTATTTATAATTTATAATACTATTGGAGATTCGATCAATATATACTTAAAATTAAATTATTATAAAGTATTGATAATTTATTCAATATATTCACTGACCTCTTTAGCTTTAAATCGAGCGTCATAATAGGGCCGAGATTTTTCAATACAGGTACCAAGTTTTTTTGATAAGTTATCAATTGTCATTGTTGATTCACATAATAATTCTCTGAATGTTGCTCTTGCTTCCTATTAAAATAAAAATAATCATCTTAAGGCCATTCACAAAAAGTGCCTCCACTTTTTAAAAATTTTCAATGACTCAACTGTCAAAATTTTATCAATTAATTACAAAAAAAATTAAAGCATTAATTGGAAAAAGGACATCGTAGTCGTAATTTCCTTGAGATATAGATTTTAAAAAAATTACTTACAGTTGATATCAATTGAGAGTTAAACAAAATTTGATAATACTGAAGTTAGCCGACTTCTAATAATTTTTTGATTTTTTTTTAAACGATAAATTATCAAATAAAAATATATGAAAAAATTGCACGTGGAGATTTTTAAATTTTCTACATGTGCATATTTTTATTTTATATTTTATTGTAATTTTGTTGAAAAAAAAAATCCTAAAATTGTTAATTGTCTGTTAACTTCAGAATCATCTAAATTTGTTGAATAGTAAAATCGTCATGTCCATTTTATAATTCAAATTTTCAAGTTTTGTAGGTCAAAATTTATTCAACAAATTTTGTTTAACTCTTAATTCATAACAACTGTAAATAATTTTTTTTTACTTCTGTATCTCAACGAAATTACGACCACGTTGTCCTCTTTTCAATTAAGGTTTTAATTTTTTTTTAATAAATTGATAAAATTTTAATACGGATACGACAGTTGAAAGTCATTTCATATTTTTAAAAAATGGATACTGTCAAAGAATGTCCTTAAATAATTAAAAACTTTCAATTATTTTTAAACTTGTTAACTATAATTCCTAAATAACATTCAGTAACAATTATGAGTAATTAAATTCTAATAAAGAATTTGAAATTTTCAATAAAAATTACAAATTTTTATGAGTGTGAATGTAGTAGACATCAGACAAATATAAAATTATAAATAAATAAAGTAAATAATTTGAAAAATAATATTTTTAAAAAATGCACTTATTAATTTTTAAATTTTTTAAATGCGCATTTTTTTAACATTTTATTTTATCAATTATTTACTCTATTTATTAATAATTTTAAATTTGTCTGATGTTTACTACATTCACATAAATTCATAAATTTTTCTGAATTTTTTCACTATAATTTTTTAGTCGAAAAATAAAAGTATATTTTTAAAAAATATTTTTACAAATGATTCGATTAAAATCAATTTTAAAAAATATGTAATTTACATTTTAATATTATTATTTAAATTGTAAAAATGAAAAAAAATACTTACGTCTAAATCAACCTCAAGTTTATTAATATTATCAGTAGCAGTATTTAATCTTTCAAGTTCAATCTTAAATTTAAAAAATACACATTACAATTAATAAAAATGATATCTCAAGTATTGTCATAAAATATTAATCCATAAAATAATTAAAACAAATAATATTATATTAGATTCATAAAATAATGATTTTTTTTATTACTTGCACTCTGGGATCTACTGCATCATCGACTTTGTCATCATCGTTGGCACTTTCTGTCAGATTACGTTCACTCATAATTCATTTATTATTATTATTGTTATTATTATTTAATTTATATTATTATCAATTACACTAATTAAAACTTATATTAATTGAAGTAATATTATTTACAGTATTTTCATAGCCACCTGTATCATTGACTTTAGACGTCAGGTGGCCATGTTGGAATATAAATTTTCTCTCTCTTTCTTTCTGTCTCTGTCTCTTTCTCTCTCTCTCTCTCCCCTTATCTGTTACTAATTTATTTGATCTATAAATTAATTGAATTAAAAATCAATGTTCTTTCATTAGTTAGAAATTATTTAAAAAAATTCAATAAAATTAAAAAAGTGACAAAATATTTTTGTTTATTCAAAAATATTCTTTTTGTTTATATAATGAATTCAAAAATTTTATTTTAAAAATTTGCTAAAATGAAATTGTGAATAAATATTTAAATAATATAAGTAAAATTTACATTTTTGAATACAGAAAATCTTAATGCAAAAATAATCTGCATAATTAATGAAAAAAAAATTTCATTAAGTCTAAAACATATTTTGAATGATCCTAAAGTTGACAGACAATTAACAATTTTCAAAGTTTTTTTTTAACTCATTCATTACAAAAAAAAAAAAAAAATAATAACTGAAAATATGCACATGTATAGAAAATTAAAACAACTAAAGGTGCAATTATTTGAAATATTTTTTTTTTTTTTATAATTTATCACTGAAAAAAATCAAAAAATTATTAGACGTCCGCTGAATTGAGTATCATTATTTTTAATAAAATTTTTCGAAATGCTTAAGTATATTTATGGTATATATTTTTTTAATTCAATTTCTTCGATAGAAAAAATACCAGACGTCGGAAAATTTTAAAATTGTTAAAACAAATCACGAATTATTAAAAATAATTATTTGAAAATATTCACAGACAAAAAAAAATATTTATATGAATTTTTTAAATTATTTTCTTTCAATATTGTGTTAATTATTTTGAAAATCAAAAATTTTTGGTTGTCTATTTTAAAGTTTAATCGGAATAAAAATTATTTTAAATTTATTGATTTACAATAAAACTAATAATATTTAAAGTTTTTATATACAAGTCGAATATTGTACACAAATAATTAAAAAAATACAAAATTTCAAACTTATGCATTTAAAAACTTTTTTTTTTCAAATAATGAGAATGTCCCTGATTAAAAAAAAAAAAAAAAAAAAAAACAATTAGAGATGATTCGAAACAATTCAAAATAATTCAATTTTAATACTATATCGATACACATTTATCATTGAGTAAATCATTTTCTTTAATCAGGGCATAGCTGACAAATTGGCAATTTAAAAAATTTTTTAATAATTAAATAAAATGTAAGAAAAATAAAAATTAACAAATACGTATTTAGATAATTGAAAAATCTGTACGCGTATATAATTGATTTATTTATTTATTCAAAATTTATAAATTGTCTCATGTAGCAGACATTTATACTCATTTTAAGTATTAAATTTTGCTATTTGAATATTATTTATAAAAAAATTATTAGATATTAGGTATTTTTACTGTCGTTAAAATAACATACGATAAAAATTTATTATAGTTAATTCTACAAATAAGTAATCTATATTTTTATATACAATCTTATAAAATATGAGAATATGAGTGTGAATTAGCTGACAATTATCAATTTTTTTAATTATAGAATAAATAAATAATTTGTAAGTAGAGTAAAAATTAAAAAATTCATATTTAGATAAATGCAAGATCCGTCCGCGCATTTTTGTTCAATTTCATTATTTATTTATTTAAAATTTATAAATTCTCATGTCTACTACATTCACACTCATGATAATTTATAAATTTAAAGTATAAATAAATAAATTAATTTAAATAATAAAATCTACAAAAATGCGCGTATTGTTTTTTCAATTATTTAAATAGATATTTTGTAAGATTTTTATTGAACTTAAATTTTATTTATTTATTCAAAAATTTAAAAATGGCCAAATGTCAGCTATTTTACACCCATAAAATAAGACAGTAAAGTTATAGCGGACATTCGACAATTTTAAAAATTTTGAAATAATAAAATAAAATGTTTATAAAATAAAAATAAAAAAATTCACGTGCAGACAATTCAAAAATCAGTACATGCATTTTTGTAAATTTTATTATTTTAATTATTTAATTTTTTTATTCGTAATTAAAACATTGTCCTGTCTGCTACATTTTCACTCATTATAAAATTTGAAATTTAAAATGTTGATAATTTAGAAAATTATATTCTAAGTAATAAATTGATCTTCAGTTGGTAATAAATTTTATACTTCTGTTGTTATTAACCTAGAAATATTTAACGTATTCCAGTATTAAAATAAATATCACACTGGTACGTGTTGTAAACAAATAATCATACATTTAAATTATTGATTAAATATCAAATCAAATCAAATAATAAAATAAATTAAACTGTCAGTTAATGACAAACTAATGATAAAACATGTGGTTATTAGTCGATAGCAGTAAAAATATTAAAAAATTAAACAGTGGAGATACAATAACATTTGGACGCAGTAATACAGATATCGTATTGTCAAATGATGCTTCAATAAGTCGTAATCATGCTAAATTACAAGTTATTACAGTAGATAAAACTGAAAAATTATTTATAAAAGATATAGGTTCAAAATACGGTACATATTTATTAAATGATGATGAAAAAAGTGATCAATTCAGAATAACCAATGAAGGTTACAATGTAAAAAATAATGATAAAATACGTTTTGGTTTACGTAATCATATTTATTCATTAATTTATAAGCCAACAATAAAATATCATGTATTGATTTCACGTGTTCATGGTAATGATAAAAATAATTTAGAAAATATATTTGAAAAAATTGGCGGTAAAATTTTAAATTCGTGGTCTGATGAGTGCACACATTTGACAACAACTAAAACAGGAATAACTGAAAAAGTTGCTTGTGCTTTAGCATCAGGAATCCCGATTGTCAATATTAATTATTGGGACGATTTATTAAAGGCTAAAGGAGTAACAGGAACAATTCCAGATTATAAAAAATATATGCCGCCATTAGATAATTCATTTTTGGATGACAAACAGGCAACGTTGTCGCCAAATTTAATGCGAAAGAAAATTTTTAATGGTCTTATTTTTTATCATTTTGAAAAAATGCAGCGCGAGTTGTATTCAACGATGATTAGATTAGCGGGTGGAAGATCTTTTGTTTTTGATGAATCAGTTAAAGTTGAAGATACTGTTGAAGATAATATTATTATTGTTCAGCCGTCTGATGATATTGAAACTCAGTCATCTTCTTTTGAACATTTTCAAAAAATTTCCATGGAATTGGCGCGAAATAAATTACGTACGATTCCATCAACTGAAATTGCGCTGGCTATTTTTTACTGCTCTACAGAAAAATATTGTAATCCAAAATTTAAATATAGAAAATTATTTAAATCGACAAAACCGACAGTTGAAGAAAATAAAATTAAATTTCCAATTGTGGCTCAGGATACGCAGGACTTGGATAATTTGCCGAAAATTTTGAAAAGTCAGCAAATTATTCCTGAATCTGCGCCACTTGACTCTTCAGTAATTGAGAATCCATTTGTACCAAAAAATAAATTAAATATCAACGTTGATAGTAGAAAAAAAAATCTGGAAAAAATAAATAAATCTAAAGATATTTCAGAATCATCTTCAAGAAATTTAAAAAATGCAGAATTAGGTAAGAAGAATAATGATATTGAAGTCGGTGGTAAAGATAAAACTCACGAATCGTTGGATAAAATATTAGTTGCTAATGATAATAAAAATAATAAAAAAACTGCCGGGCCAGCAGCTGTACAAAAATCATCAGCCGAAATCAAAGTCAAAGAATCGCGTGAAAAAAAAAATGACATTGAAATGGATGATGGAAATTTTGAAATTCCAGCTGTAAAAAAAAATAAATTAATCGATAGTAAAAAAACAGATAAGTCTGCAGTTAATTTACGCCAAAGTGAAATTGAGAAATCACGTAAAAGTAAACATAAAGATACAGCTGATAATTTTGTAGTTGATACTGATAATAGAAAAAATCATGAGCCTGAAACGAGGAAGAGAAAATCAATTGATGAAGAAGACGTTAAAAATAAAACTGTTTGGGACATTTTATCAAATACTTCACAACATAAAGGTAATAAAATTAATATTGTTAATGATAATGATGAATTAAATGATAAAGAAAATGTTTTTTTTTATTCAGAGTCTCGAGTTGTGGATAGCGACGATGATATTAAACCAGATGTCTCAAATATATGGATGGATAATTCAAATTTACAAAGTAAGGAAAGAGGACAGAAGAGAAAAAAAATATCCCATGAAGAAGGAAGAAGAGACAAAGAAAATGGGATAGTAAAATATGTATACATTGGAAGACAAATTGATGGCAGCAGTTCAAGTAATTTGAAAATAAATCAATGTAGGAAAAATCAATGTTGTATACCAAAAAGAAGATTGAAGCGGGAAGATATGTACGTGTGGGATCCAAAGCAAAAGATGTAAAAAGATATTACTGTTAATATAATTATTATTATTATTATTATTATTACATTTAACTAAATAATTAAAACTTTCTATGTTGTTTTGTATTAATTTTCTTATATTTTAATAATTAATGTTTATATAAATTCTTTAAACAAGTATTTTTAATTAGTGTATTTTGATTTACTTATCGTTAATTTTTTTTTTTAATACTAGTTTGCGAATGGTGTTTGAATGAAATAACTTTAAAAGTTGAATAATTATTAATTTAACTGACGGACAAGGGATCTTTGATTTGACTCATAAAATAAAAAAGACTACGCTCGAAGAGTAGAAAATTCGTCAAGGACTAAACAAGTAGATGATAGCTTGTTCGCAACTACAGGAAACCAGAGCTTTAGCTCAGAAATTGAAATGAAACTTTAGACATCTCTATGACGTACAGTATTTGACGTAAAAGTAAAGCTGCTATTTTACATCAAGTTTATATGCGATGTTACGTGTGGGAGAAAGCAAAAAATTGAATTGAAATTTTTTATGTCTAGGTCATCGAGATGTCAAATGTTTTATATCAATTTTTGAGTTAAAATGTTGATCATCTAGTGAGTTCTCATGGGTCAATTTTTGATCTCAAGTATACGTAAAATATCTGCGTTAATTTGACTATTGGTTGAGCTAAATTGTCTATTTGGGTAAATGGTTGCAAATGGAGAGGAGCTTTTTTAGGGTGTAAATGCGAGGTCGCGTCTTATCATTTTATCTCGAAGTGACCTGTTCACCAGTATAGGAAACTGGTGCCAGAGGGACCCTCCCCCAGCTCACTTCGATCAGAGTCTCTTCATTTCCTGAGATGGTAAGTGTTTGGCACACATGGACTCATGGTGGTTGTGATGAGACACCAGTTCTTTGAACTCCCTCCGATTAACGTCCACCTTGAGTCACTTGATTATATTTTTCGATTAAGGATGTCTCGGAAGGAAGTTGGGGCTTCGCAGCACGTGTATTCCTGAAATAGATAAGAAACGTCCTCTCGTAAAACGGAGGTGGACTTCGATCCCGTTACATTAATTAATTGTTAATTTAACTAGTGATAAATTTCAAAAATTTTGCTAAGATGCCTTTAAATTAATGTAATTTCAACATTTTAAAGAAAAAAATAACAGTATGTTCAATACACTCTGCGACATCTACCAATATTAACATTAACTTTCAACTCAACACTGACCATGAAACCAGAGTACAACAGAACCATGGAGGCTAGAGTAGACTATTCATTCCTCCACTACTGTAGTCTCCATGATAAGAACAATCATCGCAGTCTAATCTAATCCTAATCTAATTTCATGTGATTCATAGTAAGAATTTATCCTTCGTCCTAATACGTGTCTATTTAGTACATCAATTTATTTATTATTCATCATCGTTTTAACTAATTATCTAAATAAAAATCAAAATTTCATTTTTGGTGGGTTTTAATTTTTCAATTGTATTGTTTAAAAAAAATAACTTCAAAGCAATTAAAATTTTTTTAATTGTGTTTATTTTTAAAATTTTACAGTTTTATCGCAATTGTTAACAATGTCCCCAAAACTAGATCAACAGCTTTCTGAGTTAGAACAACTTGAACAACTTAAAGGATATGCAGAAATTCATTTAAAGTGTTCTAATATGTATCTTTCTATGTTACGGAGCTTGTCAGATCCATATGGTCTAGAAAAAAATCCAAATCCTTGGAGGACTCTCAAAGAAGGATCTTACTATCTTGGAAACGCTTATAAGTTAGTTCAACAACATAAAATTATCATGGGTTCACTAGACAAAAATTTGGAACCATTGGATAAGTTGTTGACATCACTAGAATTTAATTCAGAACACATATCATCAGGGTACACAGACGAAGCTTACGGTGGAAAGGCCAAATGCTTCGTATCTAAAGGACAAGGCACCAAGTACTACAACTTATTGCACAGTGACTTGACGAAAGACGTGAGATTATTCATACAAATGGCTGAATGTGACATCGAGGTTCCTATTAAAAACTTTTTAAAGTCAATCAATCAGAGATTGCCGGCTGCTCTATACAAAGCCATAAAAGATGATAATCTTACGGTTAAGGATTGCAGCCAAATGGTAGTCGATTTCAAAGACGACGATGGAAGGACAGCATTGCACTGGGCTGCTTACAATGGCAACGTAGATATTGTAAACGCCTTGTTAGAAAATGGCGCCCAAGTTACTCTGAGTAACAAAAGCAATACGCCGTTGCATTTGGCTGCTTCGAAAGGCCACGTAGAAGTTGTAAAACTATTACTGCAAAATTTTAGTCGCGGTGAATTGAATAGTATCATCAATGCTAAGACAGCTGGTGGCAATACGTCGCTTCATACCGCCGCTAAAAATGGTTGTTTGGAAGTTGTTAAGTCTTTGTTGAGACATGGCGCCATTTACGACATTGATAACAAAGATGGCAAGGAGCCTATTGATCTCGCTGAAGACCATGAAGTCGTTGGGTTTCTTAAATTTGTCGATCAGTTGTTTTTAATAGTTAGAAAAGGTTTCGGTGAAATCATCAACAGGCTGGAAGTAGAAAAAGGTGAGCTTCTTGCGGCTGCGAATGCTCAAAATCGTCAAGGGGATTCATTAGTCCAGGTTGCTATTCTTAATGGGCATAAAAACCTTGTGGTTAAATTGGTGGAAATGTTGCAAAAGGCTGGTGAGGAAATAATTATAGTTGACCATCCTTAAATACTATTTGTAAATAAATTCTTTTCTACGCTAAGAGAATTTTACGGTATTTTTCACATCAGAAATTTATAGAAAAAATACTATGGTGATAGTAGGATGAGGACAATATGGAATTATGGTAAAAACTACTCATAACTGAAATTTTTCAAATACATCAAACAGAACTTACAATGTGCTGAAACGATGCAACTTATTTCCTACGTAGAGATGATAAGAGACGAGTTGTACGTTCACGAATTTATTACTTTCAATAAATCTCCACTAAATTCACTAAACTCAATATTTCTATTTATTACGTTGCTTCTAAATTAATATTACTTCGACTTATTTATCTGAGGAAATCACGATTCTCAGTGGTTAAGGACCCAATAACTAATTTCCAACGTTGACATTTACTTACGTACACCACCGTTACAGGAACAAAAACAATAAGAGCATCGTAGAAGGCTTACTTGTGTTGTCACTGATCCGAAGTATTCGATTACCACGTGAAATAATTTTATTCTACTTATAGTTCAGGATAAAGGAATTTATCTTGTGTAAAATAAATCTTTCAACACGTGGTTAATACGATACGTAACTATATTATATAAAATACTACTTAACGAGCGTCTAGCCCACGAAAATAATATTCCCAGAAAATAGGTAAATAACGGCAATAATGCCTAAAAATATAAACGGAACTTTACTTGCAAAGATTTCACAGAACCCGATGAAAAATGATTTTATCTGATTACATATGAGTATATATGATTATATATGAGATTATATATAATCATATATGAGTCTATGTATGAATAGATCTGATCAGGCTTCAGTGATATTAAACCTATAAATATTTAATTATGTATATAGGTCCATAATATATATATATATATATATATATATATATATATATATATATATTTGGGTGCTTTGTTTGAAACGACTATTTTTTTTTTCTGGTCCATCGACGGAATAGTGTTCCAAACATGTAAAAAAAAATTCTCACCAAAGATAAGCTCTTAGTTGTAATTTTAAACTCGCTAAATGAATTTGAAATTTTTTCACTTAATCAATATGTAAATTTTGATTTTTTTTTTCAATTATCTATAGCTTCGCGACATTGTAAGATAATAAGTCGGTATTAGGCGGAAATAACAGAGGAATCCTAGCTTCCTCTTTAAAAGTGCTTGTAGCTAATTTACGTTTTGTAATCGGTCTCACTGGTAAAAAATCTTAAAGCCAATTTTTTCTCAAATTTCATGGTTTTTTTTTAAATTTTCTCGCAAACCATTAACTTTAGAACAAAATTGATGAAGCTGAAGCTAGCGGCTAAGTTTGAGCAGCTAAAACATGAGGCTCAGTGACGTATAGTAGTGGGGCCCTAGAGTCATTAGAAATTTTCTAAACAAATCGAGAGACAGTGAAAGTTTTTCGTAGCAATCGAACTTGCAATTATAAACAGTAGAGAGGCCAGGGCATGTTGGACCCCTCCCCTTCCCAATTTTGAAAATGAAAACAAACTTTTTTTTTTTAAAGTTTTTTCTAATTTGAATTTATAAGCGATTTATAAACAAGTATTTTCGGTAATATGAACCACTTCAAAATTTTTTAAAAAATAGGAGTGGGCAGGGTGGGGGTGGGGCAGAGCGGCCCCCTGAAATTTTGATAAAAAAAATTTTTTTTTTTTTTCGTCTAATTACCATAAATTCGATAAATTTGCGCATTTTTAGTCCTACGCATGACTCCTGGGGCAAAATGGACCTGCCAAAAATTTTCAAAAAACAATTCTTTCAAATTTTTATCGTCGAATTATAAAAAATTTAATATATTAATCCATTTTTCGGTTGATTCTCTATAGCTGGGGCAAATGTAGCTACTAAAAATATTCGAAAGTAATAATTTATTTTTTAATTGATAAAATTTTTTAAATAATGCAAAATGATTTGTAATCTAAAAAATCAAAAAACACGTTTTTGGGTTCAAAATAATGACAAATAAGAAATATAGAGTTTTTTTTATTCAATAACAATTAGTATTTAAGCTAATCGAGGGGGAACGATTAATTATACCTTGAAAAATTTTTTTTGAGTATTATAAAATCAAAAATAGTTGTCAAAAAAAATAAATACATTCTTAATGATGCAAACAATTGAGAAAAAAAAAAATAATAATAAAAAATAATCATTTTTTGGAGGGGGGCCTCTCTGCCTCACAAAAAATAAAAATTTTTTTCAGAATTTCGGCATAATGTCCAATTTGTTCGAAATAGGACAAAAGTAAAGTGATCTGATGGTTGAAATCCACAAAAAGTAATAATTGGCTTAGGAGGGCCGCACTGCCCCACCCTCCCCTATTTTTTTGTATTGAACACAGCAAAAATGATGAAATTCATTGTGATTATTTTATCGGAACATTATGTAAATAATACAATCATATTGATAAAAAAGGCTCAATAATTCATAACTTTAATTGCAAAATTACACAGTAGAAAATTTTGTGTTTTTGTGTACAAAAATTCAGTGGTTAACTATATTGTGTCAATTATTTGACACCATCAAGGGTGAATTTGACATAAGTTGAATGTGTTATCTGATCTCAACAAGTTTTAAACCTGTATTATTGTCTGACACAAGTATGGTGTGTTAAATTAACACAAAACATTGAGTGGACCGTTTTGGACATTTGATTTGTGTTAAATTTAACACAAATTTTTCAACTGTATACAGTAAATTTTTCCGTTGTATAACGATAGAAAAATATTTAATTTAGAACATTTTACAATTATAAGAGAAAAAAAATAACAAACAAAATTAATTCAGCTTTTTTTATTTCTATGAGACCGAGGAAAAGGGGCCCTTCTGCTAAAAATTAATATTTTTCTAATAATGATACATCATGAAAAGTTTGCTTAGTTAAATTACGCAACATTCTTTTAGGACGAAAAATCTTTTTTTTTTAAGAAATTTTGTTTCGTTCCCCAAAATTTTTCTGTCCAAATAATTTTTATTTTCAATTCATAATGCAACAAATTTCTTAGAGCAAGTAGAAATTTTATTGAGTTGAGTCAAAATTTTTTGACCCAAGAAATTTTTTTTTTCTATACATATGTATTACTTTCAGAGTTTAAAATTTTCATTGAGAAAACCTTGAATATTTATTTACTGAAAGAAAGTATGGATTTTAAAATTATTACGCTATCCAGTTTTTTTTTTTTAATGATCGATTTCATATAATTTAATTATTAATTTTATATTAAAGATCGTAATCATCAATTTAATAAGTGATTTAAATTAGTCAAATTCATTATTTAATTCCAAACGAAGCTAGAAATTTTGAATTTTAAATCACTTCCTACTCATTGTTTTAAATTTTTGACAAAATTCGTAAAAAATTGAAATTCATGACTTAAGAATTTCTTATTATCCGCTTGAATAGAAAATAGAAACCAATAATAGTAAAACATCTTATATGTATCTTTTATTAAAATCACTTTTGGATGGAATGTGATTGATTATTTATAAGTTTTTTTCTAATAAGTAGTACATAATAATACTTCCATTCCTGGTACTTTTTGCTTTGATCAAAGAAAAAAATGTTTATTGGTGTTCTGAATAATAAGTTCATAGTTGTTTTTGCAATGAATAATTTGCAATTTTCTCATAACTCGTAGATTAATATAAATAATTTATGTAGATTAGCCATCATATTTTTACTTGTTTACACTATTCATTCGAGTTTTGCAAATGAATTAATACAATTCCAATTTGAATTAAAATTTTTTTATGATTAAAATACTATAATTTCAGTTCTTTAGCTCAAATGACGAACAAATTTTTGAATTTAAAAATTCTCGGTAGTTCTATTATTAATTTTCTTTTTACTTTTAAATAACAAATAAATTAACAAATTCCAGATAAAATACCTAATTAACAGTGAAAATTATCCTATCTTGGGAAATTTTAAAATTGAAGATGAATAATTCTTGAAACAAAAATTTTCTGACAACGAAATGAAATTGGGATGTACTAAATCAATTAATTTGTTACAAGAACAATTTCTTTAATCTTACTTAAGTAAAACAGAAATTAACTGATTCTTCTTCTGCCAGCAAATTTAGTAACAATAAAAAATTTTTGATTTTTGGAATAATTGCGGAATTAAAAAAGAAACAAGGGTTTTATCAATGATAACATATTATTTTTGGTGTCAAATTTTTATGTATATATATATATATATATATTTTTTTTTTTTCCATACATTAATATTGAAAATATACGATTATAATGATAAAATTTTTTTCAATATAGTATTTTTTTCATAATATCTAGTATCACTATTTTTCATGATTTTATTTGTTACAATATCACAATATTTCTTTTCATATTTACGTATGAGTAGCTTAAACTATTTATTTTGTTAATACATCTGCAGCATAAGCTAAAGTACTAGTCCAACCTGTATACGTCTGACTTTTGTTTGTTCGATTGGAATATTTTCTTCTTCAAATATTAAATTGATATCGTGATCTTTACTTCCGTTATTTTTTATTAATATTTTGTGTATTGCTCGACGAGCATCTGACATATCTTCATTGTCAAACTCTATGGGCACTGAATTGCAAATTATATAAGCCCACATACAAACATGCATATCTAAGCTTGGAACTCCCTTAAAGTTTCCTTTCTCTAATTTTTCCTTATCTACTGATCCCAATATCCGCTCCTCGCACTGTACGCCTGATTTTCCTTCGACTTGGTAAGCCAACTCGTCTCTTTCTGGTCCATTAAATAATCGCCGATGATTTTCATTAGATTTGTGTTGGATTATGTTTTCATGATACACATCCACATTATCATAAGGTTGCACTTTTGGAATCCCTTTGAATGAGAATTTAAATTTTGTGCAAATACTATTTAGGCATTGAGCTGTGGCTGTAAATGTGATTTTACCATTTTTGCATTTATATAAGTGGTGCCCTTCAAAAGCTAAAACACAATACTTATACTCTTCTTCTGCATTGAATATTTTGCTTAAGGTATTCGTCTATTTTCCGTGGTTTATTATTTTTATTCAGAAATTCGAACCAAAAAGATGGTATATTTAAAGGCTTTCCTCGATAACTGTATAAAGACTTCTGACGTTTTCTTTTTGTAGAATCATTGGTAATTCCACCACATTGATGCTGTGAACAGGGTCTCTTTTTATTACTCCCGTCATCTCCAATATTTTGATTTTCATTATTATCACCACTATTATTGTTATGACTATTAGTTGCATCACTGTCACTACTGCTCTTATTATTATCGTCATCGATGTTAATTTCATCGTCATCATCATCCGTATCATTGAGGCAGAAATCCACGTAGGAGTTCGATTTATCATCAAATTGATTCTCTGCTCCATCATTTCTATGAACTCCAAAAAAAATTGTATAAGATGTTTAAAATATATACAAGATTTTTATTGAAATCATACTTGCTTTAGTCCTTCGGCTGAAGAGGAGAGCCCGTATACATTTTGTTGGCACCGGGTACACTCAACGGTTTCTTACGTATTTTGAGCCGAGGATCACGAAAATCGGGTCCGTTTTGTTCAAAAGTGGTGCAAACAATTGTTAATAACAATTTAATTGTTTAAATCAGAATAACTCCCGAACGGCTGGTTTGTTGGGGCAGTGTAAAGAAAACAAAATGTTCAGAATGAAAAAATACACAAAAAAGGTATCATAGTGGTTTTTCGTATCTCAGATATTTTGCGAGATATGACCAAAAAACGAGCGACACGCTCGGACCTCTTACTCTCGCACAAGCGGCTGCCTATGCGCGAGCTCTCTCTCGCACCAAATCGCGTCAGATGCTTGATAGGCCGAAATTTTATCGATTTTTTGAATCCAATCTGGGCTTAAAAAAATTTCATTTGTTTATAACATTTGTTAACAAAAAAAAAGTCTCCGGACGGTACGATAGAAATTCGTTTCAGGAAAAATGCAGTCGATTGGTGGTATCGACATTTCATCGATTTTTTTTATTTTTTCTCTCATTTTTAGTGTAAAAAACTTAGAAAAATTTCGGCCTATCAAGCATCTGACGCGATTTGGCGCGAGAGAGAGCTCGCGCATAGGCAGCCGCTTGTGCGAGAGTGAGAGGTCCGAGCGCGTCGCTCGTTTTTTGGTCATATCTCGCAAAATATCTGAGATACGAAAAACCACTATGATACCTTTTTTGTGTATTTTTTCATTCTGAACATTTTGTTTCATTTACACTGCCCCAACAAACCAGCCGTTCGGGAGTTATCCCGATTTAAACAATTAAATTGTTATTAACAATTGTTTGCACCACTTTTGAACAAAACGGACCCGATTTTCGTGATCCTCGGCTCAAAATACATAAGAAATTGTTGAGTGTACCCGGTGCCAACAAAATGTATACGGGCTCTCCTCGTCAGCCGAAAGACTATCAAGGAAAAATCAAGTTCACTTTTCGTTGACATTTAAAGCTCTGTAACTTTTTTGCGTTCATTTGACGTATGTATGATATTAAATACTTTTTGTAGGAAATTAAATTTCCTACAAGAACGTGCTTGTGAAAATTTGAAAAAAAAAAAATTTTTGATAGAATAAAAATGAAAAATAACAAAGAATAGTTTAACACTGAGGAAACTAACTTTTTCTTTGAAGCCTCGTAACTTTTTCCCAGTTTGTTTGACGTACATAATGCATCAGGACTTTTTTTGTAGAAAATTTAATTTCCTACGAAATTATATACGGAGAGAATTTTATGGTAAAAGTTATTATCAAGTTATCGTAAAATTTTTAAACTGAATTTTATAATAGAAAATATTATATAAATTATTAAATAAACAATCTGAATGGTACTATATATAAACATATCTACCTCCACATATAATTATGCATGACGTTATATATAATTTGATCTGATCATGTCTGACCAATACATTGTGTCTCGAAATAAGTATAAAGCTATATACAGGTCTATATATAATTAGATCTGATCAGATCTGAATTATATCTGCCTATGTATGATCATATATAGGCTTATATATAATTATACATAATTACATATATTTATACATGAGTTAATACATGATTAGATCTGACTGATATAAACCCATATATAATCAGATATAGGTCCATAGGGTTGGGAGGGGCGGCAAAAGGGAGTACCTATGGAAATACTAAGTTTTTGATGACTAAAATACGCCGAATCTTTTTGTTTTTAATGACATCCTAGGTAAATAGACAAAATTTTTAGCTGCCGTTATAAAATAAAATTTTTATTTTTGGCGGGCAAACGCGGTACCCTTAAAAAAAGTTGAAAAAAAAAAATTCTGAAAATTGATCAAATTTCATTAAATTAAATTTTTTTTTATGTAAAATACATGAAGAAAAATTACATTTTACAACATTGGTGGATGCGAAGGCAGAATAAAATTTTTTTGTGGGGCAGAGAGGCCCCCCTCCAAAAAAAGATATTTTTTTTTTTTTTTTTTTTAATTGAATCGTTATCAATTAAAAAATAAAATATCATTTCCAAATATTTTTAGTGGCCCAACATGCCCCAACTATAGAAAATCAGTCGAAAAATGAATGAACATATTAATTTTTTTTTAATTTGACGATAAAAATATGAAAGAATCATTTTTCAGAACTTTAGGCTGGTCCATTTTGCCCCAGGTGTTATGGGTAGGGCTAAAAATGCGGAAATATATTAAATTTTTTTTAATTTGACGGTGAAAATTTGAAAGAATCATTTTTTTGATTTTTCGGCTGGCCCATTTTGCCCCAGGTGTCATGCGTAGGGCTTAAAATGCGCAAATACATCGGATATACAGTTATTAGACGAAAAAAAAAAAAATTTTTTTTTTCACCAAATTTTGGGGGTACCCCGTTTTGCTTACCCTACCCCCTTTTGCCCCCCTCACCCCTACATAATTAGGTCTGATCAGACATGACTATTATAAACTTATATGTAGTTATATATGTCTATGTATGATTAGATCTGATCAGACTTCATTGATATGAAACCTATCAATATTTAATTATGTGTATAGGTCGTATATATATTACATAATATGATAATTTTTTAATATCAATGTTATTAAATTTTTGTTTTGTCAACTATCAGTCAAACTTAAATCCCCAATACTTAAAAAATGTTCAAAGGTTTCGAAAGCAATTTAAAAGTATAAATCGATATCGATTTATATACGAATATTTATTAGTTTATAGATAAATAGATTTGATGACATGTATCTAATGAATTCTATTGTAATTTATGTACAAAACCAAATTCATCATTAGGTGCATTATTTACGTAGGATGGATCAATTTGATTATTTGAGTTAAGTAATGCCATAAAATTATAAGTGTGTAACAGACTAGAGGATCAGACTACAATTAAGCGATAATCAAAGCTAAGCAGCATCGACGTGGGACATTAATTGAACGGGTGACCTCGTATTAAAACAGTAGTGAACTGACAGTAATTTTTTTTTTTTTTATTTAAATTTAACCGACATTTATATTGATGAAAACAATAAATCCTAATTAAATTATTTAATTAATAATTTACAGATATTCTAAATGAGATTTTAAAAATTACTATATTCGTTCATGCATGAATATATACAATCATATATGATGATATATTATCATATCTGGCCAATTTTTGGATCTGATCATATATAAGTGATTATATATAATTAGGCAAAATCATTTTCTCCCGGGTAGCTGTAAATTTTTGTTTATTTTCTTTTAATATCATTAGAAAAAAAAAAAAACTTGACGTACCTGAGTCTCCGGAAACTTAGTATTTCCTAAGGAATCCCCCCCCCCCCTCACCATTCTTGTATGAAAAAATATACAACACTATATAAAAATAAATATAATCTTATGTAGACAATATAATCCAATAGATGTAAAACACATTTATGTCAATACGTATTTATATAGGCATTGCTTTACAAAAAATATAAAAAATCCAAATTTTTATTTTACATTAAAAAAATAGTTTTTATTTAATAGTACTTGTTTACATGACATCAGAACCATAAAATTAAAAATTAAGCATTCATTCATTTTTTTTAGTTTTTTTTAAAAAAGCATGAAAAAGGGGAAAAATTTCAAACATACAAACATTAATCACTCAAGTTATAATAATCATTAAAAAAACTTTAAGTAATAGTTAACTACTAATGATAAACATGTAATATTTTATTAATAATATTAATCTGTTTATAATGATATTTATTTAAATCTTCAATTTATGCACATATAATAAATATACAATATCTATATATAATACTATAATACTTATGCACAATACTACATAATAATATATACAATATATACAATTAATTTAAATTTATCTCTTAGCACACAATTTATAATAGTATGTCTTAAAAATACTCTATAACATGACGCATGGATTAAAAACTAAACATTTACACAAACTTATTTTATGAAGACTAGATCAATAACTTCAAATCATCGTTAGCTAAATAAAAATACAATTTTCTAATAGACGGGTCCGAAAGTCCCAATTCATAAAAAACATTATAAAGAAATTCCTCAGAACTTTTGAGGTATTTGATTCTCGACGCAATAAACCGCAATTTCCAAATAATCATTTCGCTATAAATTGGGAATTTCAGAGATTTTATGATATGATCTAGTTGTCTATCGAAATTTGTATTTTTCAAGCACACAGCCAAGTAATGGTAGTCTTTATACAAAACATCCAGAAAGCTGACACTGCTGCCTGCAATCTTTTCATTTTTCATTTTGACGACCTCCATATAACACTCATCGAAGTAATCATCAAACTTTCCCTCAATGGCTTTAGTATTGCGTTCACACACATAAAACCCCGCGGCTAATAACCGAACAATGTGCTGCTTGATAAAATAAATATAATGAGGATTACGCGCTAACGCGTGGTCACATTCAATAAGTAATTTATCGTCAGCATCAATAGTGTTCGTATCAATACCAGCGTAAATGAGGGTAGAAATGAGTGTAAATAGGCCCCCCAACTTGACCAACTGATGAAGTATTACGTGTCTTTTAAATAATGGCAAATTATTGATATCATTAACGTGATATTTATTCACAAGAAATTCAATCAAGCAAAATAAAACATCACGAACGTTAACAGACGCGATGACTGCATCAAATATCGATAACGTTTTACCATTATTTTTATAAGTCCAATTAACATCAGCCCCGAATTCAAGTAATAGCCGCATCGCATCGAGATTGCTTTCCCGGATAGCTTTAATGATAGGCGTCACTCCTTGTTCAGATCTGACGTTAACATCAGCCTTGTGCTCCAGCAACAATCGAACAATTGTCCGCGATTCTTCGTCACGGACGGCTAAGTGCAATGCCGTTTCTCCTGGATAATCGGAATATTTATTCAATTTGATATTGACATCAATGCCATTTTTCAATAAATATTCAACGATTTGATGATTTCGGGATTGAACGGCTTGATGCAATATAGTTTCCTCGGTTTGTTGGATGCGTGTATGAATATTGGCGCCAAGATCTATTAAGAGTTTGAATTTTTCGAAATTTCCAACTCCTGCAGCTAGGTGAAGAAGCGAACCGTAGAATAGGTTGGGATTAGTTTTGTCGACATAGATGGTGTTAATGTCGACGATTTTTTCTAGCGATGCCTTCAGGGATTCGGTGTTTCTCAGTTGAATATCCCACATCAATTCCCTGATTTGGGAGCTGGCTTTTCGGATTTTCGAGTCGCGGTTGATAGATTTCATGTTGATCTTGATATTTTATGACAAAGAAAAAAATCTATTGTTAATCTGAAAAAAAAAAAAAAATAAATAGCAGGTTAGTTTTATTTCAAGATCTTCAATTTTAAGATCTATCGATTATTAGTAAAAATTACAAGTAGTAAAAATTTAGTAAAAATATCACCGATATATGGCAAAAAATTATATGAAATCAGAAACTAAAATAGATCATTCATGTATATTATATCATAAAATTTTATGATGGTTTTTTGCCATATGTCTGTGATATACTAGTAACTTTTGCTAATAATCGATAGAAATTATCATTTATTATTAATTATTATCAATTTCTGATCATTATTTTGAGGCTTGATATATTTAAAATAAAAGCATTTAATTTCCTAAAAGATCTTAATCTCTAAGTTATCATCAATCTTGTTTGGTAATTCGTTGTCAAGTTACAACGTTGCATATTTAGAAAGAATTCTACCTAATGTTATTTGGATACGCAATAGAAAATCGAGAAGCACCACCTTTAAAAATTGATATTAAGAGCTCATCTTTTAACAGGGTCTTTGTTTAGGGATACTCTGTCGATTTTTCAATGTTCTTTGAGAAAAAAATTTTGATTTTCTTTAAATGCTCTAATTCACAATTTCCTCTGTGGACCTCTCACATGGGAATCCAGAGATCCATGGTTTCCTTCATAAATTCTTATGTAAGTCAATGTACTTTTATAGTAATTTTTAGGGATTTTTATATTCAATCGATACATTCCTACATGTACTCCTATGGGTTTACCTACAATTTCACATGGATTTTTTGATTAGGGTAGTGATGAACGACGAAACATGACTTTACATGAGTTATGCACGGTCATCATGATAATGTTAAGTAACTCTTAATTATGCATGACCATTCTCTCCGTACTACACATTCTCATCTATTATCAGACTTGGTGTATGACTTTGGATGAATCAGGCATGGTCATGAATGCTCATGTAAATTCATACCTAGCTATGCAGTCCAATGCATGATCATTAATTTTTCGTTGTACATAGTCATGCATGATTGCGCATAGCTTAACATAACTCATGCGTGATCAAACATGACTTACAACGAATCATGCATGATCATTCTTGATTAAGCTTGGTCATGCATGAATATTGCACGAATCATGTGCGACTATTCTTTTCTTGCCACGCATAATCATGCATGTCTATGAATGAGTCATATAAAGCCATGCCTGGATCATGCACGGTCATGCATAATCAAGCATGATCGTGCATGATGATTTTTTTCCGGGAATACTCATGGCATTTCATTGGAATATCTCCTGATTTGAAAAGAGCTATTAAATCGATGTATTTACTTGTCGATATTGGCAGTACCTCAGCATACAACTGATTTATGTAGATAACAACGACGATTTTTAAAAAATTTTTGTTTTTTTATAATATGTGTCAATAAATATTTAGCTAAATCAATTTAATAATTAATTGATGTTTCATTTCTATGAATTTTTAGTATTAACTAATAAATTAAAAATAAAATTAACGGTAAAAAGGCTTGTATCTGATATTATAGGCCATTTTGACATTACCCGACTAGAAATTTTTAGGTGCACCCACTTGGGAACCAATTGGGTTGCCCAATGGGGAACCTACATTGGGATGTAACGCAGAAACGTACTTGGGTCCCGATCGGGCAATCCCTATAGGTTCCCAATTGGGTAAGACCAACGTATTCCCAAACGTACGATCCCTATTCAAAAAAATATTAAATTTCGAAAAAAAAATAAAATAATTTTAATTAGGTCTGAAATGTAATCTATTGTATTAGAAGCATTACTTAGAGGCATTATACATGATTTTGATTGATGAAAAAATCCCGATTACTGTTGGGCTCGAACCTGCATCCTTTAGATCCAAAGTCTTTGACGCTATCCACTGCGCTGACCTACGTATACGATCGCAAGAGTGTAAATAGTATATTTCTCATAATACCAAAGAATAACTTGAAGAAATTAAAAATCCGTGATGCAATAATCTCCGTACTCTTTTTATAAATATATTATTATTTTGTACTTTGTTTAATTTTTAGCCAGTAAACAACATTCTAATTAAAAATAATTAAAAAATTTTATTGTCGATGGATTACCAAATTAAAACCTCCGGGTACTTCAAGTAAATCAAGTAAAATTAATTTAATCAAAATTGTAATCAATCAAAATCATTCTAGAAAAAATAGAAAACAGAGAAGGGAGGGACACAAAACAGAATATCCTGTTCAGAAGAAGTGAAAATAATTTGATTTGAAAATTAAATAAATTTAATAAAATGAAATTGTTTATAAACAATTTGGATAAATAAAAAAGTAATTTTAACATAAATATTGTATACGAGCGTAAAAAAACAAATTTGTTTTATTATTAAATTTTCGAAAATAAAAATTTTTCAATAACAATTTTTGAGCATTTCAGATTGTATATAAATCATCAAAGTTTTTAAAATAATAATAATTTTTGCATTGGGCTACCCCAACAAGTTTCCAACTGGGTCCCGATGTGGCAAAACCAATAAAAGTTAGTTATTTTTTCATTGGGCTATCCCAATGAGTTCCCAACTGGGTCCCGATGTGACAAAACCAATCAAACTTAGTTAGTTTTGCATTGGGCTATCCCAATGGGTTCCCAATTAGGCCCCACTCAGGAAAAACTGATGTTGGGTAGGTAATTTTTGCATTGGGATATCCCAATAAGTTCCCGATCGGGTTCCGACTGGGATAGACCTACTGGGCATGCCACAGCGATTCCCAATTGGAACCCAATATATGTATTGGGACAATTTCTAGTCGGGATCGGCGCGTTTTATTTAGGTCTAGAGCTGATTAGATTTTGGATTTGATTGATCCGACAGTTTTCAAAATATAAAAAAAAAACGAAAAAAAAAATTTTTTTTTCTTTTTCGTATTTCTGAAATATCTCAGAGTCTATTTGACTGAATGATCTAAAATTTTCTGAAAATCTAAGTTCAAAAGGAAACTTCTACTATGCATTTGTAAGTAGGAATCGCACTTTATTTACATGCTATCGAGTAGTATATGGGGCATTCCACGCCAAATTGACCACTTTTGACTCCAACCCCTTTAGATTTGGCTGAAAATTTTTTCTCTTTTTCTACCCGATCAAAAACGTTTCTCATAATTTTTTCAAATTTTTTCACCCAACCAAAAAAAAGTTATGAATTTTTGAAAAAAATGGCTTTTTTTATTTTAAATAGCTATAACTTTTTTAAAATTCAACAGATTGGGATGTTTTTTTTTCAAAATTTTTGTTTTTAAATTTACTTTTTGAAAAAAAATACAAAAAAATTATTGCAACCTATCTTCATTGTTTTTATGTAGATATTTGGAAAAAATCAAAAATTTTTCGATGTTTACCATTTTTGATTTTTGATTTTTTTTTTTTTTTATATAAAACTTTGAAATTTTCTGCGAGTCCTCAAATTTTTTCAGTCGTGTTTTTTCGATTTATATTTTTTTTTCCAATTGAAAAAAAAAAAATTTTATAACTAGCCTTATTTCTTATAACACCATGCTTTAAATTTTTGAGAGTACTCAGAGAACTTTTAAATTTGGAAAAAAAAAAAATAAAAACAATAAATTTTAATGGTAATCATCGAAATAATTTGAATTTCGTTCGAAAAATCAAGTTGATAAATAGAAGGACCTTCTGAATAATTTTTTTGTATTTTTTTCTGAAAATGACATTCAAAAAAGAAGAAAATGAAAATAAAAAGTTTTAGTTTGGTCCATTTTTGGACGAATGCTGGCAATTTGAAAAAATTCATTCTACACTGATTGTTTTATGGTTAAATGAATTTTTTTTTTGAATTGCCAGCATCTGTCCAAAAATGGACCAACTGAAAACTTGTTTTTTTCATTTTCTACTTTTTTGAATGTAGTTTTCAGAAAAAAATACAAAAAAATTATTCAGAAGGTCCTTCTATTTATCAACTTGATTTTTCGAACGAAATTCAAATTATTTCGATGATTACCATTAAAATTTATTGTTTTTATTTTTTTTTTTCCAAATTTAAAAGTTCTCTGAGTACTCTCAAAAATTTAAAGCATGGTGTTATAAGAAATAAGGCTAGTTATAAAATTTTTTTTTTTTCAATTGGAAAAAAAAATATAAATCGAAAAACCACCACTCTGAAAAAATTTGAGGATTTGCAGAAAATGTCAAAGTTTTATAAAAAAAAAAAAAAAAAAAAATCAAAAATCAAAAATAGTAAATATCGAAAAATTTTTGATTTTTTCCAAATATCTACAAAAAAACAATGAAGATAGGTTGCAATAATTTTTTTTTTTTTTTCAAAAAGTAAATTTAAAAACTAAAATTTTGAAAAAAAAAACGTCCCAAGCAGTTGAATTTTAAAAAAGTTATAGCTATTTAAAATAAAAAAAGCCATTTTTTTCAAAAATTTATAACCTTTTTTTTTTGGTTGGGTGAAAAAATTTGAAAAAATTATAAGAGGCGTTTTTGATTGGGTAGAAAAAGAGAAAAAAGTTTCAGCCAAATTTAAAGCAGTCGGGGTCAAAAGTGTTCGATTTGGCGTGGAATGCCCCATATATATTATACAATGTGCATGGGGAAAATTCAGATATTTTCTACATGACCTCACGGTATCATATTTTTGGGTAATTTATACTAAAAATTTCTCTGCATGTAATCGTCAGCAAGATTTGAAAAAACGATCCTTATTGATTATTTTCAATTTCTCAAATTCTCGGAGGTCAATACGAAATGTCACTTTTTGGAGCTTGAAAATATATATTACTCGAAGGTATTGTCGAGCTCGAAGAGCTTGAACATGAGATGGCAATAATGTTTTCAAGTTCCTGGAGCTCGATGTTGATTTTTTCAATCCTTTATTCAATTATAACTAATCTGTATTTTAAATTAAATTTAAATGTGACGGCAATCCTAAGTTTATCTGAAGTTACAGTTAGAAATAGTCAAAATGCATAACTCAAATTTAGCAGTTAGTATTGTCAGGTAATCTTTTAAATGAGGGTCTAATCTTTAAAAGTTAAATTAATGATTTACGGTCGTAAACGTAAAGGTAAAGGTTGTTGTACGTCAATGTGAAAATAAAAGTACTTATAGCTAAATGCATGGGGTCATTACTATGAATTTTCAACAACTGAAAGGAAATACAAAGCGAAAAATTTGAAAGAAAAACGATTTTTAATGATTTGTAATTTGTTAAGTATTTTAAATAACCCAAGAAGTTGAAATAAAATCTATTTGTTAAAGATTCTGTAATTGTATTTATTTATGTACTCTTTTTTTTTTCTTTTTTTTTTTTTTTATTAAAATCTATTCTTTAGTAAGTGAAAACTTGAATATTAATCATGTTAAATGAATATAAGTTACTTCAACGAAATAATAAATGAAATATTAATTTATGTAAATAACAATGAGTAAAAAATTTTCATTAAATATTTAAAATGCAGAAACTTGATGTATTTGTTGCTAATAAAAAAAACAGGGCAGGGGGGGAGAGGCTTTCCCGTTTAAAATACATTGGAAACCGTTATTTACTATTTTGTGAATAACTATATGAAAAAGATTTTTTTTCTATCTTGAAGTTTGATCTTATCGAAAATTAAAATTCTTTACAAAAAAGTCTATTGAGTCATATATATGCTATGAGTTGATATTAGAAATAAAGCTACAGAAGATGGAAAGACGGAAAAAAAAATAAAATTTTTAAGCAATGTTTTTTTTTTGCTTTTCATTCGTTAATCAACAGGGTTATTTTTTCTATTCTGCAATCAGATCTTTTATAGGATCAGAGCTCTGAAATTGAGAAAAAAAAAAAATTTTTTTTTTTATTTTTGCTTTTAATATTCATTTTTGATTTATAGACCTATATAATATAGAGGGTGGAGAGGAGGTGACAAAATGGGCCCCTAAAATTTTGCTTATTTTCCATAAGCATAATATGGAAAAAATGTTTTTTGCGTCTTCTGATTTTTATTATAACTAGCTAACAATGCGTCGTAAGAAAAATCTGCAGACATAATCTTGTAAGGAATTGAATGCTCTACAATATAAGTCTCTTATCATTTTTTGATAAATCTATCCGTTCAAAAATTACTTGAGTTATGAAAATTTATGTCAAATTTTGAGATCTTTTAACTTTTCCGGCAAAAGTAGCTCTTAGCGAGATTGAGATTTTTAGCTGCTCTTTTGGGAGGACTATAGTATACTGAGACTAACTTCTAAGACCATAAAATTTGAAAAAAAAAAAAATATTTTGACAAAAAAAAAACAAAAAAAATAAATATATAATATATACCGGTAGACATATTTTTGATGATATATTTCATATCAGGCTGTGAAAATGATGTCTTTGATTGAAATTATGATCACATTCAATTAAAAAATTGAACTCAAAACGAAAAATATATTTTTGATCATAGAATCAAATCCGAAATTTCAGAATTCATGATTCTTGTCGTCATTATTATATTTAATTCTACAGATAATTTAAGAAAAAAAAAATAGTTTAACTTACCATCCACAATATCTGTTCTTTCGATATCAAAAATTTCTAATATAACTCACTGAAGACTATAGATAGTTAAAAAAATACACTTTAACTTAGATTGATTAGGATATTGGTGTATAGAATTACAAATAATTTACGATATCCTCTCTATACTGTAACAAAAGTTAGACTGACTCGACTGACTGTACAAAATTTTATAAGGACCAACTTCCTGTGAAGGAAGCATAGGAGGGATAGAATTAAGGTGATTGGTCAACAAATAAGTAGTAGGGTTTGTGAGCACTACTGTTTAAAGGATCAAGAGTAACAGTCTACTATATCGGCCATAGGCTTTAAAACCTTTTGACAATGATACGTAGTACATGGGCGTACTCACTCAAATATACCTGGGAAATTGTATTTTGTTATATTGTCCATTATAAGAACTATGGTCAGAAAATTAAGCAAATACTTCGAGAAATTTTGTAAACAAATCTGCGCCTATGATAAAAAATGAATAAAAATTTTTTTTTTTTTTATATTATAAGAGAACATAATAAATTATGATTTAAAAAAAAAATGGTTCCTTAATATTAGTATTAAGCAACAAAAAAAAATTGTTAATTAGCAAATGCGTTTTTTAGCAATAAATAAATTTTTTTAAGAAACGATTTTTTTTTCTAAAATCATTATTTTCATTAAGCATCTTATTCTCAAAAAAATTTTTTTAAAAAACTTATTAACAATGCATTTGTTTATAACAATTATTTAAACAATGCAAGTAACAATTTTTAAAAAATTATTGTTATGTAGCTTTTAGCGATAAAAAAACAAAATAATAAAAAAAATTAAAAAAAAAATTTTTCTTGATTGCTTTATTTAGATTTTTCTTTTTTCAATGCCTTAGATTGTTAATAAGAAAGTGAAAAATCAAAATTTTTTAATTTTTCCAACGGCGATTTTTTTTTAAACCCTTTCGAGAATAGATCCAAGAAGTGAAAGAAATTCTGGGTTTTTAGTTTAGACATAATCAGGGTTTTTGTGTAAACTTTCAACAGGTAAAAATTAACTAATTAACAAAAGCATAGTTAATTGAAAAATCGGGCTAAAATTTTTTTTTCGGCGGATTATTATTTATTCATGTGTTTTGAAAGTACTAAATTTTTGTTATTCCTTAATATTTATATATTATCGGTTAAAAAAATTTTTATTCATCATGCTATTGATTCGGTCTACGCGCTTGCACGCGCCGCTACCCGTTTTTAGTCCCATTTTCACCATTAAATTAAAATTATAAACATTGTTGGTACAATTCGGGGAGGCAGGACTTTTTTTTAGGGAATTTCCACCTCTTTAAGGATCTTTTTCCAGATTTTGGATATCTCAAATATTTTTCAAAATATTTGCAAAAAACCATACTCTTTTTTTTTTTTTTTTTCACTAAATTGTATATAACTTTTACAATTTTTGCGAGCCCCAATTTTCCATTTGAACATTTTTTATAGATGCCATTTCGAATCGAATGAGACCAAAACCTTAATTTTCGATTAGGTTAAACAGGTTTTCGTCAAAACGGCACTTGTTGACTAGACTAAAAAGATGACAATAGATCAGTATGGTAAGCTTTACAGGTTAACTGCACTCATAAACACCTGCATGGAAATTAAAAAAGCTTGTAATTCAGAAAAATTTGCCATCGGCATCAGTCATCGCTCACGTAAAATATTCAATATCGCATTCTGTGTAAATACAAATTTGTATCTTAATTAGATCCCGAGATAGTCTGAGAAAATACATACCCAATTCAAACAGATGGTTTTAATTACGGAATATTTATAATTTATTTCATCAAGGAAATTTTCAGGGGAAAATAAGAAACATTGGAGACATTGATTGTAAGGCACAAAGAATTTAATTACAAAGAGAGTGCATCAAAAATTCTTTAGATGTTAAAAACAAATGTTTGGTTTGTGGAGCCGGGAAAATACGGGGTGACTCGCAGTGGGGGATGTGTGCATCTTGTCAGAAATGGTCCCATTACGAGTGTCTGAAATATCTTCAGAAATCATTTGAAGAAAAGGCCGAAGAAGATTTTATCTATATATGTGACCTTTGTTGTAAATTTCAATCTTTGAGATCTTGATGATACTGAGAATAATAAACATTTCAACGGTTTGTAATGTTTTTGAAATTATTATTTTAATAAATTATCGAAATTGTTTAATATTCATGCGTTAAAACTTTTTTTTCTCATATTTTTAAGAATATTTATGATTTAAAAAAAAAAAAGCAATTCTATTCAAATCCACATGTAGATTTATTAAATTTAAACAAGTGGATTTGTTTTTTTATTAAAATTATACAATTTTCGGATTCATATCCAGATTTAAAAACTTTTTGAATTTTATTTTTATTGGTAACTCATAAATTAAGTAACTATTTAAAAAAAAAAATTCCACGTGTAAATTTTACGATCACAAATATTTGCATTTTTTTTTTTTTTTTTTTTCTTTTTAGAATCCATTGAGTTTTATTCGAAATATGCAACTCCAAAAATTTTCGAAGTTCTAAACTGAAATTCAAAAAAAATTTTTAATCCGGCTGAAGGTAACAGTAAAAGAATAAACATTAGTAGTCCAGTCGAAATAAGGATTCGTGCTGGTGAAAATTCCTAGCCGACTAATTTTTTCGCAGAATGATTCAGAATATGCTAAAATTACGACAGCAGAAAAAATACAACAAAAAAGTGCTTAGCAAATATGTTTTTTTACAACAAAATTCCGGTTTAACGCAAATATTTAACGAACTATTGCACATGGATAAAAAAAACCTTAATAAAACTTAAAGAAAAAAAAATAGTGAATAAAATGAGCCCTTATTTAAGTTCCTGCGAGCTGTAATTTGTAAAATAGTATACACTCCTCGGGAAGTAATTAAGAAAGCCTCAGATCACATGTTGGTTGACCTCGGCTTCGCCTCGGCCAACAATTACATGTGATCTGAGACATTTCTTACTTTACTTCCCTAGGTCTGTAATATACTATAAAAGTTAATTAATTTTCTCGTCAACTCGATGTTATTTTTTATACATCGGCTGTTCCGACGCCAAAACTTGCCAAAGCTGCGTGCGCGCTCGTTCGGGAAATTAAAAATTTGAATAATTACTTTTAATTTTCTAGCTGAAAGATATTTGTATTTTATTTAACGAAAAAATTAACTAATAATTAAATTTTTATTCCTATAAAAAATAATTAAATAGATCAATTCTTAGCTTATATGTTTTTTAACAATATTAAAAATTTTGAATATGTTCTTTTCCGTAATTTATTTTATTTTTTATTAAAATCGATTGTCTTATTATTATAATATCCTAAAATTATAAATATAAAATAGCTTATAATTAAATATATACATCTCATACTTTACTGCAAAATTTTAAATATTTCCATAAAATTGTTTGTTTCAACAAAAGTATTAACGTAATATAACTTGGCATGAAAGGACGTTTGTGCGTAAGCTGAAAATAATTTATTTTAAATAACTCAAATTTAAATTACTTAAATTTCTATTGTTAGAGCATAGACAAATTGAAAAGATATTACAATTAGTAACGACAGAAGTATCGAAAATTCTGAAAAGCCATTTTCTTTGTCATACTCAATTATGTCATTATTCAAACTCAGTCCAGGTAAAATCGCTCCTTTTCTCCTTTTATACTTCCTCAACTTATAATAATTTATTTTATAATAATTTAATTTAATTCGGAATGTATAATAAATATTATTATATTTACCATTATTATGAATCCTAATATTATCAATATTTATATCTTTATAATTTTTATTATCATTATTTTCATTATTATTTTCATTTCAGTTCATAGTCAGTTATGAATAAGAGAGTTATGTAAATTAATAAATAAATAGTTGCAATTAAAAGTTCTCGACTCCCCGAATTGTAGCTCCAATATTTATAATTTTTATTTAACGTCGAAAATCGGCTTTTGCGTGGCAGTTGAGGCATGCGCGCGCCGCTGCTCTAGTGAGCGTAATTGTTAAATAATTTTTTTATGCAATTGAAAAATTTGAAAAAATTGTAGTGTCATCTAGACATTTCAAAGAATATGATTCCGCGGTACTAAAGGTTGTATCACCATTTTTCAAAAAGTTATTCGATTGTTAATTAACATTTTTTGTACGGGTATGTGTTGTCATAAAAGGTGGTGTAAAAGTTTAAATAATTAATTTATAAATTTTTTGTTCCTTAGAGCCCTTTTTATAAACATACTCAACAAGATGACGTAATAAAAATTCATAAAATATTTTGATTTCATTAGTTATTAATTTTTGAAATATCAAAAAAATTTTAAATTTAAATAATGTAAATTAAATAATTTTTTTTTTTTCAATTTTAAGCTATTACTGATTTCATATCCTTGGTAGGCATGAGATGATTAATTTTTTAATTTTTTCATGCCATTTGTTTATAAACAAATTTTTTTATAAACAAATGGATTAATTAAATATTTTTGAAAAATTTTTTTTCACCATATTGTTAGCGTAAGAAAATAATGAGTTAAAAAAAAAATTTTTCCTTAAAAACAATATCTTAATGTTTATAATCGTTTTTTTTTCATATTTTGATTATTTAAATAAATAACTAAGGAATCGTTTCTGTTTTAAAAATCATAATTTGCATCTCTAAATATAATGGCAAAAAAAAATTTTTTTTGTCAACAATTTATTCATTTATTTATTTAAAAATTTGTTATAAACAATTTTTTTTTCATTTCAATTTTTTTCTAGAACATAAAAAAATGACAAAAACAAAAACCTGCAACAATATGGCAAAAAAATTTTTTTTCATTTTTTTAAAAAACATCTGGATTTTGGAGCAGGACAAAGTCCAAGCACTGCCTCGATTTGTCAACAAGCAAATTGCTGTAACTTTGCAACTATTGCAGATACAGTTTTCGACCTTGAAGTCGTTTTTATACAGTATGAGTTAAGCTTTCTTATCAATTTTTAACCTAACGTTTATCTGTTATAGTTATCTAACTACACACATTTCTTTATGAAAATTAGCATTTTCTATTCTACCTGATTATTAAACTATTCAAATATATTTTTTTTATATTTTTAACTTTATTTGTTTATGCGATTTTAGAATTTATTTAACCCCTGACAAGCACACTGGGTACAAAGTACCCATTCCAAAATTTTATTTCGTTATAATTCTTTGTGTATATTTAACAAAGGGCTCTTTTGTTAAATATGGATAGATAAATAGATACAAATATTATTGTATCTAGATTATAGAGATTTTTTTCAGCTTTAATTTAAAAAAAAAAAAATTCTCTCACTTCGTTAGGGACCAAGATATTTGAAAATAAAATATGTTGGGTACTTTTCACCCTCAATGTCTAAAGAGGTATCCGATTAGATGTGTGCTTGTCAGGGCTTAAATTATTTTCTATTCTCACTCGCATTTTTTTGGAAACAAATTAAAAGCAGGGGATTGAGAATAAATCGTGAGAATAATAAGCAACATTTTTAAGAGAAATGATGACTACAGACAGACTATTCCGGCAAACACCGAATAGTTAATAATTTAAACCAACAATGATAATCTATGCTTCAATATGAATAATAATAAATAAAATCGTGAGATTGACTTTATCGATATAATAAACAGTAAACCCGATGAAAAAAGATTATATACAATTGTATAAAATTATACATAAATTGGATAGAAAAAATGGCCCGATCCAATTGTGTACAATTTGTATAGAAATCGTATACAATTCTATACAAATTGTATACAATTCTATATAATTATAGACGATTCTATATAATTATATACAATTCCATATAATTTTAATTATATAGAATTGTATATAATATGTAAAGAATTGTATACAATTTTATCGGGCCATTTTTTTTATCCAATTTATATACAATTCATATATAATGCATTCTAACTTTATACAATTGTATAAAATCTTTTTTCATCGGGAAAATTTATAATTACAATCACTAATGTACTTTGGAAATCTTAAAATGCGAGTAAAAATAGAAAATAATTTGAATAAATTCTAAAATCACATAAACAAATAAAGTTAAAAATATAAAAAAAATATGTTTGAATAGTTCAATAATGAGGTAACAAAAAAGTTAAAGAAATAGAAAATGCTCATTTTTATAAATAAATGCGTGTAGTTAACGAACTATAACAGATAAACGTTAGGTTAAAAATTGATAAGAAAGCTTAACTCATACTGTATAAAAACGACTTCAAGGTCGAAAACTGTATCTGCAATAGTTGCAAAGTTACAGCAATTTGTTTGTTGACAAATCGAGTCAGTTCTTGGACTTTGTCGTGATCCAAAATCCAAATGTTTTTTAAAAAATTGAAAAAAATTTTTTTTGCTATATTGTTGCAGTTTGCTGTTTTTGTCATTTTTTTATGTTCTAGAAAAAAATTGTTTATAACAAATTTTTAAATGAATAAATGAATAAATTGTTGACAAAAAAATTTTTTTTTTGCCATTATATTTTGAAATGCAAATTATGATTTTTAAAACAAAAACGATTCCTTAGTTATTTATTTAAATAATCAAAATATGAAAAAAACGATTATAAACATCAAGATATTGTTTTTAAGGAAAAATTTTTTTTTTAAAACCATTATTTTCTTACGCTAACAGTACGGTGAAGAAAAATTTTTCGAAAATTTTTAATTAATCCATTTGTTTATAAAAAATTTATAAACAAATGGCATGAAAAAATTAAAAAATTAATCATGAAATGCCTACCAAGAATGTAAAAATAGCTTAAAATTGAAAAAAAAAAAAAATTTTTTTTAACTTACATTATTTAAAAGTTTAATTTTTTTGTTACTTCAAGAATTGATAACTAATGAAATAAAAATATTTTACGAATTTTTATTACGTCATCTTGTTGAGTATGTTTATAAAAAGGGCTCTACGAAACAAAAAATTTATAGACTACTTATTTAAACTTTTACACCACCTTTTATGACAACACATACCCGTAAAAAAAATGTTAATTAACAATCGAATAACTTTTTGAAAAATGGTGATACAACTTTTAGTACCGCGGAATCATATTCTTTGAAGTGTCTAGACGACACCAGAATTTTTTCAAATTTTTTTAGTTAATATTGAATTGCATAAAAAAATTATTCATTAACTACGCTCACTAGAGCGGCGGCGCGCGCATGCCTCAACTGCCACGCAAAAACCGATTTTCAACGTTAAATAAAAATTATAAATATTGGAGCTACAATTTGGGGAGTCGAGAACTTTTTTACTCAAATTTATTGCTCTTTCAGAAACTTTTTTAACATTTGAGCTATCAATTATAATTTTTGAGACTTTGCCAAAAAGCTGGACAGCTAATTTATTTAACAGTTTTTTGTTAATAACAATTGTAATTTTCTTTTGCAAAAAAAATCCAAAAAACGCTTTTTTTCTGGACGCCATCGAAAGAACAGATATTGTGGATGGTAAGTTAAACTATTTTTTTTTTTCTTAAATTATCTGTAGAATTAAATATAATAATGACGACAAGAATCATGAATTCTGAAATTTCGGATTTGATTTTATGGTCAAAAATATATTTTTCGTTTTGAGTTAAATTTTTTAATTGAATGTGATCATAATTTCAATCAAACACATCATTTTCACAGCCTGATATGAAATATATCATCAAAAATATGTCTACCGGTATATATTATATATTTATTTTTTTTGTTTTTTTTTTGTCAAAACATTTTTTTTTTTTTTTTTTTTCAAATTGTATGGTCTTAGAAGTTAGTCTCAGTATACTAAAAGTCCTCCCAAAAGTGCAGCTCAAAATCTCAATCTCGCTAAGAGCTAGTTTTGCCGGAAAAGTTAAAAGATCTCAAAATTTGACACAAATTTGTATAGCTCAAATACTTTTTGAACGGATAGATTCATCAAAAAATGATAAGAGACTTATTTTGTAGAGCATTCAATTCCCTACAAAAATATGTCTGCAGATTTTTCTTACGACGCATTGTTAGCTAGTTATAATAAAAATCAGAAGACGCAAAAAACAACCTATCTTGCAACCTATCTTCATTGTTTTTTTGTAGATATTTGGAAAAAATCAAAAATTTTTCGATATTTACTATTTTTGATTTTTGATTTTTTTTTTTTTTTTTATAAAACTTTGACATTTTCTGCAAATCCTCAAATTTTTTCAGAGTGGTGTTTTTTCGATTTATATTTTTTTTTCCAATTGAAAAAAAAAAAAATTTTATAACTAGCCTTATTATTTATAACACCATGCTTAAAATTTTTGCGAGTACTCAGAGAACTTTTAAATTTAGAAAAAAAAAAAATAAAAACAATAAATATAAATGGTAATCATCGATATAATTTAAATTTCGTTCGAAAAATCAAGTTAATAAATAGGACCTTCTGAACAATTTTTTTGTATTTTTTTCTGAAATCTACATTCAAAAAAGAAGAAAATGGTAAAAAACAGTTTTCGTTTGGTTCATTTTTGGACAAATGCTGGCAATTCAAAAAAAAAAATTCATTTAACCATAAAACAATCAGTGTAGAAGGAATTTTTTCGAATTGCCAGCATTCGTCCAAAAATGGACCAAACGAAATTCAAATTATTTCGATGATTACCATTAAAATTTATTGTTTTTATTTTTTTTTTTTCCAAATTTGAAAGTTCTCTGAGTACTCTCAAAAATTTTGAGCATGGTGTTATAAGAAATAAGGCTAGTTATAAAATGTTTTTTTTTTCAATTGGAAAAAAAAAATATAAATCGAAAAAACACCACTCTAAAAAAATTCGAGGATTTGCAGAAAATGTCAAAGTTTTATATAAAAAAAAAAAATCAAAAATGGTAAACACCGAAAAATTTTTGATTTTTTCCAAATATCTACATAAAAACAATGAAGATGCGTTGCAATAATTTTTTTTCAAAAAGTAAATTTAAAAACAAAAATTTTGAAAAGAAAAACGTCCCAATCAGTTGAATTTTAAAAAAGTTATAGCTATTTAAAATAAAAAAAGCCATTTTTTTACAAAAATTCATAACTTTTTTTTGGTTGGGTGAAAAAATTTTAAAAAATTATGAGAAACATATTTGATCGATTAGAAAAAGAGAAAAAATTTTCAGCCAAATCTAAACGGGTCGGAGTCAAAAGTGGTCGATTTGGCGTGGAATGCCCCATATACTACTCGATAGCATGTAAATCAAGCGCAATTCCTACCCACAACGCATAGTAAAAGTTTCCTTCTGAACTTAGATTTTCAGAAAATTTTAGATCATTGAGTCAAATAGACTTTGAGATATTTCAGAAATACGAAAAAAAAAAAATTTTTTTTTTTTTTCTATATTTTGAAAACTGTTGGATCAATCAAATTCAAAATCTAATCAGCTCTAGACCTAAATAAAACGCGCCAATTGCCACCTCAAATCTCTTAATCGGATAATCCGTTCGAGAGATATCGTCGAAGAAAAAATGAAAAAAAACGTTTTTTTTTTCGTTTTTCATGAATATTAAGAAAACTATCGAATCGATCAATTCTAAAATTTAATTAACTTTAGAACTCGATGAAAGCATTTGATAGCTGCCAAGAACGTCCCAAACAGATAATCCGTTTGAGAGATATCGTTCACGGAATAATAAATGTAAAATCTATATCTGCTTTTTATATTGAATAACACCATAATTACTGAACAATATTACTCCAAACTAATATGTTCTTCTTTATGTAAGTCATTGGAAGGGAACTTCTTAAAAGTCGTCATGTTTGCTCATATCACGATATACTTACACGATATCGCGTGCCAAAAGGTAAAAGGGCGCATTGCTACAGGTTAGTAGGGAATTATGCTAAAAGGGCGCATAAAAAAATTTTTCTTTGCCATTAGCTTTGAAATTTTCCAAAACGCGAAGATCTGCAAAAAAAAAAAAATTTAGGCATCCTTGAGCTTAAAAGGCGTATCTCAAGACATACGCCCTTTTAGCTTTTGAAAAGTAGTGCCTGAAACTGAAAGGGCGCATAAAAAAAAATTCAAATTTTAATACAAAACACTGACAAATAGTTTCACAAGTTAGACAAAAAAAACAGTTCCCTACCCTTTTTTTTTTTTCAAAATTTATTAAAAGTAAAATAAGTAAAAAAATAAAAAAGGAAAATATCAAATTCTTAAATAAATAAAAAATTTTCCTAACGTTTATAAAAAATTAAAATCTACTGACTTCTCTTTGATTAGTGTTTTAGATTATGGATCTGTCATAAATCAGAATAATATGAAAAAAAAAAAAAAATCCAAGGTACTTAATCATAAAAAAATAATTATTTTTCTACACAGAAAAAACGAATTTCTTGGCGTAAGAAAAAATTTGTATTATGAATTGAAGCCAAAAATTTTTTTCTCGCTTAAAGAAAGAAAGTATTAGTTAGAATACACCTTGTTGACTGCAACATTTTTTTTTTTTTTTTTTTTTTTTTTTTTTTTTTTTTTCATTTTTAGACTTCGGCTAAGCTTTTTAATGAATTTTTCAGAAAGAAAATTGATACGCCCTTTTATCTTTGGGAAAACAATGTCGAATTTTCAAGCGTAGAAAATGTTTACTAACCAGTTCGGCTGCCCAATTTCAAAACACAGTAACAAAATAAAATTTTTGAAATATGTATATAGAATCATGTTCACAAAACTGCACTTGGACTAAAAATACTAAAAAATCGATTTCGAAAAATTTGTCACTTACTGTGTTTTGAAGTTGGACAGCCGAGTTGGTGATGAAAAAAAATGTATGCGCCCTTTTACCTTTTGGCACGCGATATAGTTACAACGCATCGGGGAAATACTTATTTTTAAGCAAATTATTGAACGTAATTGTGAATAAATATATAAAAAACACTTATACATAAATTATTTTGGATTCTAAATTTTTAAACTTTAAAATAAAACGTAACCCTCTTGAGCTTGAAAATCTCATCAAAGAAGGGAACCAAAAGTATTTTCGAGCTCGAAAATGTATTTATACTAATGTTTTCGAGCTCTTAGAGCCAAAACAGCGACAAGTTCCGGGGCTAGCCCGCAGGGCCATCCGATGCCCAGATTTTTTTTAAAAGTTTGTCATTATTTTAAAAATCATCCCGGGAAAAAATCACCATGCATGATTATGTATGATCATGCAGGATTCATGCCTGACCATACATGATTAATGCATAATTCATGCTTGATCATTAACGCCTGCATGACTCATTCATGACCAGGCGTGATCAAGCATGATCATGCATGACTCATTCTAGATCAATCTTGCGCATGCATTAAGTTTGAAGCATGATCAAGCATGACCATGCATGATTCAGGCAAGGGTAAGCATGTTCAAACATGGATCATGCATGAATCTTGCACGGTCAAACATTACAAATAATTTAATCAAAATCTATGATTAAAATCTCCGATTGAACTGATTGAATTCGATTAAAATCCGGTCGAGCTTCAATCAGATTTGATTGAGGTTTTTAATTATTAGTTAAAATTATCATTTTTCAAATCGATAATTAAAACATATTTAATTTATGATTTTTGGTTCAATTAATAACGAAAACCAATCTTTTTTTTCGAAAAATAATTTAACTGAATTTAATTAATAATTGTTTTTTTGAATTAATTAAAGAATTGAAATAATAAATTCTTGCCAAAATGATAATGACACTCAATATAATAGCTTTTTTTTTAATTAATAATTAAGATTAATGTAATTGTTAAATTTGCTTGTAATTGATAACTACAATTCTTTTCATTCATTATTCAAAAAAGATTTAATAAACAAATCAAGATCTAGTTCAAATAATATTTTATTTTTTACAACCCTAAGGTTTCAAAAGATGTTAAAAATCGTCGTAAACTGAATAAGATAGTTCAGCCTAGTGGACAGCGGACGTGCTTCCTATCATGAGCCGTGGATTCGAGACCCGTCGCGGGTAAAATTTCAAAAGTACTTTTCAACCAGAAAACATTAACTACACAATAATACTCACAAAATAAGTTAATTTCAAATTGACTTGTCATTATTTTTATTTATTTTTTTTAATAATTTGAGGGATTGTGCTTGCTCAGGTCTGATCAAACCTGAATATTAGCCAGCCATGAGCATGCGTGATCATGAACAAAAAAGCACAATCATGCCTGACCAGCCATGATCATGCATGCTCATGGCTGGCCAATATTCAGACATGATCATGCACGAGATTAACGCATGATCATGCATGATCAGGCCTGATGAGTTTTTCCCGGGATTACTTAACAAATTTGAAAAAAAATCGTTTATACAATATAGGTATCAAAAGATTTCAAATTTTCTGAATCGGAAAAATAACTTATCGTGCAGAGACCTTTTTTTTTTAAAGTAAAAAAAACTAAAAATTTATAAAGGAAAAATTTCAAAAAATCGACTAAAATTCGTATATACCATTCGATTCAGAATTTCGTGAAATGAATTTCTGTCATATCGAAAAAAAATGTTTTTTTTTTTTTTAATTGTTGATAAATTTCAAATAATTTCAAAATGCATTTTCCATGAAAAACATTTTTTTTTAATGTCATCACCCGTAATTGTTTTGGTTATTGTTGGAAGAAAATTATCCATGGGGTCATTTTATTTATTTACCATTTTTTCTATTTTTTATTTAACAAAAAGTGATTTTTACTTTTTTTAAATTTTAAATTCGAAAAAATTTTTTTGGAAGTTACCAATTTTTTTTATGATAGATATACATATATGATTTACTTAGAGAATAAAAAAAAATTGTAAAAATATCGATTTGCTGCCTACTTACAGCCTTTTGTTTATTCGCGCGCGGACAAAATGACGCGCTTGTTAATTTTTCGCGCTTCAATAATTTTTATCTCAGCAACTATTCGTCGTTGCGACTTCGTTCAATGTTCATTTTGTTCGTTATTAAATCCTAAAAACGACGATCCTAATTTGTCTTGATAACTTTTCAATAGTTTCCGAGATATTTCATTTTACATCTAGTTTTTTTATAAAAAAAAAAAAAAAGATCACCCTCCGAATTTATGTCAACTTTTTTCCTTATATTTTTTCGAGTATTTTGAAAAAAAAAATTTTCTAAGTCGTCTTTACCCACCGAGAAAATGATCTTTGACCATTTTTTTGTGCGCATCGACTGGACCAGTAATTCTAATGTAAAGATACTTTAAACTTACCGCAAAGATAAACGGTAAATTTACTATAAATTCACAGTAATTAGGATCCGCCATGGAATAATAAGTTAGTTGATAAATAACGCTATAATTAAAAAAAAAAGTGATTACATTAAGATCTGTATTATAGCTTTAAGAGAACTTTACCAGATTCATAGGATACAGCTGATGAGTTTTTTAACCTTTGTATAACCGTGTATTGTTTCTTTGTTTTAGTTACCAGGGCCCACCGATTTTCTGCTAGTGAGAGACACCAAAAAACTCGTAATGAATGGAATGACAAAGAAGTCGATGCCGATAAAAGTAGAAGAGAAAACTCCGTGAGACGCCAACCCCGAATCCGGAAATCCCAAACGGCAAATTCGGCAGATTGGCCAGAAGAAGCCAGGGCGATTAGCTGTCCCTCTGATGAAGCTCAGCTCGGGTTTCGGCTCTCTCCACCAGTTGTAATAGAGGAAGAGATTAGACCATCTTTGCCACCACCAGAACAGCCAGTTGCTGGGGGAATAGTTGACCCGTGGCGAGACTTTAGGGGAAAAAAGAATAGGAGAAAACGAAGAAACACGTTTCCAAGAAAAATGAATTTTGCTGAAGCCGAATTTGTAAATGGTGGATCACCAAGGTCAGCGGAGTCGGGAATCGATGAGGTCCCAGTGTTTAACGACTTATTAATTGATTGCCCCTAGTAAAAATGAAAACGAGACGCTGGCTAGCATAAAAACGAGGCACTGGCTAGCAGCCGGCCAGTTTCGCTAGCGATTATCTAAATCCAACATGGCGGCTTTTTAATAGTCATTGGCGGTTTCAATATTTTAGGTTATATATTTGAACATTTAAAATAATTATTATAACTATAAAATCAAATAAATAACTTGATAATGATAAATTTATTAATGCTTAAGATTAATATAAATAATTTAAACCAATCAACACTAACTACTTGCTGAAATTAACATAAATTTATATAATAAAAATAATATTTAATAAATTAATAATTTCAAATTGCAAAGTAAAAATTCAATAAACTATTTTTTATTATAAAATTTATAATTTTTACGAACGTAGTCAAATACTTAAAACAAATCAAATAATTTTAAATTTAAATGAGCATTCTTATTTTTACTTATAACTACTACAAACTTTTATAACTTAGTAATTATCATTGTTATTTAATATAATTAAATAAATTATTTTTTATTGTAAAATTTATTAATTTTGACAAACGTATACTGAAATACTTTGAACACATCAACTAATTTTAAAATATTAATAAAGATTCTAATTTTTACTTATAGCTATATATATATTTATTTAATTCAATAAATTATTTTTCATTATAAAATTTGTAATTTTTAACAAAACTACTACAATACTTTGAAAAAATTAAATATTTTTTAAATTTGATAAAATTTATTATTTTTACTTATAGCTAGTACTAATTATTATTATCACTTAGTAATGATCACCTTTTATTTAATTAAATTTAATCAACTTTTTTTCAAATAAAATTATCAATTATTCGCAATATTGTTTTAATTGCCCACAATCAGAGTTCCCGGGAAAAAATCACCATGCATGATCATGTATGATCATGCAGGATTCATGCCTGACTATACATGATTCATGCATAATTCGTGCTTGATCCTGCATGAAATTCATGACTAGACATGACTCATTCGTGATCAAGCATGATCATGCATGACTCATTCTATATCAAGCTTGCGCATTCATTAAGTTTGAAATAATTGTATCCAGAGATATGATTCATCAGGAAAGGTCATGCCTAAGCATGCTCTATTATACATGACCATGCATGGTTCATACTTGATCAGAATACTTGATCTGAATACTTGGTTGAATTTTTTATATGTTTTTGTACATATAAAAAGAAACCTCATCCTAAATTTTGAGCCCTTAATTTTCAAAAACCTTAGAGATATGAATTTTTGAAAAACGCAAAATCATAACGGTAATTTTCAGAAATTCATAAGTGATTATATTATGATAATTTCATTTCGGCGGTGGCTATTTTCTTCATATTCAAATGTAGTTTTCGAAAACAAATTTAAAAAAAAAAATTTTTTTCTCTTTCACCGTTTTTTCTTACATTTTAACTCAAATGTTGTCTTTTTTTAAAGACGGACATTTTTAATTTTCTTGAAGAAAATGTATGTTTTACTAGACTGTAAAACGAATTTTTTAAGCCCATGGTCAGAGTGGGATTCAAATATCTTCGATTTTTTAAGTTACTTTCTCGCATTTTTTAAATCAAAAATTCGAGTTTTTTGAAGATTTTTTAATTTTTCACCAAAATTTCAATGTAAATATAAAAAAATAATATTTTCATACTATGCCAATTGTATAAATATATTTACATTGAAATTTTGGTAAAAAATTAAAAAATCTTCAAAAAACTCGAATTTTTTTTAAGGAAACTAGATCTTGATTTGTTTATTAAATCTTTTTTAAATAATGAATGAAAAGAATTGTAGTTATCAATTACAAGCAAATTTAACAATTACATTAATCTAAATTATTAATTAAAAAAAAAGCTATTATATTGAGTGTCCTTTCTCCATGGTGTGTACACGATTTTTCTCCAAATCTGCTCCCGAAATTTCAAATTTTTGCTGTTTTTTGTGAGAAGAATAGCGCATGCGCTAATTTTTATCATAATGATCATATCATATAATAGTAAGAAAACAAAATTTTACATCCTGCGCCCGAGGTCCATTTTTGCTAATTGTCAAATTTACTACAAAAATCCATATTTACTTTATTTAATAATAATAATAATAATAATGGTCACACTGGTCACAAAATGAAAGGGTATTTAAAAAATTCTTCAATGTTTTGACGATTTTTAAAAGGCAGTTACTTAGCGAAAATCGGATGTAGACTATTATTAAAAAAAAACAAAAAAAAACACAAATTAAGCTTGTAATTTCTAGTTTGTAGATAGGAAGTTCAAATATTCTTATTAATTATAGTTATTAAGTAATTAAAAAAACAAAATCTGAGATACAAAACCTTTCAAAATTTTTCTCTACCTTTCTAAAGCTTTATGTTCTACAGTACATTTTTTTTAATAATGTCACCAAAAATCTTTTAGTTTGATTCTTTTCTTTTATATTGAAGGGTTCAAGAGCTTAGTACAATACTTTCTTGCTAAGTTATTTGTATTTAAACCAAATAAGTCATTTTTGACTTTGACAATAAATAATTTGGCAACCTACAATTATACAGGTAATTGAAGCAGAGTTTTAAGAACTTTGAACTATCCTCTACAAGTAATAAATATAATCTTTTGCAGAAATAAATTTTTTTTTGTTCAAGAAATTTAATTGAAAAAAAGTTAAAAAATTGCAAATTAAGGTATATTGACATTAATTAAAATAGCTTAGCAAATAATGGAGCGAATAAGGTTACCCCTGAATTCACGACGTTCTAACTTTTTAAATGAAAATTCTTGTATTAAAAAAATGTTTTCAACAATAAAAAAATTAATATCTTCTAAAATACAGTTTGGTTTTTGAAATCCTGCTTTAATTCCCTGTACGATTATAGGTTGTCAAGTAATGTACCAGGAGATCCATGTAATTGGACTGCTTAAGGGGTAGTTCCGGAGATTAGGGGGTGGTCTAAGATTGCCCGCTGACATACCAGCATTCATACGCGAAAAATTTCAGAATTCGGTCATTCAATATATTTTTTACTTTCTAATTGTTTTTTTTTTTTTTGTTTCGCGAAAAACGTTCTGATCTTCAGGAACATGTCAATTAATTATCAAAGCCAAAAATGTCTTTGTTGGCTTGAAACCAGTTAACTCAGCAACAAAGTATCGTACGAAGCTTCTGAACCTCTTAAATTAAAGAGAAAAAATAAAAATAAAAAAAACGAGTGAGCCTCACAGACATAAGGTCACAATAGAAGTGAAACTTTTTTAATATTTAAGTCGGTCTAAATAAATAAATAAATTAATATAAATATAAATATATATATAATATTGGCCATTAGATCTTGTCGAATAGTATAGCATTGGGAAAAAAGAAATCTCTGAAAATAAAACTATGGATAACTAGTCTTCTACTAAATGTAAAAATTTAAAAAACAATAAATTGTAAGAAGAAAATTCAATATTTCAAAATATATTTATGTTAATTAAATGTAAAATTATAAATATGAATTGTAAAATGATGGAATAAAAAAAAAGCCCCAATAAAAAAAATCTCTAGATTTGTAAACCACTAAAAAAAAACATGGTCACTATTTAAAAATTTGTAAATACTTTTTGTGTACATTTGAAAATATTTATAATTTAAAAGAACTAAATTAAAAAGTTGATAAAAAGTAATTACTATAAATAAAGATAAACCTCCATAAAAATTACTGTGTAAAATTTAATTTCAATAAATAAAAACATAAATAATTTTGAAAAACTGTAATTATAAAAGTATAAAATTATTTAAATATATTTAAAATATTTTCTTTAATTGAATAAGTGAAAGTATGTAATTTTAAAGAGAACAAAAAAAAAATTACTATGAAAAAAAAAAATTCTAAAAACAACTATTCACATAACTAAACATGGATATAAAAAAATTATGTCAAATGAACATTTCTATAAATAAAATATCTATAAAAATTTAACTGTTTTTGAACATCTCTATAAAATATGATATCTATAATCAAATTTAATTTGATATTATATTTTATAGAGATGTTCAAAAACAATTAATTTTTTATAGATATTTTATTTATCGAGATGTTCATTTTTACTTAATTTTCTTATGTACATGTTTAGTTATGCGAATGTTTGTTTTTAGAATTTGTTTTTTTTTAGTAATTTTTTTTTAGTTCTCTTTGAAATAACATACTTTCGTTCATTCATTTATTCAATTAAAGAAAATATTTTAAATATATTTAAATGATTTATACCTTTATAATTACAGTTATTTTTAATTTTTTATGTTTTTATTTATTGGAATTAAATTTTATACGGTAATTTATATGGAGGTGTATCTTGATTTATAGAAATTACTTTTTATTAACTTTTTAATTTAGTTCTTTTAATTATAGATATTTTCAAATACACACGAAAATTCTTTACAAATTTTTAAATACTGACCATATTTTTTTTAGTGACTTATTTTACAATACTTATTTATAATTTTACATTCAATTAGTATACATATATTTTTTGATTTAGTAGAAAACTAGTTATACATATTTTGATTTTCAGAGATTTTTTTTTCCCGAAGCTATACTACCCGACAAGATCTAATGGCCAATATTGTATATAAACATATATTTATTTATATATATTTATATATGAATAACGTGGTTAAATTACGACGCACGCGCACTACACTCGTCCATTCTACTCGACTGTTCTCAACTCCCCCCACTCTTTAATATATATAAGGCCTGCTATACAAGCAATTCCCCTTCTCGCCTATTCTAAACTTTCACTCAATGTTTCTCCTCTGGCGCTACCTCCCCTTTTCCGCCTCAAATCGTTCAATTTTAGCCTCCGTAAATAAGTTTCACTTCAAAAATTTTCATGGGGCCAATCTTTGAAAAAAATTATTAAAGGTCGTCGTAGACCTTTTGAAAGATAGGAAAAGTTTTTTACCCGTCATTTTTGTATGATTACCTAAAATCTATCAACAATATAAATATTTTGATTCACGATCTAGAAAATAGAAACTTCGAGCTTTTATTTATTTCTTTTTTTTTTAGTCTGCAATCATTTTTCGCCAAATAACAGCCTTTTGAAAATTGCTAAAAATTGAGGATGTTTTTAACGTCCTTTAATTTTTGTGACCAGTGTATGTGAATCATTCATTATTCATAATGAGAAATGAAGATTCTTGGATTATTACTTAATGCAAGTACATTTTTCTACTGGCCTAGCAAAGCTAAATGAAATGTGCAATACATCATTACTACATACATCAAGCAAGTGCTATCACGCTGTTATAAGATTACTATATCAAGTGATCACTCTTGTTTTTGGTATCATTGTATAGTAAGGACGAAAAATGTTCATTTCGGCTAAACTCTTAAAAAATAATACTAATAATATAATTACCTTCCATGATTGTTATTGGTGCTTCGTACTCGTTCTTTGGTTCAAATAGATTTCCAACACTTATATTAAAATCATTTACATTGTTATCACTATTTACACACAGAAAAAAAGGATTCCTTGGCGCAAGAAATATTTTGTATTATAAATTGAAGACAAAAATTTTTCTTGGCTCAAGAATTTTTTTCTCGCCTAAAAAATTTTTTTCTTGTTCCAAGAAAATTGTTTCTCACCCCAAGAAAATTTTTGTGTTCACTTTATAATACGAAAAATTTCTTGGGTCAAGTGAAAATTTTCTTAGAACAAGAAAAAATTTTTTGCGCCAAGAAATCCTTTTTTTCTGTGCAGAGTTGTGACTAGAGTGATAATTACTATTATTTTCGTTATGTGCATTACCACAACAATAACTATGACTATTGTTTCTATTATCTACATCACTACTACAATAATTATAATTAATATCACTATGTACAGGACTACTTAAATGTTTAGCGTTTTCTGTCATAAAAGAAAGTAAGTCAGACGGCGTTTTTATTAGAAAGTTTTTATCACTATAACTGTTATTATTGTTATCACTCACCAAACAATTGAAAATACTGTCTTTAATTTTATTTGGATTCCTTTTTAGTTTTTGATAACACAAGTTAATATAACTAGTAATGCTTCTGGAATCTTTACACTATAAAAAACTGTCACATATTTTAAACCAACTGACACTAGTTGATTCATCTACGCCTGATCTTGATAACTTTTTCAAAGAATCGAAGATAATATCAACTTCATCAATACTTGAAATTTTATATACATTAACAATTGCTTGAGCAATTATTTCTTCAGTTACTAACTGTTTTTTCACCATATTTTATGGAATAAATATCACGAGCAGAAAAAATTTTTTTAATATTTGGTGTGTCGCATACGATGTACAGCAAGAAAATAAGTTAGAGTTAAAAATATTGGTGGAACAACAAGGTTACAAGAAATATAAAAAATTTTTTAAAACTAAGAAAAACATATACATTATCCTGTACTAGGATAGCATCTTACTCGCACGAGTAGAGGAGTATCAACAATAGGTGCGAGTATTGTAAATACCTGTCTCGACAACCCGGCGTCTAAAAAAAAAAAAAATATATCTCTCAATATAGACTAAGACAAAAGGGAATAATCAAGACCGTCAACAAATATAGTTTACAGCAGTCTTCGGGAAATACAGATGGTGCACTCGATAGTTCATTTGCTATACATGCGACTGAATATTTCGAATACCTTCAACATGCCAATTAATTGTATAATTTTTTTCTTAAAGACTTTTAAGTTATTTACATTTAAATAGCAATTTCTTTAAAGAATCGTGCTGGGGTCATTTTCAATTGTTAAAAATGACCAAAGTACAATTTTCTAATTTAAAAAATTCTAAGCGCAATTTTTAAAAAACATTTTGATTTAAATATAAATAGCTTAATAGTCATCAGGAATTTCGAAATCTTGGTGATTGAAAATTTATTAGAGATAAAAAGATTTACAAAAAAGTCTCTACAACATTTTAAAAAAAGTCAAATGATATCGAAATGAACTATTAATTAGAGTTCAACCTTAAATAACTTTGGAAAGTTTTTTTTTTTAATTGTTCAATTTTTTACAAAAATATGTATCGGCGATTCCAATTCATCAAGTCGTTGACGAATTATAAAATTATAAAATTAAAAAAAATCATATTCCATGTTATTTAAACGGGAAATTGAAAATTGCGATGTTGCAGTTGTTAATTTTAATATTAAGTGCTCAAACTTTCACAGTGTTTTTTTTTTTTTTCGTCATTTAGAACAATATTGTTATATACATTTCCCGTATACCTTAAAAAATAAAGTAGTCGCTTTTTTTGAAAAGTCTGATTTAGATTCTCTGATGAGTTATAATAATAGAGCTTACTGTCAGATAAAAAAAAATTCCATATATATATATATATATATATATATATATATATATATATATATATATATATATATATTCATTATACTAAAATCTATGAAAATAATCAAGAATATTCGATTGACTCTCAACTGCACCATCTGTATTGCCCTAAGACTACACGTATGTAAGTTTTATTTGTTTGTAGCCCGTATAGACAGATAACTTTTTTGTTACTGAAAAAACGCTGGCGTCGCGACAAAGGTGTTTTAGATTAGAATCGTCTAAAGATACATATAGATTAGTGTCCAAGAAATAACAATTTTTTTATTTAATGTTGTATGGACTCAAAAAGTACTTTATATAATTAAAAAATTCCTCCACGAATTTTAGTCACATAAGTCCGAAATTGAACAATTACTAAGGGGGGTCACATTTAATTAGATCATTTTTTGAGAACTAAACTTAAAGACTGAAACTTTTTAATGTATTAATGCTTATGCATACAACAAACAATTCAGTTGATTCAAAATTTTAATTCTTATGAAAAATTTAGGTTTCTGTAAATAAATCTTAGGACAATGGAGGTTGAAAACAAATAAAATCTATGGTAGAATACAAAAAAATAATTAATATTTTTTGAAATTGTCAATGACTTAAAATTTAAAGCCGAATAAGTTTTTTCGCTTACACGGAACGGACATAGCATATCAGATACTTTTTGTGAAAGAATAAAAAATTTGATTAGGATAAGTTCGTCGAAATTACAAGAAAATATTAAAAAAAAAATATCGAATGTAAACCAATAGAATTGATTGCTGAAGATTCTAACTTGCCGTTTGATCTATGATGCACCGTACCTATTTTCCAGTTCGTTTAACAAGCATAATGCTACGAAACTTTTTTTTTTAAATATTTTAATTTTTACTAAGAAATATCTGGACTGAACATGATAAAATAAATTTCTTTGTGTTGATCATGAAAAACTGGAATAAGAATAAGCAAACAGCATCGTGGTAAATTTTTTTCGACTTGGTGTAATAGCACACAAGTTCTCAAACCAAGACCAGGTCTTAATTATTTTGCGTTCAAAAATTAAAGCCAGTGTAATGTACGGGACTTATAACTTCCACGAATAAAACTGCGAATAATTGACAAACACTATCGGGTCAAATTTTTTTCGACTCGGGACACTTGCATACAAGTTCTTAAACCAAGACAGGGTCTCAATTATTTTGCGTTCGAAAATTAAAGCCAGTATAATGTACGGGAAGCAGAATTTTGATGAAAAAATCCGCGAATAATTAGCAAACACTATCGTGGCAAATTTTTTTTGACTCGGCGCACTAGCACTCGAGGCCTCAAACCAAGACCGAGTCTCTATTACTTTGCAACCGAAATATGGAATTGTTTCGATATCCCGAAATTCGCAATTTGCTTTCTTAAATCTATCGACTTTTCTTAGGGGAACCTGGGGCACGAAGGTCCCCCTCGAAAATTCGGTAAAAAAGTTTTACCTAATTTTAGGAAAATTTTTTTTTATAATTTTTGGGAGAGGGGGCCGTCGTGCCCCAGGAGAAAAAAAATTTTCTTTCGTTACAAATTTTTTTTTCGAGTATTCCATTTTACCCCTCGTATCACATATTGACCTAAAATATAATAAAAACATTACAGAGGTGATAACTTGACGGAAAATAAAAAAAAAAATTAAATTTTTTCGTTACATTTTTTTTGTTTGAGTGGTTCATTTTACCCCACATATCACATATTGGCCTACAATATGATAGAAACATCATAGAGCTCATTACTTGACGGAAAATAAAAAAAAAAATTTTTTATAATTTTTTGGGGAGGGGACCGTCGTCCCCCAGAAAAAAAATTTTTTTTTCGATATTTTGCAAAATTTCGACTTATTCTTCCGAAATAGACGGAAAATAAACAAACCTGATGGTTAAAAGCCACTAAAAGAAAAAATCGGTTTAAGGGGACCGTCGTTCCCCAGGCTCCTCTATTTTTACTATTGCAATTTTTTTTTTCCGGTATGAACCTTTCATCCATTTCACGATGTTTCATGTTTCGGGTGTCAGGTAGTGTTAGTCTTAATTCTTGTAAAAAATAATTTCAAGGCACCTACGGGGCCCTTCTGCATTTCGGTACTGGGCCTTCGATATTAGCCGCTCAGTGTTAGTCGCCAGCTTCAGCTTCATACAATATTGTAGAGGACTCTTTTTTATAGAAAATTTGATTTCCTACAAAAAAGGTTATTTAAGCCATTACTGTAGAGCTAGTAGTTTCCGAGATAAATCTAATTAAACATCTCCAAATTTGAAAAATTGCTGTTTCATCCGAGATTTCAGTACTTTTTTATAAAATTATCGCCGAAGAAATATATAATATACACTGGTAAATATATCATCAAAAATATGTTCAGTAATACGAAACTGTCTCCTATTACACTTACCTCCATCTTTTCTTATCTTAACCCAAATGTCTTTGTTTGACCATCGGAAGCTTTCTTAATTACTACCTCTTTCAGTACAAAGATAATTGTTTCATACTTTTTATAATTACATATAAATGTGTAATATGTATTTTCATATTTTATTTTTATACACGGAGAGAAAAACATGGGAATTTTTCCAATTTTACTCAGGGGGAGTTCCCTTGCTGACATAGCAAATTTTGCTTTATCAACATGGGAAATTTTACTAGGGAAAAATGAGAATATAACCATATTTTATAGGAATTTTACCTATATATTATAGGAATATCTTCCATATTGCCATTGGAAAAATTACTATGTAGACATGGAAAAATTCCTCTGTTAACATTGCTGAAATTCCTTTATTGGCATGGTTATTTTTACTATGTCAGTATAGGAATTTTTCCCATGTTACCGGAGTAATTTCTTCTATATTGAAATGGGAATTTTTTCCATGTCAACATAGGAAAAAGTTCTATGTTGCATGAGAAAAGTCCACATGAAGCTCAAACCACTAGATACCAAATATTTTGGTCATTTTTATCATTTAGGCCTTATAAAAGCGATAGAATAGGAATGTGTGAAGGTTTTAAGATTTACGAAAATAGAATTTCAAAGTTTACGAAAAAATTTTGTGTAATTTTATTAAAATTTTTTTGTAGCACTTAGCAATGAACAAATGTTTTTATAAATTCGATTAATATAAACGAGTACGTAAAAATCAATTATATCGTGTTTACGACAGTACATAATCATCAATTCAATTAATTCATTTCGATTTACTTGATAAATTACGTAAAAAAAACATCAGCTTACAAATCTTTCATTTTACATACATGGGAATTTCTGCTTCGTTAACGTGGGAATATTTACCACGTAAACATAGGAACTTTTCCCATGTTGACATTGAATAATTTCCTATGTTATTAAAGTAATTCCAGCAATGTTAACACAGGAATTTGTTCAATGTCGACATAGGAATTTTTCCCATGTAAAGATTGGAATGGTTTTTATATTACATATTTATTTTTCCAATGTTGACATAGGAAAATTTACATTGTCTATATAGGAATAATTCCTATGTAACAAAGCAAAATTTACCATGTGACATAGTTACAATTCACATGCTGACATAGTAAAATTTACAATGCCAACAAAGGAATTTTCCCCAAGTAAAATTGGAAAAATTCCCATTTTTTTCTCTCCGTGTACATGATATGTTTCTTTTTTTTCCCGGGTCCTCATTTTTCCTGGATAACTCACTACATAATTTATCGATTAAACCTAAAATTGAACAGAGTCTACCATTTTGTAGTCTCTTTCGATTACTACAGATTTTATTCCAATCATTTCGTTAGTTTAAGTAATATTATCGCAAGAACCCTAATAACACGTGTTTGAGCAAGATTCTGGAGTAAGTATCTTGAGCAAGATCCCTAGCTGCTAGTGTCTTTTTTTACGTATGTGTCTTTCGCAGGATCGTGTATCAAAAAACCTATGTTAAGATTTGTATGTCTTGCTCATGACATCGTACGCAAGAATATTAAAGATATCTTGAACACATGCAGTGTCTGGCGCATTTCTTGCACCAGTAACTTACAGTAGGTACTTACGCATCGCTTGCTCAAGATCTGCTCAAGGCCCAAGGTCAATTTTGAGCCTTGAGCAGACCTTGAGCAAGCCTTGCGCAACTATTTTCAACTATAGTCTTCCTCCAGAATTGAGTTATAATCTGGCACGAATTTCTTGTGTAAGGCTTGCAATTTAAATCTGGTAACAAGTATCTGCAGCAAGACACATTCGTAGAAAAAGACACTAGTACCTATCGATCTTGAGAGCAGACTTGTTCAAGAATTGAAAAAGATTGTTATATGGGTGGAGAAACAGATTTATCATGAATACTAGTTATTTAATTTATTACTTATAAATTATATTTAATATGTAATAACTTATAAAAAATATAGTTAGAAAATATAAAAAAAAATAATCTGTATTCAGAAAAAATTTAATAACAAATACAAGAAATTTTTTAAAATTATTCCAATTATAAAATACAAACCAATGATATATTATTGTGTGAACTATTTCAAACTAATTTAAGAAAAATTCAGAGTAATTTAAGACCAAGACAAGATCTTGACAAGACAAAACAAGACAAGACGATATAATGAATTGACTGATTTTCGAGATCAATACGAGACTTACATTTTGAGTTCGAAATCAAGACAAGAAGGAAAGTGTCAAGATCGAGACAAGATCGTTCCAATCTTGTCTTGTCTCGGCTCGAATGCAGCCCTACTTCAGACTTTCCAAAGACTGATGTCGCTGACTTGCTTAAGACAAGATATAAATTTACATAAGACTTCCCTGAGAATCCTACTAGCGATAGGGTTACGTTTTAAAAATTTTTGTAGTTACAAACAATAAATTAGGTATGTTAATTGCGTTTTTATTTATTTTATAATATGACAGACATACAGACAGAGAATGAGACATAAAAATGCACATAAATCTTGAACTATTGCCCTAAAAACAGTCCGCTGATTACTGTCGCATCTTGTAATATTGTTTTCATCTAATTATGTATCAAATCATTTCTTTCTACCCTATTGAGCTCCTTAATTTTCCATATATCCTCGCATGTTCCTCAAGTGTTATGCAGTGACCTTGGGACCACCAATTAGAACATATATAACCAGCGCAACCACACTTGTAACCTTGCTGGGGGTGGCACTAAAAAAAAAATAATAAACTTTTGAGAAATCACAATTTTTTTTTTATCTCTGCAAGACAAATAAACAATCAACTTATTTTTTTGCTTGCTCGTGGCTAGCTTATTATAGCTAACAAATATTCAGACATGATTATGCATGGGATTAACGCACTCATTTATGCTCAGACCTGCCTTGATTAAAAACTCCGATCAAATCCAATAGAATCTGATTGAAACTCAATCGGATTTCTGACATTTTCAATCGGAAACAAACATTTAATCAGAATTGCTCGGAAGTATTCTAAGTATCTGAATGAATGTCAATTGGATTTAATCCGAAAAAATAATTTATTATTTTCCGATCAAATCCGAATGAAATTTTTTAATTAGGTCCAATCGGAAGATAATAATCTTTTTTTCCGATTAACTTTCCGGTTTCCGATTAACTTCCAATCGGATTCATTCGGAATGTTCTGATTAAAGCCGATTAGAATATTCTAATTGGATTCAATCGGAGTTTTTAATTATTATGATGTTTTTTTCCCGGTAATTAATTATTGATTATACTGCTGAAAGTTTCAGGACTTTTATTACAAAACTTCAGTTACTTATATATAATTTTAATTATTTGATTTTATAAAAAATTATTAATTTAGAAATTTTATTAAAGCTTCAAGTCACCAATAAAAGTTTATACTTACCCAATTGCCTTGACATCCTTCAACTGCACTGGTACAGAGGCCAATTATTAAGAAAATTGATAATAATAAAATTACTTTCGACATATTGGTTCTTTGATTATGGAAAAATAAAAACATAAACATAAATTATTCTGTCTATATGATTTTTAGATAAACTTAAAATATTACTAAAATAAAATTATTATAAAAAATAGTTGTCTTACGTATCTAAAGACGATCTAAATATTTACAACTCTAGGACAAAGTATTCAATGATAATTATCTGCGCATAACAACTCCTATAAATAGAGATTTTGCAGTCGGCGCTTTATCCATATTTACGCAATCAGGGGCAGATCCTAAGCTCGATAATTAAAAATAGTAATTATCATGATATGCATGATCTTCGATAACTTTTGGTTATATGAATTTTAAAATTATATAAGGCGAAGCAAATAGAATAAATTTTCCAATGCTATTTTACTTCGGGAAGTTATTGTTTTCACTCCGATATGCGAACATCGACATTTTATCAGATGTCGAGATTTTGGGGTCCTAGGAAGCTATTCTGACTGTTGTGTGTGTGTGTGTGTGTGTGTGTGTGTGTGTGTGTGTGTGTGTGTGTGTGTGTGTGGTCGGGGTGGGTGTGGGTGTGTGTATAGAATAAACAAAAAAAAATTTTTTTTGTAATTTTTTTTTAAATTTTTAAAAAACGACTTGTTTGATAAACTCCAAAATCTGATTAACTCTAAAAGTTGATAAAACGCGTCGAATACTGTAAGAGCCGTCTCAATCGGATAATCCCAGAGAAGAAAGTCTTACGGGCCCAGGCTTGGCCCAACTTTGTAGAACCTTGGGTCAGGCTTGTAAGCCAGTCTTTGCCCAGTTCTGGTAAAAGTCTGGGATGATAATCTCGGGCCAATCCTGATGGTTGCCAGATCTGGGCCATGCTTCGTTGCGAGCTGGCCCATGCATCGAAGAAACGAATAAATTTTATTATTATCATTAATCTCGTAGAGTTCATGATCATTAACGTTTAAACTATCTAAGGGAGGTAAATGATGTGAAAAAAGCTCGGTGAAAATTCTGCTGGGCTCTGGGGGCGAACTGCCGTCCTTCTGATTGCTGGGTCCGAACGGTAGCTATTGGACAAACCTACTAATGTTGACTTGATACATTTATATGATCTACTTATTAAACCATAGGTATAGCCAAACTTGAGTAACCCTACCTTGGCCCAAGTTTGGATTGCCATTGGAAAGCCAAGGCAGGGGTACCCAGTATTGGCCCAAGCTCGGGTAATCATTGTAACGGCCAGGACTGAGTACCCAATCTTGAGCCAAGCATGGGCCAACGTAGGTGTGCCAAAGCTAGGTTCCTCAGTGCTGGGCTAAGTAAGGGCCCTTCGTTCAACTCTGGCAGCTCCTGCATGGGTAAAGCGCCAACTGCGAAATCTCTATTTATAGGGGTTTTTATGCGCAGATAATTATCATTGAATATTTTGTGCTAGAGTTGCAAATATTTAGATTGTCTTTATTTCATTTTTATTATTGTACAATAACATTTATTTCTTCATGCAATTTTTTTTTTCTACTTTCCAGGATTGAGTTCCTTGTATGGTAAGCAGTGCCCTTGCTTCCAATGTCCATTGTCACATCCGTAGCCATCACAGCATTTGTAGTACTTAAACGGATGACACTGTAGGGAAAAAATTCGAATAAATTTATAAAACCATTAATTCACTTTGTTTCTTTTACACTAATAGAAAAACTATCTTGATTCAAGAATAATTTTTTCTTCAAAATGTAGTTCTTGTTTCAAAATTTTTAATTATTTTAATTCAAGAAATAAGTCTTTGAACCAAAAAATTGAAATTCTCGGATACAGAAAAAAAATTCTTCGTTTGAGAATTTTATTCTTCGATGAAGCCTTTTTTGTTTTGAAACAAAATTCTGACATATTTCGCTTAAGAATTTCTTGCTCTTGGATTAAGATAGGCAAAATGTAGGTTTAAGACATTACCGACTTGTTTCGAGAATGGCGCGATTTTTAAATCAAGATATCAATTTACTCAGCTTGAAAAAAATTTTTTTTTTATTTTAAAAATAAAAAATTTTAAAGTGATTTTTTAGGATTACATTCATTTACTTCAGATATGTTAAAGTAGAAATTTATTTTAAAAAAAATTTTTTTTTTTCATTACATTAAAAATATCTTCCATCAGGGAATTATTACTTGAACCAAAAATTTGAAGTTCTTAAAATAATAATACGACATTTTTAGTTGAAGAGACAAGTGGTCTTGCTTGAAGAATTCAATAGTATCGATTGAAGATAATATAGTTTCCGGTCAAGACACGGATAACGAGATTTATCCATAAAAGATACAAAATCTTTAGAGCCAAGAAAATCTAAATCAAGACAAGAATTTCTTGAAGCAAGACAATTGGTTTTCTTCAGAAATAAATTCTTGGCTCAAGAAAACATTTCTTGAGCCAATATAAAATTTCTATCAGTGTATATTTATGACAATATAGTATTTAAAAAAAAAAACCTTCAATTCTACTTTTTAAATAAAAACTTTAGGAAAATTAATTCTCTGATCTTACATATTTTCACGAGATTCACATTTTGATCTATAACTTTTTTCATTTCCATTTTACGGACTCGCGGTACTAGACTTTTTTTTATAATAAATAAAATTTACAAATGTCCTTACCCGCGAGTCCGTAAATTAAAAATTCAAAAAGTCATGAGACTTAAAAGTAAAGTAAAAAAAAATTTTTTCTTCATACCTCGTTCGAATGTACGTATCTCCGGCATCAATTTCGCGGCAGAAAGTCTAATATTTGTGCCGCAAAGTATGAAGAAATAATATATCACACTACAAGGGCAGAAAGTTGAGATTCCTGCCCTTGTAGTGTAAATATACTATAAATTTTTGGCTTTTCCGCGGGTTTTAAATTAAAGACTATAATTTTTATATCTCAGATTTCTTATTTGGACTCACAAGACTCAAATTCAATTTAATAAAAAATTAAGTCTTGAAAATTTAAACAAAAAAGTTTTTTTTTTAAGTTCATTACAATTAATGTTAAAATGTTTTCATGACTATACTGTGATATTTTCTTACCCATTTGCCTCTACATCCTTCATCTGCATAGGCATAAAGGCCCAGAAATATGAGGATACCTAACAATAAAATATATTTCAGCATTTTCGATTTTTCCCAATCTGTACTGTAAAAATATAGTAATTACTTTGATTAGTTATTACAACTTAACTAACAAAGATACGATAAAAATGAGATATGCAGGTTTCTTATATGGGAATCCAGATACCCATAGTTTTCTACATGGATTCTTATGTAAATCCCTACACTGCTATATTCATTTCTATGGATTCTTGGATAAATCTATACGCTCCCATATAGTTTTAAAATTGTCTGCTAGGGCCCTCTTATGGCACCCTTTAAAAGTCTCATTTTACAATTGTCTCAATGTACGAGTTGTCTTTATCTTAAAATACCCATATTTTTAAACGGCGGCACATAACATACTTGGTAAGTTTATTGACTTAATCGTCAAATGTACCATTTTCAGATTGATAAGTTTCTCAAATGTCACGCTTACAATATTTTAGACTTTTCTAGATCTCGTATGTCCGATGTCGCACTTGCATAAGTGTAAAATTTTACGTACGGTGTATAGATACAAATGTCACGCTTATGGAGACTATATCGTAAATTTTTATGAAGTGGCTAATGCAAAGTTGGCTACAGAATTTGAGCCTTTTTTCGGTTAGTAGAAGTTAGTCTTTTATTTGGTAGCAAACTATAGATAAATTAGAAGCCCAGTAGCACCACCATTCGAAAAATACGAACAAGATGGTACAGAAGCATAAAATATGAATATCGAAAAGTAGTACACTCGTTGACATTAATGTCTGGCCCCCTGCATGGCAAAGATTCTATAGTTTGGGGGACCACCCGGGAAAAAATCATCAGGTCTGATCATGCATGATCATACGTTAATCTCCTGCATGATCATGCCTGAATATTGGCCAACCATGAGCATGCATGATCATGGCTGGTCAGGCATGATTGTGCTTTTTCGTGCACGATCACGCATGCTCATGACTGGCCAATATTCAGGCATGATCAGGCCTGAGCAAGCACAATCCCTCAAATTATTAAAAAAAAAATAAAAATAATAATAAATCAATTTAAAATTAACTTATTTTGTGAGTATTCTTGTATAGTTAATGTTTACTGGTTGAAAAGTACTTTTGAAATTTTACCCACGACGGGTCTCGAACCCACGACTGTCATGTTAGGAAGCGCGTCCACTGTCCACTAGGCTGAACTATCGGATTCAGTTTACGACGATTTTTAAGGTGTTTTGGAACCTTAGGGTTATAAAAAATAAAATATTATTTAAACTCGATCTTGATTTGGTTATTAAATCTTTTCTGAATAATGGATGAAAAGAATTGTAGTTATCAATTCCCTATCCAAAAATTCTGTGCGGTTTTTGTTGCAGTTGAGTGGATTCTATGGGAATTTTTGGATAGGGTTACCAGCAAATTTAACAATTACATTAATCTTAATTATTAATTAACAAAAAAAGCAATTATATTGAGTTTCATTATCAATTTGGCAAGAATTTATTATTTCACCTTGTTATGTCCGATTTCGCAAACTTCGCTTACAGTCACTCATGTTGAACACTCCCTAGGAATAGATATTCCATTTTCTCTGAGAGAAACAAGGATGGGTTCAATGAAGTGTGACAAAACCTATTCTACCCATTCCTTTCTTTCATTCTATCATTCGTAAGTCCCCACTTATCGTCAGCTAAGATTGTTATAATGCGCACAATTAGCATTGACTTAAAGTAAGTTCCGTCAACGGGACATCTCAAGACGCGACTCACCAAAAATTTCTCCTTCCCCTAAACTCGAACCCCATGGTTGCGACGTTCAAAATTTTCAAGTGCAAGATCACTCTACCGAGCACCGGCTTGCATTACGGTTTGTAGCTGAATTACCCCTCAGCAAAGAGTCAGTTATTAGGTACAGCAGTATCCAAAAATCTTTCATATTCAAATAGAAATAAAACCGACCACGTCGCTTTTATAATACAATACAAATCGATAAAATAAATCATTATTAAATCGCATCGCGATAGAAGAAAAAAAAAAAAAAAGAAAAAGAAATTACAACAGTGAATATCAGTTCGCTTAATTCAAGCAATTACTAAATCGTGGAAAAAGAACATATTAAAATAAGAAATATTAAACAATCTTTAACAAAATAAAAAAATAAGAGTTTTATCTCTATTTCCTGAACAGGAAAATAAAGGAAATAGTAACCAAAATAAATTTACAAAAAAAATAATAAGCGTTATTGGTTGTGAGTGATAAGTTAAGTGCTAATTCAAATTGTATCTAAAATAATATTCAGTGTAAAACTCTGTGAAAACTTCTAGTGTAATTAATTAATGATTAAAATAATAAAGATATTCCTTTAAAGAGTATCACCTCTATTTTCTTTCAAGAAAATTGAAGGAATCTTTATTATCTATTTCGAGTTTTAATTTAAAAATAAAGGAAAAGCAAAGTGATAATAGCTGTTGGTGTATTATTCATAAAATAAGCTAAGTTATAAGTCACCACCTCATCCCTCACCTGGAGATTGCCGTCATCGAGAGCTAGCAGCCAATCCAAGGGTCTACAACGCGAGTATTATATACCAGGAAAAGAAAATATATACATACATATATTTACTCATCAGCACAAAGGTAAGATCGTTACAATTGACCTCTTTTCTTTCTCTAACTTTAGCAATTTTTCCAATCAGTCTCAAAATCTTAAGAGGAAATAAGGACGCTATTAAAAATAAAATCGTATTGACTGACCAAGCGCATTTTACATCCTTCTACTGTAATGATGATTCTATTTTAAGTAAACAAGAAATCCAAGAAAGTTCACATCGAAACGTATCCCAAAAATAAATAAATTAAGGCTTGAACTAAACATTTGAGCCGAAAATTGCATTGGTTAGTCCGAACGCCTAATCCACGCAACCAAATAAATAAATAATAGTCGGACATAACAATGAATTTTCTGGTGGCAGCGGTGGGATTCGGTCGTTAGAATACTATTCTTGAATTTCATGTAAAAGTAAAATCATAAAAGGGAATCATTTTAAATTGTTAAATTTTAGTCTGAAAGAAAATTTTTAATTATAATAAACTTTTGGAAAATGTTTATATTTAAAAATACATTCCTTTAAAGAGTTTTATCTCTATTTTCTTTGAGAAAAATAAAGGAATCTTATTTTTAATTCATGCAAGGAAAATCGCGTTAGATTTTATTGTCTCATTATTACAAAGGATTGGTCACTCAAAAATCAATGGTTTCATTTTCTTAGATTTATTTTTGTATGGTGTAGAAATTTTTACAGCATCTTTCTCTCCTCTTAAGAGTAGATTTAAGTTACAATAATAAAAATGCTTATACTTATTTGAAACTTTGATATTTTGTTATCACCGGAAATAATTTCTTGATTTATTTAAATAACACTTTAGTATATATAAAATAAAGAAACTAAATAGAATATCTCTAAATTTGTTGATCCGTATGAATACAGATAAAGTATTGTTTTATGGTGTTTTTGCTCCGCTACAGATTTATTAAATCTATTTCCTAGAAAAGTGAGGAATCCATTATATTCCATCATAGGAACATAGCGGAAGTAAAAATTTCCATAGAAGAAGCACACAGAATAAAAAAAAATACTTTCAAAAGTTTCAACCCAACTGTTAATTTTATATTTATATATTTTATTATACTATTTATATTGTGCATGTGATTGAGACTGATCATAAAGTA